>CM046875.1:549465146-549885146 GCA_025667525.1 Glebionis coronaria | reverse complement strand
AAGAAACCAAATAATCAGCTGAAACCTGCCATACATAACCTTAGTCATCATGTCTTCTCATCTTAATGTAATTCCTTTGTATTATACTTCTATTTTGCTGTAATACATAGTGTGTATGAAGGTTTTATTAGGGCATCGATTTGGTATTGTATTAGGGCACCACGATACAATTAGATACATTAATAAGATTGTATTAGCTAAATTAGCAATATGATTTTTTAAAATATTTAATTATTAAATAAAAATAGCATTAGTGTGTTAAATTTAAGGCATATGTTTGTTTATATTATTTCAAGCATCTGACGCACGAACACATACTAATCTGTTGATATGATTTCAAGCTTCTGACGTACGAGCACAGGTCCCTATTGTACATTATCACTTTTTTCCAGTATGTATTTTTTTTCTTAAATTGGTTTTATTTATTTTTTAGGTTCAGTGCCCACTTGAAGTGCTGAAACTTCGACTAAGTAGGGACGTTGTTGTTCTCGAATTTTCTCACAAGTTCGGATTCTGTTTGTTATATATAATTCTTTTTATTTAGTAATACGCATTTTCAGTATTGTTGGAGCTCGTATTTACTTATTCATTTTATCTTGAACAGGTAAATAATATACTCCACCTTCTTGCAGTCTTGAACAAATTTCTTCACCCTATTAGGTATCTGTTGAGGAGTTTTTCTGCCAGTGGAGATCACTAGTTGTCTAGGTGCACCTCGTTTGAACTTCAATAACTGGTGAATCTTATTAGTTTTATAAACCATATGCCTTCTTTTTTAACATTAATGATCAAGGTAAATGCTCTTGTTCTAACGCAAGTAATTTATTAGCAAGCACAACCTTGTATTCTGAAAGTACACGAGTCATGTTATGCATGGTAAGTAAATAGTCTGTCGAAACTGGTTACAATACCTGAGTGCTATGTGCTACTAATGTTAAAAAGTTCAAATTTAGTCGGTCGTGGCAGGTTTGATTAGGAAAAATGTTAAATTTTCTTACCAGTCAAATGCAATATTTTCTTTTGTATTGCTACTAGTGACGATCCTTTGTGTATTCTTTACTCGTAGGGACGACATATGTTTGTTTTGTTTAGGGCATCTGTTTGTTTTGTTTAGGGCATCTGTTTGTTTTGTTTAGGGCATCTGTGAACACATTAGGGCATCAATGTCAGTGTTTAGTCCGTCAGTTTTTATGTTTAGTGTTCCCGTTTTAGGTACTTTAGTGCATTCGTTTGTATAGGTATGTAACTTATGCCTTTCTGAGAAATATGGCATCTGTTTTGGGACAAGGTGGAATAAAAACATTTTCAATTGGCTTGCGATAGTTAAAGCTATGTATTAGTAAATTTAGTAGGTCACTTTTTTGTTGCGAGTTACAAGTTTAATCCTTACTATTATGTACTGGATCATCTTACTGGATCATCTTACTGATATACCATTTTTGTCCAGGTTAAATTATTCAGGGTATTCAACTACTATAAATTACTTGTCACCAATGTTCAGATATGCATGTAAGTGCTTTGTTTCTCTCAAATTTAGTATCACACCAGATTTAGTGGAAAAGTATATAATGATGGGTATAATGACGGGGTTCAGGTTCATCCGATTTATAGTGTCGGCCGGGACAGTTGGTGGGTCTGATTTTCATCTTTCCACAACTCGAGAGTCAACCGAGAGGCCCACGTAAGGTTACTTCGGAGATCTGATCCAGTCAAAACTTTGGGACCCTTAGTATCTTATAACTAGGTAATTTTTTTGAATAATTTGTATTTACGCATTTTGTGTATTTATGCTATAAGTGAATCCCGTCGTGGCAGATATTGGAAATGCAAGTTTCAAGGGACATGGTTTAGCTGGGCCAGAGCGCATATGAGCGGCCAAGAACGAGTGAACTTAAAGCCACGATCACAGCCTCTTGAGTCAATGGAAAGTAGTTCTCGCAAATTGTAACTGTAGTTATCTATGGAATTTCGATGGGAAAGAAGTCATTGGAAAGTACTAGACGACATATAAGATTCTTTGCTGATAATTTTTTCGAGTCATGTAAATAGTCTTTTTAGTCAGTATCAAAGATGCTCGTTAAAGCCGTGAGACTTATTAAGTAGTTTGATTTGTAAATTTACTATAATTTTTAAGATATTTGATTTCCATTGGCACCTTTACTTTTTTTTTAAATGGTACAAGTTAAAATAAACAAAAAATAGCGCTAACAAAAAAAAGCTAACATACGATCAAAAAACAAACAAAACAAAAAACACGCTAACAACATAGGAAACATAAATACACAAGCAACAACACACAAAAAATACAATTCAAGGAAAAACAAAAAGCGCTAAAAGAAAAAGCAAAAAACACACGATCAACCTAAGAAATTAAAAATTATACAAAATCAACCCTTATAGAATAAAAGAAATGACAAAGAGGCCCCTGGACTTAAGAAGAATAAAAAGGAAGGGAAGGAGTCTTGATCCAACGGTTGGGAAGAAGTTTTCTAAGTTTTCTACCGAGATGAAGTTTTCTATTGATCTCATCTATATATATATACATATATATATATATATATATATATATATATATATATATATATATATATATATATATATATATATATATATATATATATATATATATATATATATATATATATATATATATATATATATATATATATATATATATATATATATATAGAGAGAGAGAGAGAGAGAGAGAGAGAGAGAGAGAGAGAGAGAGAGAGAGAGTTAGGTTATTGTAGTGTAGTAGCTTAAAGTTGTTAAAATGAAAAGTCATCTTAGCCATTGATTTTATTAATTAACATGTGATTATTAATATTAAACACAAAATAATAAACCTTATACGTAAAAATTGGTATAAAACACTTAAAAGTTTGATACGTAAAAATTTATAGCTGATACATATGATACATAGTTTAACTTCAAAAAATATTATTAGCATAAATAACCATTTATTCGTAAATACAGTGATATATTATCACATGTTGCATTCGATATAACAAAATAATTATACTCGTACACGAACTAAAACTTCCAACTAATACACGAAAAACTAATAATATTCAAAATTATGAACTAGCTACTCGTACACGAACTAAAACTTCCAAAACACTCATACACGAACTAAAAAATCATAAACGAACCAAAACTAATCAATAAATGTGATATTTGCCCATTTTCTATTACTTCTCATTTTAACAACTTTAAACACCTACACCATTTTATCTAAATTATATATATATATATATATATATATATATATATATATATATATATATATATATATATATATATATATATATATATATATATATATATATATGTATGTATATATTATATATATATATATATATATGTATATATATATATATGTATATATATATATATGTATATATATACATATATATATATATATATATATATATATATATATATATATATATATATATATATATATATATATATATATATATATATATATATATATATATATATATATATATATATATATATATATATATATATATATATGTATATACATATATATATATGTATATACATATATATATATATATATATATATATATATATATATATATATATATATATATATATATATATATATATATATATATATGTATATATACATATATCCTTACATTATATATAACAGGAGGGATTTGCCACGTCATCTAATCATGCTCTAATCCCAGTCAGCAATCGGGCTTAGTTTGGGCTTACAAATCCCCGAACGTTATCACTTGCTTAAAATAAAACTCGACGGTCATATAGTCATGATTAACTAAGTATCAACCCAACCCAACCCCGATAGATTATCAATTATTAATTATCAAATCTTTAACTTATACTGTACTACGTAACCGATCAATTACCAGAAGAAAAACAAAACCCACACCGATCAATTACCAGAAGAAAAAGAAAACCCACACCGATCGATTATCGTGCGGATGTGTTTGCTTGTAGGTTTCCCCTATACATAAGCTGGCGGTGATTTGGTAATGTAAACTTATTATATTCTTCTGATTCCAGATTCCATGAAAAATAATTGATATTAATAGCAGTTCCATCCATGATTTATAAATTCTGTATATTTGTCTGTTAGATAACATAACAAAATCAGCTAAAGGTTACATCATATGGATATTAGTTGGTTAAATAAAACATATAATAAAACACAAGAGGATGTATGCATAAGAGTTCATACTTAATTATCCCTCACATTTGGATATGATGGAAGGACATGATGGGCAAATTTCAAATGACTGGATGGACTCGAGGATTCAACAACTGCATGTTGATAACGAGAGGCAGAAAATGGATATGGAAACAAGAAGAAACCCAGAAGATCCATGTCCTTCGATGTCAGGTAGAACCAGTGATGACACTTCAAAAAGACTGCTTATAGAACTACTACACCAGAAACAAGCTAATCAGCCTGCTGAACCAACGAGTATAAACAGTGGAATACCATTTGAAAAAAGGAAACATTCTTTCAATATCTCGGATCAACAAGTAGGAATGAACCAGAACCATTCATTCACTGTCGGATCTTATAGCTATAATGCAGGTGCTTCTATGGATGAAACCATACTTGGCTATAAAAGGTTCTGGATCGTTGCGTGAAGATAGCCCATTATTTGGTGTAAATGGATTGTCTCATGCAGTTTATACAAACCCCATGGAACAAGAGTTCCTGGAAATGGAGGAGAAAAAAAGGTTAATTAAAGATGAATGTAATATAATGAAGGGCCAGTCTGCAAAAACGCAAGAAAATATAGCTCTGCAGAGTGTTATTACAATTTTAGATCGTAGTGGACTGCCTGTTCATGCTCTTGGCAGTCACAACTCACTTGGGATTGGAGGTAATTTCTTTACATTCACCTTTCCCTATCTTTGTTAGCTCATTTTTAATTGCAAAGTAATTCTGACATGATTCATGTTGGAATGCAGGATTTCATAGTTACAATGTTGGACCGACTGATTCCTTTTCAGGAGAGGTAAAAGAACGGTAAGAAAATCTACTTTTGTAATGCTTGATCTGTTAACCACGAAGCTAAATCTTTTGCAAAAAAAGTTTAAATGTCAATTTTAGGTTTTATATATATTATTCTATGCGCTTATGGAATTGAATTTATGTGATGTGAATGCTGCTGTGATAGTAACTTGGATGAACATTTATCAATAGGCATGGTAGAACCTTACAGTAAGTAGAATCTTTCAAATATTTTTTCCCAATGAGAGCCAGCCATATGAAGTATAATTAAATGTCATTTACTTCATGTTGCAAAAGATCCATATGATTGGCGAACAAAAAAGTCTACAATTTTTACGACAACGAGATAATGATTTGCCTCTGTTGAAGGATTTAGAGAAGGCTATATGAATGTGATTGATCAAGTAGTATGAACTCCATCAAAGGTACAAATATATATATAACCATACATAATATTGTTTTAATCTTCACAAGTCGAAATTGCTCACTTCCGAGATTTGATTTACATAAGCTCATAAGAGTTATCATATTTAGTTTCTTGGTTGGATTCATGCTGACATAACACTAGAACTTGAGTTTGGAGAAATTAGTAATACCCTTTTCATAATCAACACTAGGAATAATCTAGAAACACTATAAAGACCAAAATAGGATAGGATCATAGATAAGTATACCTATTTAATGGCAACTAGGTTTGTATCTGTACACATTTGCAAAATGTGTAAAAGGATGAGATTTTCCCTCTTTAGGTTATCTTGGGAGGGGGAAATATTTGTATAAGATGTATGACGCTCCTTGGAAATATTTCGCCATCCCATCTCAAACTTTTATCTACACCCTATGCAAATCATTAATCATAGGAATTATATCAGTAACTTGCTAGGTAATAAACATTGTGGTTTACTATTATAACCTGATAATGAAGGGAACATGAAATTCAATTCATGATTGGAATATATCAGCTAAAATCGCATTCGTAGACGTATGAAGGATAGGTTCCCATGTCTTACAGTGAGTACTTTTGAAACGTGTTTTCATGTATGTCATTTTATCTTTTTTTATTTATTTATTATGATTTTTATATGTTTATCATAAGATACAAAAATATAATTACTGGAGTGGAGAAAGTAGTATTGAATATTTGAAGTCCAAAGACTTAACAGATTTGTTTGATGATTTTATGCAGTATGGTGTCAAAAATTTTGTTCTAACTTCTTTAAAGATATTGTTTCGATTGAGCTTCTTCCGAAAGTGCAAGGAGTCCAACGGGGTATCGTTGAGATCTTCATCTGTGAAAATAACAAAGCTTTTTTTATAGTTTGTCACAATTGTGTTTGACATGCTGTCTAACTGTTGGTTAACCTTTTTTATACATCTGCTAAGAAGTTGATTATTTTTGCAGTCGTACACTTGAGCTTTTCGGTTGATATGCATTACAACTCGATCTATCCTAAACAGCCAGGAGGTAAATTGTGATTACAAATATAAACTTTAATTCCATAATAACTGAGAAGTCTGAAAAAAAAATCTTAGAAGGTTGTATGCATTGAAAATAAACTATTTGCAACTTTAGACTTATATGACCCATACTGATTAGTGAAAATCGTTTAGATTTGGGGGTGTTCAGCAACAACTATTCCTATTATAACCCTTACTCACTAGGTGCGTTCTAACTTGGAGCCACCGTTTACAATATTCGTAGGGTTCCCATCTAATTGTACATTATTATAACGTGTGTGCACTTGGAATGGATCACTTCTTTGTGCAAACATTACTTTTGCTGTCCCCTGCAAATAACAAGAAAATTGTATAGCCACTACACAATCTCCAAAATACTAGATTTTTTACCACCCAGGCTATGACTATTAAAGGAGTAAGACTTTATTCAAGTATGCTACCCAGTAACAAACTAAAACTTCACTTAATTACTTCAAGATCATTTAAATGTTTTTTCCACTTTTGTTACATGGTTTATAAAGTTTAACTATGTTCTTTGGACAAAGAGGAAGATTAATTTATAACAAAATTTTGTATAACCGGTCAAATGATCAAAATAGCATTGAATGGTGTCATGGTTTTTAAATTAATCATGTGATTGCAAGATAACGAGAGGGATTAAGGAGTGTCACACTATAGACTATTTAGGATGTGTGTGTGATAACGATAACTTAATGTATAGGTTGGTTTATATTCTGAATATCACTATGGTTATGCTTCTTAATACATAGCAGTATAATATTATTATGGTTATTATAAAGTAGAGGTTTCATGTTATCCAAAATGCTTGTGATTTGCTTATCTACTAAATTTGTAAAAAATTCTCCGACTGGGAGTATGTAATTAGTATGTACCACTATAAAAGAAGCAGCAAAGTCGTATCCAAACTCTTTGCTGATCGAATTCCAATGAACCACTGCCACCCTTGCTGGTCTCTTTGCGTGCTCTAGCATTTCTTGAAGGTAAAAGTGGATCGATAACATCTTCTACCTGAAGTGGAAGATTAGGTGTTGATACTGGTGGCAAAAACCACAGGTTTACCTGCACATAAACAAAAAAATTAGCTACAGTGTACTTGCATTTTGTAACCAATACAGGATATTACATCTAAATTAAAGCTTCTTTATAAATATATGTAAAATGCGTTAATATTCTAACGGTTAATGTTAAATTAGTGAATAGCATAGCCTATGTCATATGGGCTGGAAAGAAACATACCCCGGAGTTCTTGATTACTATCTACAGATCTAGCTGTCGCAGCCATAACTGGCATATTATCAACCAACGTAGGAAGTAACTGCACATAACACTAGAACTTGAGTTTGGAGCAATTAGTAAAACCCTTTTCATAATCAACACAAGGAATAATCTAGAAACACTATAAAGACCAAAATAGGATAGGATCATAGATAAGTATACCTATTTAATGGCAACTAGGTTTGTATCTGTACACATTTGCAAAATGTGTAAAAGGATGAGATTTTCCCTCTTTAGGTTATCTTGGGAGGGGGAAATCTTTGTATAATATGTATGACGCTCCTTGGAAATATTTCGCCATCCCATCTCAAACTTTTATCTACACCCTATGCAAATCATTAATCATAGGAATTATATCAGTAACTTGCTAGGTAATAAACATTGTGGTTTACTATTATAACCTGATAATGAAGGGAACATGAAATTCAATTCATGATTGGAATATATCAGCTAAAATCGCATTCGTAGACGTATGAAGGATAGGTTCCCATGTCTTACAGTGAGTACTTTTGAAACGTGTTTTCATGTATGTCATTTTATCTTTTTTTATTTATTTATTATGATTTTTATATGTTTATCATAAGATACAAAAATATAATTACTGGAGTAGAGAAAGTAGTATTGAATATTTGAAGTCCAAAGGCTTAACAGATTTGTTTGATGATTTTATGCAGTATGGTGTCAAAAATTTTGTTCTAACTTCTTTAAAGATATTGTTTCGATTGAGCTTCTTCCGAAAGTGCAAGAGAGTCCAAACGGGGTATCGTTGAGATCTTCATCTGTGAAAATAACAAAGCTTTTTTTATAGTTTGTCACAATTGTGTTTGACATGCTGTCTAACTGTTGGTTAACCTTTTTTATACATCTGCTAAGAAGTTGATTATTTTTGCAGTCGTACACTTGAGCTTTTCGGTTGATATGCATTACAACTCGATCTATCCTAAACAGCCAGGAGGTAAATTGTGATTACGAATATAAACTTTAATTCCATAATAACTGAGAAGTCTGAAAAAAATCTTAGAAGGTTGTATGCATTGAAAATAAACTATTTGCAACTTTAGACTTATATGACCCATACTGATTAGTGAAAATTGTTTAGATTTGGGGGTGTTCGGCAACAATTATTCCTATTATAACCCTTACTCACTAGGTGCGTTCTAACTTGGAGCCACCGTTTACAATATTCGTAGGGTTCCCATCTAATTGTACATTATTATAACGTGTGTGCACTTGGAATGGATCACTTCTTTGTGCAAACATTACTTTTGCTGTCCCCTGCAAATAACAAGAAAATTGTATAGCCACTACACAATCTCCAAAATACTAGATATTTTACCACCCAGGCTATGACTATTAAAGGAGTAAGACTTTATTCAAGTATGCTACCCAGTAACAAACTAAAACTTCACTTAATTACTTCAAGATCATTTAAATGTTTTTGCCACTTTTGTTACATGGTTTATAAAGTTTAACTATGTTCTTTGGACAAAGAGGAAGATTAATTTATAACAAAATTTTGTATAACCGATCAAATGATCAAAATAGCATTGAATGGTGTCATGGTTTTTAAATTAATCATGTGATTGCAAGATAACGAGAGGGATTAAGGAGTGTCACACTATAGACTATTTAGGATGTGTGTGTGATAACGATAACTTAATGTATAGGTTGGTTTATATTCTGAATATCACTATGGTTATGCTTCTTAATACATAGCAGTATGGCTCTGTCATGATCTTTATAGTTTGTCTTTTAGGCCTGACATTTGATGCATATATCTTTTTAGGATTGTGCATTATATATAGTTTTTTAGTAAGAGGGCATTAATATGAAGCAAATGTGTGTAAGACATGAAGTGGGAGTAGTGCATAAAACGTATAATCTAGCTACTAAAATAGAGCTCAGCATGATAATTTTGAAATTATGGGCTGCTACGGCTTCAAAGATTGAAATGTGGTATCTTTTTTACATGACCGTAGAGGCCATTGAACAAGGAAACCTTTAGAGGAAACCTCGTGGGCGTTGTATAATGTCCATCGCTTTTTTTAATTCGATTGACCAAGTTGATAAACTAGGACTAATTCCATAGTTTGGTAGTATTTTGAGTGCAACTTGCTTATCATGGTGTTGCCTAACGTTTAATTTCAGGTCTTTTGGATGCTGTAAGGATCGGCAGAAGAACCTCATCCATGTCTAGGCAAAAAAATCTGATATAAACGTAAACTTCTTCAATATAAACCTATTATACAGTAACAATCTGCATGTATCCCTTAAGCTACAGGTCTGTGTCGTATGTTTTGAATTATCTTATACAAAAGTGAAATTTATATGATCAGAAGCATAAAAATTATCATAGCATAGCTTTTCCAACACGGTGGTGAGGCTTTACTGATGGATGCACTTATATGTACAAATCGGGGATGATAGACGCGCAAATCTGTAATGGAATTGGCGTATTGTTGTATTGTAGGGACACACACCAAGGATTTTGTTAAGAAAATGTTGGAGGTATAAAAAGACCTTTTCAAATAATCTTCTACCTGATTTACTTAGTTTTCTTAAGTTTTGTTGTTTTAAACTTTAAATTTAAGTATGATTTTATATAAATTTAAGTTAGATATGTCATATTTTATATTTATTTAAGTATGATTTTGTTGGGTCTTAATTATAGCAGATGTGGTTTCATTTTTGTGTATTTTCTTAAGTAGGTTAAAAGTATGCCCAACGAACTGCTAGCTGCTGAAGCAAAGATAGAGGAAGAACTATCAGCTATATTCTTTTTTTAGCAAGAACTATCAGTTATAGAAATCCCAATTCAAGCAGATAATAAATGGAAGATTAGGTAATTTCCACTCGAGTGTTTAAATGACTTCAATACCATGATATTTATTGATTGAACTACTAATTATAGGTGGAAAAATGAAGTAAAATTGGTAGTTTTTTTATGTTTGGGAATGAAAATGGTAGGATTCGATTGAACCCAAACTAACTGTCCAAACCTTTGATTTTTTTTAAAAAAATTTTTATCAATAGTTTTTTAAACATTGTATCAGTGATATTCTTATTCATTTGATCAAAATCAGTTAAGAGGTATTGCTTATTGAATTTACTACTGATCATTTCTAGAAGTCATATGTTTCCATGTTTGGTAACGAAAAAAAAAAGTAAAGTTCGATTTTTTAGCTGAAGTGGGGTTTTTGAGTACGAGAAGTTACCCATTTTGACATGCATGTTACCAAGCCCAGCGTGTGTGTACTCCATCTTCCCACCTTTTTGTGACAGCATGTAGAGAATAGATAACGCTATCTGTTTGGTATCTATTTTGTATCTATGAGTACCAGTACAGAATATTAGTTTTAGTGAAGTGTGGTTTTACAACATTAGTTCAAACAATAATCCCTTGTTTTTAACAGTACAGGTCAAGGAAACTTATTAGACTACTAGAAGCTATGGATATTAAAATGACATGAATATAAATTATATAATAAATAATTATCTTATTTTATTAAATACGAAGTTAGTAAGCATGATTACCGCGATCAAACAGCTTGAAAGAAGTGCAACCGTTTGACCGTGAGAAACGTCATTGCCGTTTAATGAAATCGAAATCAGATCGGGTTGATTTGGTTTTTTGTATACAAGAATTTACCCGCAACCCGACCCTTCGCTCATGCGGTAATTGAGTTATTCTTGCCACTAAATTGTCGTTTATACTTGAGAAAAATAACACTTCATTCATGTATATAAAAGATTGGCATAGGACATATCATCTTTACAACGCCAAGTAAAACGTGAGATCACAAAATCAAAGAATGACGAGAAACGCACAAGGACTAAGTTACAAGTTTTACGTGTTAATACAATGAATATACGCAAACACAACTAATGCCAACTGACACATATGACACATATGACGCCTCTTATAACAACAAGTCGTAATTTGTTTGTAGCGCTTGCCTATAAGAATAGAAATTGGGTTGTCGGGTTCAGGCTGTATTCGGATCGGGTTATATCATGTCGGGTTAATCGGGTTGTATACTAGCATCAGTTCTTTATTTAAGCATGAAACAACATAAGAGCGCTGGGTATCATGAAGATCATGGCTCGCCACTCCGACATGGCACCTCGCCACTAAACTGAGGAGCTAAACGATAATTTCTTTCACTCTCTCTTTCATTTTTCTTTTCTTTATTCTTTCTTGATTTTCTTGATTTCTTCTTTGATTTACTGTTTATATTTTTTATTTACAAGTGTGTTGTTGGTTGGATGGGGAAGAAAGTGATCGAGTGTACGTTTTGTGTGGCTGGGGAAGAAAATAAACTGATTAGAAGATAAGTGATTTCTTTTTTATAAAAAACGCATTTAAACCCTTGTATTTTTATGTATTTTTTATTTTTAGTCTAAATTTATAATAAAAATATGTTTTTAATTTTACAAAAAATACATTTATATTTTATAATTTAATTTTTTTATTATATTTTGTAATTTTTATTTTTATAAAATGAATAAGTTTATTATAAAATTATGAAAAATAGGTAGTGGTGGGGCCAAAGTGAGGAGGTGTGTTTGTTGTGATAAGGTGAGTTTTTTTTAAAGTGGGTGTGTTAAATGATGTGGAGCCCAAATGAGGAGGTTTTTGTTGCGCATGACACCTAGAGCTCTAAATCATTAGTTAACAATTGTTTTTCATGGTATACCAAATAAAAAATTATTTAATAACCAACACCATGCTTAAAAAGTACAAACAAATATTCACACAAATAAAAAATAAACATCACATATATGTAATGACAAAAAATAATACATTCAAAACAACTATAAGTACAAAATATATAAAACAAATATCATTTTGCAATCATATATCCGTGTAAACTAATATGTTTATTCATTATCTGAAAAAGGACAAATACAATGCCAACTGATAATTTGTTAAAAGACAACCAAACTACAAAATAAATACATAACAATTATTTGCCAAAAAAAGAAACGAAAATTAGAAGACATACCCGTCTATCGGACGGGTTTTGCCACTAGTACATATATATATATATATATATATATATATATATATATATATATATATATATATATATATATATATATATATATATATATATATATATATATATATATATATATATATATATATATATATATATATATATATATATATATATATATATATATATATATATATATATATATATATATATATATATATATATATATATATATATATATATATACTAGTTGCGAAACCCGTCCGATGGACGGGTGTGACTTATGATTGTCGTTTAACTTTTTTTATTTGATAAATGTTTGTTTGTATAATGTCCGATTGACGGGTATGACTTCTGATTGTTTTTTTTAATTCTTTTCATTTAGTAAATATTCGCTTGTTTTTTTTAGTATAAGTATATTTTTAAGAAATCAAACTCAAAACTAAAACTACAATGGTCAAAAAGGGCCGTTCGAGCTATGAGTCAGATTCTATTGAAAATACATGCACGTAAAAATTGGTATATACAGTGTACAATGTCAACATTATCGATTTATTCGTACTCCATAAAATTGTCAAAAATATCAATTTTTAAACTAAGTAATTACTAATGCACCGATACATATTATAAGCACAATAATGTTAAAAATATGTTTATTTAGCAAAATAACTATAAACATTTTTATGGTTAAGCCTCTAAAGAAACTTCTACTTTTTTACTCATCCGAGATCAAAGTTAACATTTATTAAAACTGTTTTTAGTCTGAACTCGCGAATCTAAAAAAACAGTGTTGGTTAAGGTCTAATAATAAAAGTTGAGAAGGAGAAGAGATGTGTTGAACTATTTAACACAAAAGTTTTGATAGTTTGATCTCTATGTATTTGAGGTGCCATAGAATTTTATTAAAATCCAAGATTACATCTTATGTCTTCGGATTCATAAACAACAAATTCGTTACTTATTACCTGCAAATTAAAGAAACCGTAATTAGTTATGGTAAATAAGCACAACAAAATTCAGATTTTTCCAATAACTTATTCCTCATTATTCAAGTCATTTACTTCAATATGCAATAGGATAAAAACATCAATAAATTAAAAAAAACTTGTAAAGCTTTATTTTTCTTAACAAAATAAGGTAAAATAGGGTGTCCTGACTCGATTCGGATCAAACCGAACTTGACTCGAGTATAATCTGTTCGTGTTACTCGGGTCAGGGACAACCCGATTAACTCGAACACGAAATTATCGGGTATAAAATACATTGTTAATTTGAGTTCGGGTCAACCCGACTGACCTGAGTAGGAATCTTTTATTTTTATTTTTATATTTTTACTAATCTTTATTTAAAGCACAAGTAAAATGATTCATGTAAACTTTGCATACTAATACTTATTTTTATTTAGAAGTTGAAGTGTAAAAGTAAAATGGTTCATTTAATATACTTTTATGTATGTTTTGATCTTGCCTACCGGTGCAAATGATAGATACAAATTGCATACCGTTGCAAATTGTAAAAAGTTACAATTTCCGCTATTGATCCAAATTTGTTACATGATCTACGCCTACTTGGTACTACTGATGCAACTTGCATACCGATGCATCATGCTGACAAAATATTATTACTCTTTGGCTATATTACACATTGAGATACTAAAAATTCGTGAGTGTCTTTCACATTCATGAGCACGGATTGAACAAATTCTTGCTTTGACGAGTGGCTAAACATAACTTGATAATTCAAAAAAAGGGATTTTATATTATAGCAATGATATCTTATTGTTTAACTAACGTCTTACGTTACACGTAGTATGCTATTATTTAAAAAACTAAATTCTGTAATTTTGCAATTGGCACAGACTCGAACCCGATTTGAGCCAACCCGCCTTGGATCCGACCCATTCAACTCGAACCCAACTAACCCGAATTCAAATAAGATCAGGTTCGAGTATGTTATTTTTAGCCTAGACCCGACTTACAGCCCTAACCACACATTCAGTTCCTTCTGGCCTAACCTTATCGATAACAACAGCTTTCAAGGTTCGAATAATATCATCATATCTAGCTGAAATAGACACAATGGCTACAGAACATAAGACTCATTTTTAGTAGAACCCGACACTATAAACTTGAAAACAATCGACAAACCGTTATATTACTTCACCAACACTTTGTTACAGTCAAATTTTCAAGTGTTCATCCAAAAACAGCATAACAACACATTTTATTGAGATGGGAATTAAATCACATAAAAGAACAAAAAACCCGATAATGCATCGCTCGGAGCACCATTAAATTTCTTGGTCTGCCTTTGTACATAGTTAGGTGTTGTAGAAGTACATATCACATGCCATAAACACTAAAATAAAGCCCAGGATCAACATTAGTAAAGTCCCAACACACTTTAGTTTCGGTGAGCTTCTATGAATCTTTGGTAACCACTAAAATAAAGCCCAGGATCAACATTAATTGGAGCCACATGAGCCTGTATGTGTACATTACTAATAGCTTATTGCAAATCCATGTCAGTTCATTATTATTCACATATCACTACTATGTGCTTGTTTTGATAACATTTATCAACTTCTGCTCTTTAGTGGGTAACAACATTGACTTGTATAAAATGAACATGTTAAAAAGAATGAAAGATACAATCATATGAATAAAACATGTAATTTTTTACATTTACATTGTTAGCAATCACAAGATTGTTGTTATCCTTGATAACCCACGGACCATAATTAGCAGCACTCGACTCAGTCTCTTGTACAAATTTAGAGCAGCATTATAGTGCAACATCACATTATCATTACCCAAATTGACACTTCATCTGCAAGGCTGAACATTCATGTTGTTATACCCCTCATCACTATCCAACATCTGAAACTATTCTTGCCCGATAGGCGGGTTTGTTTTATGATCATCGTTAACAAAATACGCTTTTGGAGAAAACATTATTTTGCAAGTGCTATCCTATAAGATAACTGGAATACTTGTCGAGTTTGACATCAATATAGTGTGAAGCCAACTCCACGGTTCCGCCTATAGCTCAACTATAACCCTAAATACAATAACCCGATGGTGACCTTTGCAAAATCGCTCCACTTTGCACTGCTTTCTCGGCCTGCAATCAATGTTTTGCTGCCGACTTTCATCCCAAACAACACCATCAAAGTACCTAACTTCATTAATCTCTCAATATGGTTGTCGAGTAAAAAGTAATCGATATTGTATTTGAAAACTTCATAGCATATAAAGTATAACTATCAAAAAATATCATCTGATTTTGGAGGTTAATGGTGTTGAATATGAATTATCTAAGAGGCATACAGTAAGAATGTAGCATGCATACATGGTTGCCTTAGAAAATTACCCACGGAGTTGACCAACTAATCACATAGTTGCAGAAGGTAGTTTTAAAATATTTGCTGCTATAGACAACCGCAACATGGATTTTGTATGCAGAAACTCACCCCATTATCCATTCAGAATGACTTAGGGGTAAGGAGATTGTCCAATATCACCATACAAAATCCATGCCATAAGTAATGAACAAATCAGATAGTCTACTTAAATATGTTTCTATCTCGAGTAGGTAGGTTCAAGTAAATAAGTGCTTCGATGACCCCAAATTAGATTTTGGAGTATACAGAAACTTGATTTGGACATGGCCTATTTTTCTCTATCATTCATTAAAAAAGTGCACAAAATGACATGACATAATTGCAAACCTGTTGATTGTGATGAACTTACGCATGTCTTGTTATCTGATAAGCAACCTACCAAGAAAGATGGTTCAGGGAAAGAACAGATGGTCAAGCTTATGGTAATTGCGACCTGTGAGATAAATAAGCAAATACATTTTTATTGTATACAAACTAACGCTCTGAACGATAAATACACTAAGTTACTCTTGTGTTATGTAGAACATAAGTTCGGGGGAAGTAAAGAAGTGTTGAACAAAATTGCATACCATTTGCAATGTGGGATAGAGTCTGATAGTTTCATTTTATAGACGCATGATGCATCTTTGAGCTTGTTCGTCCTTTTCCTCTTCAGAAAACATTTTTTCAAGTGATAACGACTCTGCCTCAGCGCTTCTGGCAAAAGGTAGAATTAAAAGAAAATTAAGTAATAGCCATTGGAAGTGTGAAAACCTATGAAACTGAATCAATTAAACAGCCCAGGCGTCAACAGATCCACATTTCACAAACTGGAGCTACAACTATAGTCGTAGATGCAACTAAAAGTAATGCTTCAAACATCACCGTACGATTCATCGTTTATACAAACGTCCAAAGTTAACCAGCTTTATACAATCTTGATTTGACTCTAAAAATATACATATATACATATAAAGTGGTGCCATCTACTACCAGATTATTGACATTTGTGTACCTCTCTCACAAGTAAAAGAGGAATAATAATCATCTCACCAACTTAGGTTCCACTACTTGTCTCCCAATCCAATGATGGGCCGTAAGTAGAGTATATTGCAGGATCGAACCAATTCTGCATCAGATTTGCCCCACAACAGAGCCTGAGGCCACTTCCTATTCTGCATCATAAGGAAAAGAATAAAAAGTTGTGAGGCACGACAATTAGGATGCGTAAAGTAATATTTTTTTCAATGGTTACAAAAGTGATAAGAATATTCAAACACAATAATCCAAGAAAAAAACTAAGATGATAAAAATCCTAACCTCAATAGTTTGGGTAAAATTTATTGAAACATACACACCAGCTAGATTAAATTAGATTTGTTACAGCAAAGATATAAAGATAAATAGGTGAGATGTCGAGTTCCAAATCACCTGATGGAATTAGCCCTTTGGTAAAATCCACAAATTACTCTTTGTCGGAATTTAGATTCCCTACTAATTCACCTAATCTTGTGGATCCTGAACTTATATTATATAAGAATTTTGTTATTACATAAATCCTGAAGCGATCATTCATGTTGGCATGTTCCCAACCCATTTGTATCCATTAATCAGAAGCGGTCACTCACTTTGACCTGTTTCCAACCGACTTATAACCACTAATCTGCCACTTCACGACTTCACGTTACAATTTAGAGAAACAAACAAAAATGTAACTCATTCCTATTAGAAATAGATAAAATATTGGTTGATAAAACTCAATCAAGATTCAAATGTATGGCGTGTGCTTATGGGTACCATATCTGATGTATCTTAGTCGATGTTTTTGGTGAACCTCAGAGTACGTAACAGTTCAGTGCCTGAAAATAAAAATAAAAATAAAAATAGTCTCATTTAGAAGATACTACTATTTAAGTTCAGGTCAATTATTTAACCGAACCAGAAAATGATAAGACTTTAACTCTATCACTGTGTGTTGCAGATATGTTCTCAACAACATATGATTATCTTGCTATATATATCAAAACGTGATGTGAAACACCGCATAACTTGATAAATATCAAAGAAAAATAGTAGATGCGAATAAGTTGCATGGTTTATTTTGCTTAGCAACATGGGAAATCAATAGTTGAAAGAATAAATTACATTGTTACCTCTACTCGTATACCTGCTTGTGCCTACATGATGATCCATGCATCCAAGTGCCTGTAAATCAAACTGATCAACGAAAATGGTATATACAAATCGTTAGAATTTATATCCTGTCTGAGAATATCTATTGATCTATATCAACTACAAAAATAGGAGAAGAATAATTACCTTTCAAATAAGCAGTCAAAAATTATGAAATCAGATAACATATACGTTGTTTGGTGTTTGTTAGAGCTATTTTTATGTTGATATTATAGGCTGATTTTTTACGTATTGGATTTAAAGTACCTATACGTTAGACAACTGGATCTACAAAAAAGATAATCAGTAATAACAAATTACCTATCTTCTTCATAAGTTTCAAAGAAGAGTTCGAGCAACCTGCAAGTGCAAAAGTTACGCAACATAATTTGTATATCTCAGAACCTAAATCTGATATTGTTTGTATCATATAGAGATTGAGTCCCATATTTTTGGCATGAGACCATGTATGTAAACTTCATATCAGTTATTGCTTGACACTGAGCCCATAATGAACATTCTCCCTTCATTTAATCATTCTTTAATTTAAACACAACAAAATATCAACACAATTTCTAGAGCCTAAATATAATCAAAAGTGAAGGAAAAGTTATCCTCTCTGACATTTTTGTAGAGCTGTACATATACGAAAAACGATTAACATATTAACTCAATTAACGGAAAAAGTACCCAATAAGCTTCTTGCTTGAAGGAAGCGTAAAACTAAATGGTGACTGAGTTTTTGAATATTCATAATAGTATTTTAGCAAACTAAAACATTGAACTGCTTATTTAATTTATAATTTGCTTATTGTCTTCTGCATATAGAACAACTTTTTTAACTCCTCGTAAAATATTCAAATGCCCATTCTACATATTTTTGGTGATCTGTTTTTAAACAAACAATACTGAATATTTATGTCATATTGATATCGGTCACATCCAACTATCCAAGGACTAAGCAAATTTATTCTACATATATCTGCATTAATTCACTAATGCATTGTCAAACATGTGGGCACCAGCAGATTACTATGGATATGGTCAGAAAGATGAAACAAAAGTCTGCTCAAATAGCCAAGTTAGTCCTTTGCAGATTTTCTTGATGCGTACTGTTTTTAGTGAAGTTTGAACAGGCAGCTATATAAGGTTGGATTGCAGTTAAAGTGGGTAAATTTTGAATAACATAAAAATATGGGAACTAAGTTGGTGATGCTGAGCTAAGTTGGTGATGGAGATTGTCATCGTTCTTTGAACTGCGAGAATAAATAAGGATATATATTAACATCTGTGAATTCATAAGTAGATACAAAAATTAAATAGAAACACATTAGGATGCTGCCGGTAAGTCACAAAAAATTGGTTTCCTTTGGATTTGACAACATTAGCAAAGCAAGCTCTTGCAAGGTAATACTGAAATCAGTCTCAAAGGGCGTTTGGATATGATCTTAAACGCAATATTGCAAGCATATAACCAAAATAGGTCTGTACAAACGAAAAAACATCAAAGTAAGTAGGCTTAGAAGTAGGTAGCTGTGGACCTGTGGTATTAACCTGCTCGAATAATCCTGGTATGATAAATGCATCGTTTCTTGATATTCCCACTTGTCACTAACATGACTCCAATTTGATGAAATTGCCTAATAAATATGTATCTAAATTAATCACAACTGAGAGAATAGATGAAAAACAAACAAATTAACTATTATGAAAACTAATTATTGATAAACAAAGTACCTGATCTAGGGATTTCCAACGGTTTCGCAGTCACCATGTATCACTTGCTGAATTGGACTGTGTATATCTCCTCGATAATTGTTCACATTAAGCCTCCTTTTCAAACACGATTGCATTAAACCTAAAATAGAACTTTGAATCTGTTTATGAATTGGTTGAGGCCAGTTTATATTAGGTTTTATCTCTTGATGTTTTTGTGGGTCATCTAGTTAGTTTTGCAGTTTGGTATCATAAATATTGTTATAGCCTGATGGTTGAGTCTCTGTGTCTTGGGCCACAAAACACATGTTCGATTCCTTCAAGTGATAATATTTTTATCAAATTTCGGATTAAGAAATTGAATCCGAAAATTGTGGAAAAAATGATGACATGGATTAATGGAGTGCTTATGTGGCATTTCTCTCCTCTTATATATAATGTAAAGATATATATATATATATATATACATATATATATGTATATATATATATATATATATATATATGTATATATATATATATATATATATATATATATATATATATATATATATATATATATATATATATATATATATATATATATATATATATATATATATATATATATATATATATATATATATATATATATATATATATATATATATATATGTATATATACATATACTAGTGGCGTAACCCGGGTTCGTTTCATTAATATTTTTTAAGTGTACGTTTGTGTTTTGGCTTGATATATTTGCTGTTGTGTTTTTTTTTTATTTTTTATGCTCTGGCCACCCAGCGGACTTGTGTTGTTCCTTTTTTATGCATATTTTTTTGTGTGTATTAGTTGTTGGTTTGTGTTTTTTTTAAGAGTACGTATTTGTTTTAGTGTTATGTAAAGTAAAAGATTCACTAATCGAATATCTTTTTCCCATGTGAATTTTTGATTGTACAAATTTTGGTTTGTATCTTTTTTATATTTTATTGGTTAAGTGTAAACTAACCTTCGATAGTGATAGGCCACGATTGTGTTTGGTGTCATGTTAATCTATGAATGTACAAAAATCTACATCCAGAACCAATAAATTTTAACGTTATCTTAGTCCTCTCGTATACGCTAATAAGCTAGAATGAACATACACATATATAGCAACTTAGTTATCTAAGAACCGTGCAAACTTTAGAGAAGATAATATCAAAAAGATAGTCTTGAATATTCTTTCAATTGTTTCAATCTTGACAAATTTTCGAGTTTTTTGGCAAGGAACCACTGAGAATATTTTTTTCAAATGTCGTACATCGTGGTTTTCAAATAAAGTCAATTGACAAAGAATTAAATAGAAGTTTGTTATAGATGATAAGAAGATGAAAAAACACAATAAAGTATATAGTGATCACAAGTTAGTAATACGGCGTCGCTCCGGTATAATCTATCCTAATAATGCATTAATGTCAATAGCCCTGTTGAACGTTCAAATTTTTCTTGCCATGCGAAGTTGATCGAGTTTAAAGTATAAAAAAAGATGCCTTACATCCACTACATGTGAGTTAACTTTCTAATCAATTATAAACATATTTAACTATTTATTTATTGCATTATCAATGAATAAATATGAGTATACATTCGTATAAAGAAATAAAAGTTATTATGAATGATAGCGTTCATTTAAGTGAAAATAATAATAATAAGGTAAGCTAATACATCATTTCTGGTCTAGCTCAATCTTGGTTAAGAAGTATGAGTTTTGTGTTTTTAAAATATGAGGGTACCCTCGTTTTTCCTATTCTTGTACGTCTTAAAAAATATTTCAAACAAGACTTCCCTTTCACTGTATATGCCACAAGTGCATTTAAGCTACATGTGCAATTACCTCATTCTTTGTCACCGACATAAGATTGTTGACAATATTAATCATAAAAAACAATAATGTTTTATCTTAAGTCTATATATATAATTTAGACTCACAATTCAAATATGAATCTTCACAATAAATATGTAGGTTTCGTTGTTATAAATGCCGATTGATCATACGAATGTTGAAAACTAAATAAAGCAAAATAGCACATGAATTTTTCATGAGAATACGTGTTTTTAGCAATGTTTTAAGACCCGGGTCGACCCGGTCGACCCAGTCCTGGCTAAAAAAATTAACCCCGGTTTCATATTTTCAAAATGTTGTGGTGACCCAGCCGGGTTTTGATTTTTTCAGGTTTTTTAAAAGAAAATTTCAATTATACGTACGATGGAATTTTATTTTACATATTATATTAGATGGTAAACAATTTATATCTTTAATGTACGAAAGTTTTTATTGTTTTTATACATAATTCTTGTTAATTATTAAAAATAAAAAAAATTCTTTGAAAACCGGTTTAACTCGAGTCGACTCGGTTGACTCGAAGCCGGTGACTTGACCGAGTCGATTTATAAATGGGGTTTCAAAACCTTTTTTTTATAGTATGGTTTCAAAACCTTTTAGTCGGATTCAATATCAAATGTATCCCATGAATTAGTGGAAATTTCATGTGCATTGTGATAAAATAGAAATACATAGTATACAATACTCGTATTAAAATTTAGATTTCACTCATTCGGCCATTTACATGCATGTACCCCAAAAGCCTAAACACATGGCTTGTGCCCGCCTTATGCAATTGCGAAAAGATACTGTAGATTAACCTTCTTTTTGTTGCTATTATTGTTCATTGTATGAAGTTAAAAAATAACATTGATGTTTGAATCACTTGAAAGGGAACAACCGAAGCAAAAGGAAGATAGGAAAAAGTTGGAGCTAACATGAAACAATTGTACCCTAGTTGGTCTATCTATACATAAATATCCATCAAAAGAGAGAACAAAAATCATGGACATCGGAGAACCATCGGTCATTGTTATTATTACTTATTTTCATTGACGAGTTTTGAGCAAAGGAGATCCAATCATCTGCACCTCAAATCTCTTAACAGCACCAGCCACTTCCCTCAAGAATCAGACTGAAACTTATTGAGCACAAAGTCGTAAGTTTGCACCTGAGTTTTAGGCATGTAAGAAACTAACGAACAACGATCTGTTGAAGGCGTGATTGTACCAAAACGAATTTAACAATTAACCCTCCTTCTACCTCCTCCACTTTCACCACCTAAGCCACAACCACATCCAAAATCAAATGATATCAACTAAAAAAACCAAAAAATCTATAAAAACCACTATAAACCCAAGTCTACGACAAAACTTTAATTAAGTTGTTAGTAGTAATAATTATTCAATTTAAAAGAAATAAGAGTAAAAAAATCTAAATGTTAGCCAAAGCTTCAATCATATTCCTTATTCTTAGGTGTTCAAGTGTACATGTCAATATATAGCTTAACCTACCTAGAGTTTCCAGATATACAAGACTAATATATTATCTTTATTTTAGAACTTTGAGGATGGAACATAAAATTTTTAAGACACACAATGTGAAAAAGATAACACATGCAACTCTACACAAAGTCAATTAATCATACATGTATCAGGAAAGAACCTGCATAAATAAATAAATAAACCAACCTGACAATATAAATGTGGTTCTTAACCGTAGTAATAACTTTCGTACTCCTCCCTTTTACTATGTCTACGCCTCGCCTCACGTTTCCTCCCTTTTACTGGCACTATGTGCAGGCCTCGCGTGTCCTCCCTTTTACTTCTACAATGGATCTATATAGTGGTATTAAGATGGGTGAATTATTGGATGGGTTAAAAGTGATGCTGATGTTGATATATGGAGTACATTGTTTTGGACCTGGAAATAGGACCACTCCGTTTTATAAATCAAAAGGTAAGCCGTCAAGCGAAGGCAAAAGGCGCCACGATTTGGGACTCATTCAAATAAGTAGGTATGTATCCTAAGCTGATATTCAAGAAGCATAACCACAAGATTTTTATGTTGTGTAAAAGCTAGATCAGGGAGTTTGAAGAACGGGAGAAAGGAATGAAGAATTATTGCTGTAAGAATGTGAATATATAGATAATAGGATTAGATGGAAGTATTTGTGTATATTTTGGTGTTTCGGATTTAAAGCATGCAATTTTTGTGTGGAAATGACATGAAATTGATTTTCAGATTTGAAGGAAATTGCTGGCTTGATCGAGACTGAACCTTCCACTCATGAAGTCCATCGGATTTTCAGGGCAGTCAGGTTGAAATGAATAAAGATGCAATGTAATCTGGATAAAGAAAAATAGATTTTTATCGAACGCGAGTTTGTTGCTCCAACCACAAAATCTCGAACATGTTGTTTTTTTTTATCTCAACCCATATTTGTGTTTATTAACCGTAGTAAAAACACTCTCGTACTCCTCTCGTTTACTATGTGCAGGCCTCGCGTTTCCTCCCTTTTACTGACACTATGTGCAGGCCTCTCGTTTCCTCCCTTTTACTTCTACAATGGATTTATTATAATTCGGTAAGTACTCAAAATTATGCACACAAAAATTACACCTTCTGCCCGAGCATCGCTGAGCTCTATAGTTTCTGCTGGCGTTTATCAGCTGCTAAAAAGGTGAATAGACGGTCTTTTTCGCATCCCCGAAAGCCGACCTGGGTTAGACAAAGTAAGAACAAATACACATTATTTGATTACCACGCTAATTGTGAACTAAAAGTATCCGCAAGTAGTGTGATACTACAGCATACAAAATTCCTAAGAACCTTCACTAAGGTCGACTTGGAAGCCAATCTCCGAAGGGCCTATACCTCGCTGCAAGGAGAAACTACCGCCTGTTCGCCCCTTTTTAACTCCGAGACCACCACATTCAGTATAAACATATAGTCATTTAGTTACTGAAATAAAAAAACATAGGAGTTTTGGTTAATTATTATGTACAACGATGTTACTAATTTTATCATATAGTTTATATGTTATTTCTTTAATGGCATACCTGATGAGATGATTGTAACTTTTCGGCTTATCAAGTTGAGCTTAAGGAATTATTTTCAAGAACATATCACGAACCGAATGTGCTGGGTGCGTACCTAAGCTGTCAGTGTCGCTAGCAGGTTCCATCCTGACTTGCGGACTGCTACTACTATCAAAAAGAGAATCTGCAGTACCCATAAAAGCAGGTGCAACTGGCCTTTGAACACCCGAAATTGACAGAAAGATATAAAAAGTTACATTTGTAACGAAGTTCATACAGAGAACCAATAAGAAAAAGTGTGAGCTGGAAGTAAGTTGCCTCCGCATGTGCACGTTGTATTGATACTACTGATTACCTGAACATATTTGCTGGAAAGGAAAATTACTACTGCACGTAGCACGGATGTCGTTGCCATATTGTGCACTGTTACTGATGGAAGGTGCTTTGACATTTTTTAGTGGCATCCTTTAGAAACTGTGCACATAAACTCGTAGAACAGAATGATATAAGAAGTTACATTTGTAAGGAAGTTCAAACAGAGAACAAATAAGATAAAGTGCGAGCTGGAAGTAAGGTGCATCCGCATCTGCAAGTTGCACTGATACTACTACAAAGCCTCCACCCTGCAAATACAATAATCTTTAGGGTTTTGAAGAGAAAGAGGCTAAGCAATAACAATAAGAGTCGTATACAGTATTTTGTTAAATCAAAATATTACGGCTAATGAAAAAAATAAGTCTTCATGAAATATTATTCATAATGATAATAACCAAAAGACATATAGGTATACCTTAACAACTGCGTATATATTGGATCCCAGAAGAAATTCCTCTTTTATGTCTTACGTGCATTAGTTCCTTCGAGTATAACATAGCCATTAATGGTGATGGTTTAGTACCGACATCATTTACTGGTTTAGTACAACCATAAGTTATAGCACCAATCATCATTATAATTCACTTCAACGCAATAGAATAAGAAAACAGAAACATTATAGCACCAAGCATGAATAAAAGAGGATCTTGGGACTCTTCCGGATCCTCATCCAATTATTTGATCATGAGGTCAGTAGCTTCAGCATCTAACCCTGATTGATGGAGACCAATATTTCATAATTATTAATTGTCAAAAAACACATATTAAAGTAGCAAACTCATAACAAATACTCAATGATGGTACAAACCTGAAGCTTGTAGGTTATAGTCATAGGAGGAGAATCTTTTGCTGACCTTGCAAAGTTGCAGTAACTGGTCATTTGGGATATTACCTTAGCGAGGTCGTATGGCTTGCTGGTATTACATTATGTTAGCTGATATAGGTCTGCTTGTTTTGTATCAGCTTAATAATGCTACCTGCAAATTCCATGAATCCATCTAATAAGATCATTTGTAAGAAAAGGCTGCCAAAACATATAATAAAAGAAGAAAACTTACAAATGTTGATCGTTCAAGCATGCCTTATAAGATTCATGTCATCTCTAATTAATCCCTTTATAAAGGTTGTAATGACATTGATTGTAGCATGTAACCATACAAAGGCTATAGCAACAGAGATCTAAGAGGTGACCTGTATACCCATAAATACATTAGGGTTTTTAGATAAGAATGCCAAACCAGATTAGTAAGAAGTAGCAGCCATTGGTAAGCTCATTACCAAAACCAGAATACAAGATCATAAGGGTTTTGATAAAAATAATGAGACGTATGGAGTATATTTTAATTGCAGAGTATATATGCAAGCATCAGTCATACAAATGATACTGAGTTCTTCCTGTGGTAGAGTGACTCTTCAGGCATTCTTCGTACAAGAATGCCAGGAATAAATAATGATGTTCTCAATCTTTAGCTCAAAAAAGCATAGATATTCAGGATTCGGCAAAGCATATATTCAAGTGAATATTAGGGTTTATGATATTCGGCTATGATCAGTGAATGTTGGGTTTACTATGCAAAAGTGAATGATGTATTTTTCTACAGATTTTGAATACTCATCTATTGCTATTTTTCTATAGATATCAAGATTTTAAGAAGTTCATAGGATCCAAGATTTCAAGATCAACTAAGGTAAAAAAACATAAAAGAATGTGGTAGAGTAAAAAAAAAGGAGTCATACATCTTCTTGATCAACAGTGGTAAAAAACCCAGAAAAGAATGTGTTATAAAAAAGAGTCATACCTTATAACGAATTCATGAAGTTGTTAAGTTGTTCAGAATCACTTTCTGATCATCTTCTATAAACATTAATGCAGAACCGCCTACAACCTGAATTTATGTGCTAATAGTTATTAGGAAGAATAAATCATCAAATAAAAACATTAGTGAATAATTAGGATTCAAAATCATCAGATAAAAACATGATAAAATAAAAGATATTATTAGTGAATAATTAGGATTTAAATTACCTTCATAAGAGAGCCTATGGCTGAGTGATTAGGGTTTTTGGAAGATGCGATTCATGATTCAATCGTGGGTGACTGGGTGTGATATTACTCATATTAGGGTTTGAGGTGAATGATTTACTTGTTTAGAATGTGTTATGCGTATATTATGTTTGGAATAATGAACAGAATATCTTTTTTGCATATTTGACAGTTTCGAATAATTGACAAAAATAGAAACGGGTATTTAAGAGTTTAGAATAATTGACAAAAATAGAATAGTAACTTGTAGCCAATAGCAAAATGCCACATAAGATATGAGGTGGCACCATCTTATTATCTTATGTCAAACTTAGCCCCATATATATATATATATATATATATATATATATATATATATATATATATATATATATATATATATATATATATATATATATATATATATATACTAGTGGCAAAACCCGTCCGATGGACGGGTATGACTTGTGATTATTGAGTACAATTTTTTTAGCTAAATATCGGTGTTAATAAATTCTATTTGTTTCTTAAACTTTATAAGCATAGTAAAAATGTTTGTCGGATTGTTCTTATTAGTTATATTACTATGTATATTTTATGGTTCTTTTTATAAGCGTATAAAACTCGTATTAACTTTATCTAAAATTGTATGCTACAAAATAGCAAAAGACTTATACATTAAAATTAGAAGTAGTGTTTTTTTTAAATAATAGGATTTATTTTATAAATTTAATATAGTTGAAGGGGTTTATATGCGCAAAAATAAATGTGATAATTACTGGTAACTTATTAGACAACATTTTGTTGCTTCTTTTTATCTAATGAATTGCCGGTCTCTTTCTCCACACGCTCTTTACATGATTTTAACAACACCATATTCGTTTCCTAAACAAATTTCTCCTACCAGTATTTGCAACTACATAATAAACAGTTAAGGTTTATATACCAGTTGACGACTGATATTATAAAGTTGAATCAATTGTCAACATACGTAATTATTTATTGGACGTTTTACCAATAAAAGAAATAAGTGTGTGTTTTATATGATAAAAAAAAGTTATTAAATATCCATAATAATAAATTAGATGTTGTCGGGTCATATGCAATATAAGGTGTCTTTCCATAGAATTTTAGTTATTAATTATGTGTATTTACATCTCTATTACAAATAAAATTTAAAAAGTCTAATTTATTTTTGCTCGCGCTTGAATGAACAAAACTATGAAATAATCACGTCAATCTCTTAAAAAGGGAGTGTATTACCTAGTTTGAATGTTTATAGCGGTGGTTTTAAACTCCTTAAATTAGTCAACTTAAAAAACAAAAACTATGGTTAATATAATAAAAATGTATAATTAGCTACGCGATAAAACTAACTTTATTGTTTGTTCAAAAACCAAAAACATAAGATGTGTAAATATATAACTAATTATGAATGTGCATGACAAAGCAAGATAAACAACCATTGTAAAGAAAATTAATATAAATATGTAAGTAATCTCTACTGTGCTCACCTTTAGAGACACTGGACAAAAGTTTTTAAAGGGTAAAAGTTAAACAATATCATCATACTTATTCAAATGTATCGACATTAAAGATTTACTAATTTGTCGCGTGATTTTATCAATAAATTTGTTTGTTTTGTAAGAATATTACCAATATTACTGGCTACATTTCCACGTCATTAATTAATTTAACTTAATAATCCATGTCACTAATAAAATACACTGTGAACTACTAATATATCCGCTCATAAATTAGTAAGTGTTTAAAGTCGGTATATTTGAATAAGTATGATGATATTATATAGCTTTTATCCTTAATTTAATTAATTTACTTCTAAAATATTACTGGGCAAAATAAGTAAAGGATAATACCGTGTCAGCGTGTCGGTGACAAGTCACAATATTAGTGAAGACAGAACAAATTTAAAAGTTCATTATTAAAGTCATACGATAAATTAATAAATATTTAAATTCGATGCATTTTAATAAGTATGATAATATTATATAGCTTTTACCTTTTTTTATATATCAAGGGTATATGAAGGGTGAATCTCAAATTCACCATAACAATGATACTTGATCCATTAACAACCAGATATAGATTGTTATTTTTCTTTGCAACCGTATATTTAACAAATGCAAATATTTATGAACTTTTAAATTATGTACCTTTCATGATCTCTTAGTGTAACATAGACCTCTAGTTGAAACATTAAACTTGACATATTAGTCTATATTTTTGTGCACCTGCAACGTTGAGCCCCAAACTCGATTGTATACATCAACTGTTCATTTCTTCTTCTTTTTTTATTTAATATTTTTAGATTAGATTTATTTAATTTTAATTATGTTTAAATCAGATAAGACTTGTAATAAAGTTTCAAATGTTAATATATTGAGTTTTGTTTAATTTTTCATAACATATAGTATTAATTTGATAATTTTTAGAGTTAGTTTTAGATGATGAATTTACTATGAATATTATTGTAATGTTTTATTTTATTAAAATGATTATTTGAATAAAAAAAATTGAACTTGATCACCTTGTTGTGAAAACAAATCACATGTAGATCGCCGAATAGAAAAAACTGACATGATGGAAAAAATGTAAGTCGTTGTTCTGGATAGCCTAAATCACCTCTGAATGTAAAAATGAAAGTCAATAGACACATCCGCAACAACTGTTAATTAAATGTAGGGAATATGTTACTCAATAGTAACACTCAAACTTGATTACTATTTGATGATTTTCACCCTTAAATGTATAAAACAACTTTTAGTTTATCTTTATCATGTATTAACATTATACGTGTTTCTTCTATAAATATTATACATGGTTTTGTGTTAGCCAGCAATTTAAAAATGAGTGTGAACATTTACGTAATAATCTAAAACGAAGTGAAATCTATTAGGCAAAACAGCTTATAAAAGATGCAAGAAGATATTTTAAGCATTATAAAGGATATTCTTTTCCTCTCTTACATATTCACTTGACATTTATTTCCTTACAGTAACTTGCTTTGCATCCAAGTGTGTTATCGTTGCTAAAATAATCCAACTCTTATTTTAGCTTTCTTTCTTCTGTTTTCGGCTCCACTTTAGAGATTTATGCGTTACAATCACAACACATGAATTAGTTAAGTTTTTTTTTGGTAACCGTGATTTCCGACACATTGGCTGACTAATCCAAGGGGTTTGAGCCCACCGCCACACAACCCTTTTCAGGAGGTTGGCGTGGCCACTTCAAATTTGTTTGCACCTAGCAGGAATTGAACTTGAGCCCTCCCTTTGAATTAGTTAATTTCTTCATTGTTGCCACTAAGATTTTAGGACTCGTTAAGAATAAGCAAGAAAACATTTTCACATAATAGAATGCATGTGGGAAATCGGTGACTGCGTTGTCAATAGCAAAATCGTGAATTGCTTGCAGCTAGAGATAAATGATGTTGTTGTTTTCACCTTAAAAATAATTCTATTGTTCATAAAATGCAGAAAAGACAGATTTGAACAATGTTTGATAATGTTCTGCAATGAGAGCACTAACAACTATTGTATACAATAGAAAAAAAAGAGTCAGCCGCTATTGGACAATAAACACATGCTAAACTAATTCACATATTTAATGAGCTTGAATATAGCTATTGGACAATAATCCATTTACGTACATGAATCCTAAACTCCAATAAGAGCTCAATACATTCTTATATGCCTTTTTAAAGGTAGAAACTCAAAGTTACCAATTGCATGCCATACCTTCTTGCAGGCCTTGCTAAAGGCAGCAACTATAACTACACCAAAAATCGGATGATCAACTCTAATTGATTGTCTCTCTCCATCATCAAACTTGGGGATTGTTCCTTCACACAAATGCTATCGGTTGAACACATGAGATAAATCCATATAATTATAACACTTTTGAAGTCATTAGATCTAAATGGCTAATAAATGAGGATGTCTCAAAACTACTCTTTTCACAAAAAAATAAAGGCAATCAAACTTCCTATCTTAAATCAGAGGATTAAATAATGGATGCATATTCTAAGTAGGAACCACTTTACATATACCTACAATAACATAAACAGATAACGCTTGAACATAAAACATCGTAGGCCTTTTTCTATCAAAAATCACCAATTCATGAGAGGCAAATTATGTCTAGTGACGTTTAACTTGAACCTCAATCTATAATCAAAACTATTCATTGTTCGCTAAATGTGTTATGTGGATAATGTGTACACTGCCTGTTATGGGTAAGAGGCGGCTCCAAACTGTGGTCTCTGACCTACGAAATGGCTGCTCTTCCTAATCAGTTACAATTATGGCCAATGATTATACTTTCCATGATAAGGAAGCAACTGCTGCTATTATTTTTCATTTTATGCCTGCCTGATATTACCTGTCTTGTTCTACTCTTGCTAATGTTAACCGATCATCAAGAAATTAGTGTTATAAGCGAGTTTTGAAATATCAATCTCACCTTGTAGTTTCTGTTTTTGTTGTCTTTAAACACCACTCGTCTGCTCTAGTTTGTGTCCACTCTCTACATCAGACCGGTTTGGGATCCCAATTTCCCACAATGTAGGACCGTCTCTTGGAGGCTCATATAAAAGATCACCCACGTCGGAGCCTATAAAAATGAAACAGCAACACTAAAATAGGGTTTTTGAAAGCTGTAAGATTATTTGAAAAATTTATGTTCCTGATTCAAACCTGGGGCTATGGTAATCGAAAGATCATATCGGTAGTCCCCAAGAAATCCAGGGACCCAGGCATACAAATTATATTCACCAGCTCTTACATTTTATATAGAGAATTCTCCACTACAATTTGCTTCAGACCAGAACTCAGTCATATTTGACAGTGTTCATAATTCATTTAATTATTTTGGTTTTATATATGTGTTATGTACGTACATGATAGATAATATGATATCAAATGATCCCAAATAATATTATAATTAGTAGCAGTATCTGGTTATCAAAAACTACAAAAGCTTACTGTGACTTCATGTAGCAATAAACAAAGCCAGTTCCAACGCAAGTCCCAGTACCCCATCGAAAAGAAAGCCAAGGCGTATTGATTAGTAAGATAGAAAAAGCGTCTTCTAAGATAGAGACCTTCCATTTTTTATTTCAATATTTAACCATTTGACCTGTTACCAAATCCATACAAATAGCCTGAGATTGCTGCCTCTAGAATAATTACGTGAGAAGAAGATAAAACCTCTAAAAGTGCATATTTAGTTTTAGATCTTCGAGCTTGGGGTTAATAAAAACTTGTTGGTCCATTCTTGATGATGGTATCTACAAAAACATCTTGCTTCTAAGTCACTGAATAAATAACTACTAATCACAAAAGAAAGTGTGACAAACCTGAAGAAGCATCAGTTGTGCTTGGAGAATTCATTGAGCAGATGGAAGTCGATGAGATAATGCTAAAGCCGCCTGCTCACTTAATGTAGCAGCTGGAAGATGGTAGTAGTAGCTAACACTAAACACTTGTGAAAAAAGCGTGACATTATAGTATCTAAAACCTAGGAATGAGGAGACCAGTACTATGAAGTTTTGTTCGACAAAATCACGTCATTAATGCTACTATGGTTCCTTTTCACATGACTAATAAGATCAAAAAATTCCTATTGCAGCTCAGATTGAAAAGCATGGTGACGGGGAAACTCAGTGTCCGGACTAATGGGACATTGGAAGACACTACGTTGTGTCAAGCAATTTTTTAGAAGCTCAAACAGATTGTGTAGTGAAGAGACCTAAACTATATAATTGAGTTCATACATAGATACAGACATGGCTACGACATGGTGACTATACAAAAGGTTTTACGTGGTTCCTTCAACCTGAACTCCAACCCTTTGTCACCCTTTTTGTATAAGAATAAACACATAAGGAGCCATAGAAAACTAACAGCAGAAGTGTGTCAATTTGTGTTCAAACCTAACTGTATATCTACCCACTGACCAAACAAACTAACAATCAGAACCTCCTCGCATTCGGTAAAGCAGATAGAGACAATAACCTCTAGAGTATATTCAGAGAATGCCCTGGGAAATTGCTAAAACATGGTATCCATGGCTGCCAAGAATGCCACATCTCGAGGTTGGAAGCGCCTTCGTGTAAGGAAATTTGTTATACAGAAAAGCGAATAATTTGGTTTTAGAGTCTTCGTGATTTGTACCTATGACTAATAGTTCCTCTTCCAGCAGCAGACACACCATCGTGGACTGTGCCTTTTAATAAAACGATCCGTGTAGCTCAAGAACCCTATAACATCTTCTTGCAACATAATCCTGCAATGTTTTATAGGAAACAAAGCGAAACACGTTACTTTAAATCGCAAAATACATGAATAACAATAACTTTAAAGTAACCTATAATCTAAATTGTCATTGTTGGTGATGGGTAATATTAGTTAAAATATTAAATCTTGTAATTTAATTTTTCGATCATGATTTATCAAGATGAAACAAAGAATGGTCTCTAACATGGTAGCTCGGTAACCTCAAAGAATTTTTTGATAGTCTGCTACAAAACATATAAATTACCAGTTTTGACCATCTTACCAAAACCTCCCATGTTGCCACCTTTCAAACTAAGCAGTATTAAGCTAGCTGGAAAGGAAGTGATATTTTTAGTGTAGTTACTTACATTGAAGAGTAGTTACCTCTTGAGTATTATTTACCAAGTCTTTTGTTTCTTCCTTGACGAACTCTCTGAACATTTCATTCATATCTTCTTCCCTGAATTGACCACTTCATCGCTTGTTCTTTTTCTTGATTTTCTTTGTCAATTTGAATAGCATCTCCATCATTACTGTCTTCATTTCCAATACGACCTACTTCACGTTCTATTTTTGTGTTTTGCAATGCTCATCAGCAGTGACCATCGGAACCAAGAGTGCTTGGGAAATAGTTTTGCTCTCACTGATCATTATACTGGTTTGTTGCTTTGTACACCTAACACTCATTCTAAAACTTATAAACTTCCCCGCAATGTCATATCTAGAAGATCTTAAACCATTGCTCGTATGGAATACAACTGCCATCTGCAAACCCTCAACTTTGGGTTCGTCACCATGATAATTTTTCTTTGACATATGGCGTCATATATCCCTGATAAGTACTCCTTTCTAATGTCACTCTAATGTGTGAGGTAGAAATCCAACCGGTTTTGCTCTATGCAACAGAAAACGTCAACCACATACTGCTGAAAAAGACGACCACCCCTAAACAACAATCCATAAGATCCCGACCGCTCATGCAACTGATACATGTAGTACATATTCATGGAAACCCTCTTTTGGTTAACGCTGCGCTGTTTCATTTCTGGAAAGTAACCTAGTTCACCATACACAAACGACAGTGGAAACTGTAGTGACATACTATATGTGCAACTTATTTATTCGTTGGGCCTGTCCATTTCATACTTCAATCACAACATGGTAGTCATTTTCATTGGTTGTCCCGTCTTCAAAAACAATAGAACCAATGGCCGAAGAGCTAGGGACATCGTATTCTCGCATGCCTATGACACTAAAAAGCCTTATTTTAAAGTCCGGGGCATCATCCTCAGCCAACTTATCCATAGCTGTGCGAAACAACCTTACCAGCTCATTGTGTTCATCGAGCGTGGTGATCAACTGAGCCACTACTTGTGGATCTAATAAGCTTGTGCTAGTTCTACCAAAAGTGCGAAGCCTATTTTCAACCTCGTGGTCAGTATCATATATATAAAGCTTCAGTATCATATATATAAAGTTGTAGAAAGCTAGGGGCTCTCATTAGGACACATCAATCCCAATGTACGATAAATCTAACCAGAAATCTTGAACACGTACGGTCCCTGTCTATTGTTAACCGAATCGTCAATGTGCGCTCCAAAAGAAGTCATCGGAAACATCTGATTGTACGCACGAACATTCCACATAAACCGTTTGTCATTGAACAAATCCTTTATAGATTCAGGAGGATCCCTAGCTACTGGTAAAACCACCTTCCATCCTCTACAACAGTTATTGTATTAAACAACGCGATTGGTGGTCGAACGCACTCGTTTCCCATACCAAAACTTGGCACCACAGTGGCGGCAAATGCAATTGCAATCCCCCAATTCGACATACGCTGCGGTAACCCCTGCTATTCAAACAAATAGAAAAATGTGTTGGTACTATTGTTGCGGGAGAAAATGGACACATAAATAAAAGAAAAGCCGCAATCAAATATGTCATTACCGTCTGCAGCATCGACAAAGTGGTTTTCCAGGAATCTTGAAACGCTAGGCAAAGTCGATCGCTGATAAAAATCCTCTCACCATATATATTCTACGATATAAAAGTACTGTTCTATAAAGTTATCATCGGCGCTAGCCTACACCAAGTAACCAAAGAAAATTATAATAAGATTAGTTTAAGAAGGCAGAAACAACATAGTAACCAAGGACATTGGAAATTTTTAAATCCGACCAATCTAAACACATATGAAAACGAACGTGCCATAAACCTTGAACATAAATGTACCCGAGATGGGACACGCGTGGCAGCCAAGGGTGTTAAACATGAAAGGTTAGGAACCTCCTATCTAACAAATAAGGCAGATGATGACGACGTCGAACCTGCAACAAATAAAAAGGCTGAAAAATATGGAATTCCTGCTAAGCAAATCACTAAAGAGAAAAAATAATAACAAATTACCTATGGCAGCTACATTTCCCGACCGTCGAAACCACAAATCGAAAGGACTTGTAGGCAAAGGAGTAGGCGACACAATTGGGGTAAAACAGGACTGGGGCGCACAACCGAATTCTCAAAGTCCAAAACAACGGGAGCTCTCCTAATATTTGTAGAAACAGAGAAATTGCTATCTAAGTCACCACTAAAACCCTGTTCCAGAAAAAGAATTAATTAGCCAACGAAAAAAAACTAATCAGCCAGAAAATCAATTAGGCGCAGGGAAAAAATCAATCAGCCACAAAAATAACCAAAAAAAAATCTAATTCTGAAAATACGAAAACACATCATATAAATGAAGTATATGAACAAAAACCAAAAGAAATAGAAATTTTAAAAACTTACCGATTAAAACAATGTAAATTGGTGTTTAATATGAAAGCCATATATGATGATTTTGTGATCATCTGAATCAGCAGTTTTTCTTTGTTGCCGGAGGCTTGATATAAAAATAGGGTTTTGGATGGCGGCTTGATATAAAAATAGGGTTCTGGATGAACGTATGAAACTGTGTGTGTTTTCATCGGACCGGTTCATGGGCTCGTTGAGAAAAAAAGTATAAGCCTGTATATACGGTGCTGACGTGGATTAAATAGTGATTATGTGACATATACCTCCTCTTATATATAATGTAAAGATATATATATATATATATATATATATATATATATATATATATATATATATATATATATATATATATATATATATATATATATATATATATATATATATATATATATATATATATATATATATATATATATATATATATATATATATATATATATATATATATATATATATATATATATATATATATATATATATATATATATATATATATATATATATATATATATATATATATATATATATATATATATATATATATATATATATATATATAGGGTGAGGTTATTTTTAGAACCAAAAAAATGTACAGAACTGCGAGAACTATACATTTACATCTACTAATACATGATGTACATGACACTAATGCATAATGGCATTATTGTAATTAAAATTAACTTTACAAGTTACTGTTTAAATTAAAAAGGGCACTAAAGTCATTTTGGCTTTCCTTTTCTCCAACCGTTCTTAAGCGGTTCTACTCCTGCGTGGACTACTAACTAAAAATATGGTTTAATTTTTTTCTCCATGATTTATATATTTAAATATTGGGTGCTTCATATTGGTATCATTTTTTATATTTGTGATTTTTAATATATATTTAATGTTGGTAGACGCTGAAAACACATTTATAAATTATGCATATATTTACCATTCATAACTAAATACAGAATTCTTTATTATTTAACCAATATTTTTGTCTTTACCTTCAAAGTTACTACTTTTGCACATGTGTTGTACCTTTGTAAATGTCACATTGTTATGTTTAGTTTGCCTAGTTTTGTAACGTCAACCTAAAAAAATAAGACCATAATTAACCATTAATTTAGCTTTTGTTCAAAAACTCACTTCATATATATAGTAGTAATTAATGATATGATACCCAATGCCTTATAACTATTAAAAATATAATATATTATCTTTTTTCAAATTGAGGCCTAGTGACTAATGAGCTTTGCTAGCGTGCATATGTGTTTTCGTCATCCAGGCCTTTTCATCACACCCTATTTTGCACACACGATTGTAAATGTTGTAGACGTGCATTATTTTTCTTTTCTATCATCCTTGGTTTTTCATGACACCGGCTATACAGATGCAGTATTTGCAAACGTGCATATGTATTTTCTCCGTCCACCTCTTCCTCATGACACCGGCGGCTATACATATGAAATTTTTGCAAACGTGCATATGTATTTTCTTCATTCGCCTCTTTCTCATGACACCGACTATACACATGAAATCTTTGCAGGCATGCATCTGTGTTTTCGTCATCCACCTCTCCGCCCGACACCCGCTATACACATGCAATATTTGCAGACATACATATCTGTTTTCGTCATCCACGTCTTCTTGATGGTACTCGATACACAAATGTAATGTTTTCATACGTGCATATGTGTTTTTTTCATCTACGTCTTCCACATCACACTCGTGCGCTACGTACACGCATGTAATCTCTTAGTTTCGCAAACATGCATATGCATCTTCGTCATCACAAATCGCATTTTTTAGAGCGTGGCCACTTGGTGGCTTGTTAACAGTATAATATACACAATTAATAACTCACATGGTGATTACATTTATAACATACAAAGAATATGATATCATGCATGCATCGAATGTTGTCAGCCCAAAATTTTTTAGAGATTCCTATCTTTGCTTGGGAAAAGAATATATCATAAAGATGATATTTGAATCATTAGAAAGAATGAAGGCAACCAAATATCTTTACCTTATCCAATAAAAATGGAGATGATGGACGGTTTTGAAACATGAATGAATCAATAACTTTCCATAACCGCTTCCAACAATTAAGGATATTTATTTAATTTCATTAAATTAGATATAATGTTAATTACCTAAAAATCCCTTCCGAAAATTATATTCAAAAACTAAATAATAATTAATTATCTAAATTGTGATTGGTCATTGTTAGTTCTCGCAGTTCTCGACATTTTTTTAGTTCTGAAAATAACCTCACACTATATATATATATATATATATATATATATATATATATATATATATATATATATATATATATATATATATATATATATATATATATATATATATATATATATATATATATATATATATATATATATATATATATATATATATATATATATATATATATATATATATATATATATATATATATGTATATATATGTATATATATATATATATATATATATATATATATATATATATATATATATATATATATATATATATTTGCGTTCATGTAAGAACCAACTTTAAAATAAAGACAATAAGAACCAATGAAACTTTGACAAGTGTTTTTTTTCATTTAAAGAAAATGTAAATCAATAATAATGTATCTAAGGGTATTATGGACATTTAATTTATCCTCAACATCCTAAATAGTCTCTAACCCACGTGACTATAATTCCTACATCAATCAATCTCATTTTCTTCTCACACCAAAATAACACTCCATTCCACCTAAAAAAAACTTGTATCAAATTCCTTCATTTATTTATATTTCAATTCTGGCGATCTTGTCGTAAACCACCGCTATTGTCATCATTATTTCGACTTATTCATTTTTTTATCAAGCGAACCCTCTTTGCTCTTTTTTTTTAGATTCGTGTAACTAATATCTGGCGTCTAGTTTTGCAAGCGACCGTTCATCTAGTGCTGAAAGTAGTCGTTCGCCGATGTCGATATGTGTATCGAAAAATTTATCCGTCGCTTTTTCAAATGCTTCAGATTCAACAATGCTTGGTGGTGTTCATGTATTAGATCCAGTGGTGTTGTTCTTATATGTATCAATAATGGGAGGTTGTGATAGCTTTCTTTTTTGTAATTTGTATTTCCAAATATTTTAATATGTATCATTTGTGTATGGTATAAGGTAAATATTGTTAAGAATTAGTATTACGACACCATTTTAAACTTTTTAAATCATGCATGAATTAATTATAAATTTTAGGAATACCAAATAGTGCAACTTTTAGAATGCGTATTTGGATCTCTTTTTAGTTGCTGTTTGCTAGTGTAATTTTTAGGATGCTTATCACCTAGTTAATTTTTTTAGTTAGTTGAGTATTTTTTTTCTCGAATATGTGTCATTTGTGTTTTTATGGTTTAATGTTTTTTGATGTGTATCATTTGAAATTTTGTATTTTTGTGGGATATGTATCACTTTTGTATTTTTCTAAGTTCGTTGTGTCTTTTTCAAAAATACGTATCACTCGATTATTTTTTAGTTGAGTGTGTTCTTTCGGATACATGGGTTTTTTCAATTTGGATCTTTCAAGTATGTGTATCACTTCGGTGCTTTTTAGTTGGGTGTGTATTTTTGTTATACATATCACTTAAGCTTGCGTATTTTTCGGATATGTATCATTTGAGCTTATTTATTTTTTGGATACGTATCACTTGTGTATTTTTTTTAATTGGTCATGTAGTTTTTTTACATGTGTCACTTAATATATTTTAATACGATTTGCGTTTTCTCTAATATGTATCACTGACAATTTTTGAACTTATATGGGTTATATATCGGTGATTTTATAATAACAAAGTGGTGGTAAGATTGAGGTTATACATATGAAATAAAAAAATTAGCATGAAATAAAAAAATTAGCGATTTATAAAAAAGTTAAAGCATTTAAGTGACTACTAACTTAAAACTTTCAGTTAGATAGAAATGTTGGTATCAAAATGGCGCTTATATATAATTTATTTACAAGATTGCCATAGTAAATTAATAATTCATTAAATGTTATGTGACATCTAGGATGGTTGATCCAATGGCCTAAAATGGTTCTTATTGTTTTTATTTTAGAGATGGTCACCACAATAACACCACTCTATATATATATATATATATATATATATATATATATATATATATATATATATATATATATATATATATATATATATATATATATATAGGGATGGGTTCTAGAGAAAACCATGTATTTGTAGAAAACTTAGAAAACAAAATAAAAGGTGAATTTTGTAATATTTAAAAACGAAAGGTAGAAAATGAAAGTTAAATATAATCTAAGGGACCGAAACTGCCAATATCAAGTTCTTACTCTCTACACCTCAAAATACACAGATCATCGATATGATAACCAACCATCGGCCCCATCTCGACAGTCACCACCGTCGCCACCATCTCGACCGTCTCCACCATCTCGACCGTCTCCACCATCTCAACCGTCTCCACCATCTCGACCGTCTCCACCATCTCAACCGTCACCACCATCTCGACCGTCTCCACCATCTCGACTGTCTCCATCACGATCATCATTTCCACCGGCATCGCCACCATATCCACCGGCACCGCCACAATCTCCATCGCACAACAGTTCATACATCATACGTACACCATAAGAGGATTGGAATCAAACCACAGATATAGACAATAGTAAGTTTTTTCATTACAGGTTTTTTATTTTTTTATGTTATTTAAGTGCATCATTTTGAGAATTATACAAAAATTTGTTTTATTGTAGAATGTAATAACATTTATTATTTTGTATATATAAAGTTAGTGAAATTAGGGTATTTGTTAGTACAAAAAGGATTCAGGAATGTGGTTATTGAAATTAGGGTATCTGTTAGTTACATTTAAATCATCTATTTGTTAATTTAAGGAATCTGTAGGGCCTTAAAAGTCATTCAGCAAAATCTGTTTTTAGTAATTTGTTACGGAATCAGATTTAAAATATAGCAAGCCATCATTGTATAATGAAAAATTATCATCTGTTTTAATTAGTTAAAAATAATCGTATTTTATTTACAAGGCATCAAGTTTTTTTAAGGTATCAGTTTTAAAATTGTATCAAGGCATCGATTCTAAATTTTTTATTAAGGCATCGATTTTAAAATTTTATTAAGGCGTCGATTTTAGAATTTTATTAAGGCATCGATTTTAGAATTTTATGAATGCATTAATTTTGAAAATTTATAAGGCGTCAGTGTATAATGTAAACGAGCATATGTTTTATTAAATATAAGGCAATAAAGGTGTATTGATTAGCCATTATTATGAGCTTATTGAAGTTTTGAAAAGCCAACAAGGTTACTTTTTTAATGGATTATAAGCTTATATCAGTTGCAGTTACTAGGAAAAGGCATTCAAAAAGCTTCTTTGTGTATGTTTATATGGCGCATGCATTGCATTCAAATATAAGGTTTGCGTGTCTTCTACCCCGGTTTCAGCAACTAATATTCTTTTGATTTACAGTTTTTATATCATGATTTCTCACGTTTTGGTTTGTATCGGGATAAACATGAAGAGAATCATCAAACCAATTTGCACATTGGGCTTGTGATTAAACATATTGCTGTTATGCGACCAATGCTACTACTCTCTTCAAATTCCTGGAAATAGTAGTCAACAACAATCATTTGTTTCATGTCAGCACAATGTTTCTTTGTTACAAAGTATTTGTGTTAAACAACTGGGTTGTTAGTTTCTGTTTATAATAAAGTTGGCAAACAATCATATCAAATGTGTTGGTAGCGAGTCAAAAGGGGTTGTGATGCGTTGGCCACTTGGCTTGCTAATCTTCTTGCTTCAGGTGGTGGTAGCGGCGATACGCGTAACAAGTTTTAGAACAAACATTGGTGTTTGTTGGAACTCAGTTGCGACTCTATGAAATACCCTTCAATAGTTAAGATGGTATATCTAACGAGTATCATGTACGTGGTAATGCTAAGAAGTAGTTTCATTCAATAAGGTATGATTAGGCGTGATTAGTTTGCTATATGTTGTTATCTAAAATACTTATTTGTACAATGACTATAAACAGATTCTTATGCCCTCTGTGTCCTTGCTAGATACATCTACCATTAGCCTCGTTTTGCTTCAGAAGAGCATACAGTTCTCCTAACTGAAGCACCATTGAATCCTAAGGCCAGTCGTGAAAAGTTGACCCAAATAATGTTTGAGACGTTCAATGCCCCTCTTATGTATGTTTCCATCCAAGCTGGTCATTCCATGTATGATAGTGATCGTGTTACTGGTAAGCATCTCATCTCCTGCTATAAGATGTTTAAATGCTATGCAGCAAGTTCTGTTTATTGAGCCAATATGCCTCTTTCATACATAAAATTTAGTGGCAACTTACGTAGAATCATTCATGTAAATTTTTTGTGGAACTAAAGGGGTGTTTGGATTTACAAGATAAAACTCACTATTTGATTATATTGAATATAGTTTGTCTCGAAGCTGATGGAATTGCAGGTACTGAAGAAGCACTTTGTTTTCGTGATTACTTCTAAAAGATCTGCACTTGAAAATGCATAGTGGCTATTGGGATCATATCGTTTGTCTCAGCTGCTCATGCATATTCTGTTGTGTATAGAGCATATGAATCTTTGAAGAGCGTCGCAACTTCAGCCTTAACAATCTGATCATAAATAAATACTTAATTGCAGGCGAGTAATATATTTTGGTAAATGGGCGGTTGGGATTGCTTTTTGGGGCTGATGATCTGATCTGAATTACATAAACTTCAGTAATATATGAATATTTGTTGATCAGGTTGTTTCTATACAGGGTAAATATGTCCATAAATACTTTTGGACCACCTAAGTTGTACTATTAAGATATCGTCTTAATGGATTGCTGCTAGTTTAAGTTAATTGAAGTGTCTATTTTCTTTTTGGATTTTGTTATAATTTTTCTTCTATCTTATTTTGCAGGTCTGATCCTATAGAAAATGATAACGTGGAAAGGTTGAGAAGAAACGCTAGGGGTTGGTATCATTACTTTTGGGGTATGATGTAGGTTTTTATATTACAACCAAACTTATATCAAATAAGTGTTTCCAATATTAATTAATCGTTGTGGTCCATATGCATATAGTTTTTTTACTATGATGTGTCTTTGTATGTGGAACCAGGATATTTATTTCAGCAATGTTACTTCGATCATCGATAGGCTTAAGAAGCTCTGCATTTAGAAGCTGAAATCTCTAGAAGTGACGAGTTCAATAATTTTGTTTCTCCCTTACTAATTAGTACTCTGTAATCCTTTGTGTATTTTAGATTTAGTATGAAACACATTTGAACCATAATTATACTCTATCGTATCCATTTGTATTTTAGTGCATCCGTTTCGAGATATTTTAGTGCATCGGTTTCGAGATATTTTAGTGCATCGGTTTCGAGATATTTTAGTGCGTCCGTTTCGAGATATTTTAGTGCGTCAGTTTCGAGATACGAGATATTTTAGTGCATCGGTTTTGTACCGTAGTACGACGTCCGTTTGAGTACTTTAGTGCATCAGTTATTTAGCAATGTTTGATTTTTTTGCTTTTCTATGGGTTCCAATAGTGGATTTAGTGCTTTTCAGGAGTTGGTGAGTGTGTCCGACTTCCTATAACGCTACTTTTATCCTCTATTGATAGCCTATGTAGTCGTAAACTGCGACGTCCTTGGTTTGGTTTGGAGCATGTATCTGTAATTCATCTTTTGGTCTGTTTGGAGCAGGTTATGTGTTTCATGATCAAAGGCACATGTATGTGACGTCTGGTATGACTCCTATGTTTATTTTCTTTAATTTATTATGTCGTCTGCAATTTCGTAAGTCTTAGCAGTTATTCTGTGATAGTTAAGGTTTCCTGTAGATATTAGTCTTATGTTGTGGCCACAGTTTTGTTTAGGAACTTATATTTCCAGCCGGTGGGCTAATCGATGGCAGTTTAATATCATAGAGTTATGTCTCCAAATGGCATTATAGTCTGCATGCTCAGTTTGGTTCAAGGTATACTTATTATAGGCCTTACGGGAATCGAGTTTTAGTAGGGCGTCAATGAGTATTAGTACGGCGTGAATGAGTATTATTAGAGCCTTAATTGGGTATTATTAGGGAATTTATTAGTGATCTATTTTTTTATTGGTTTGGCTAACTTAACTGTATCTTTTAGCCCCGTGCAAAACATTGTTGATTCATGTCGATTTGAAGCTGCTACAAATGTCATTTTTGGTATTGCTTTGGGATATAAATCATTTATCTATGGTATTTGCCTTGTTTCAAATTTAATGGGGCCTTATGAGGACTATTTAAGTTGTAACAAGGTCTTATTGGACGCTTTTTTTTGCATCAGGTTTGGGTTTATGCCTGGCAATATATTAAGCTTCGACGCTTTTCTGTTCCTTTATTTTATTGGCGATTAGGGACCTTATGGATTCTTGTTGATAGACTTCAATTGGATAATGTTTAGAGTATTACCAGAGTCTTGTTTGGAAGTTACGTTTAGCACTTTTCGCCTCATGTTCTTTAGATGACAAGGGCCTGAGTTGCATCAAACCACATATATGGTGATTCTGATATATAGTGTATCGTAAACCACTTTTTTATGTGTTTTTTTAGAGATATACTAAGCCAACTCAACCGCATTTATTTGATACTAGTTGCCCAAACTACACAAAAAATGTAAAGAAAGGTACAGGGAACAAGAATGTCAGATTAGAGAAATTGTATCCTTCGATTTTAAAAGATGCATAATTGTTATTATCCATGTGATTTATTTTGTTTGTATACCTGTTAGTACGTGTTGGTCTGATGCGTGACTAATTTTTGTCATATTTGCTTCTGTGCAGGTTAAAAAAACTTGTGAACTTGTATGCACATAAGATAGACAGCCTGAGCTTGTTTTCATTGAATCCTTGTTTGATTTTTAAAGCTTGTATATGCAGTTTGATCACTTCATTGTACCTTGTTACTCTAAGGTCTTATATTAACTTTATTATTATTATTTTATAGATGAACTTTCATCCGGAGATGCTTATATTGGCAGCATCAAATCCATTAAGCGTCATATTTCTCTTAACCCACATACAGTAGTCTTCTGCAGTGGGTTGGCCAATGCACGATCACCTGCTTTGACAAGTCTTATCCTAAGCCTAATGTGTAGCTTGTCACATTAACTTATGTCGCTTTTGGATTTTAATGTATACATAATGATCATAATATAGAAAATTTCTTATAGCATTTCTTTTAGTTGGCCATCTCATTCATGTAATTCAATATCACATAACTTGGGCATAATGTTATAAGATTTCCAGAAGTTTTTGTGAAGCTATTTATTTTCAGTTCCACTTTTTCTGTCATCTATGGCACTTCCAGTGATTCATCATTACGTAAATTTGGTAGTATTAGGGCATTAGTGCTTATTATTAGGGAATCAGTGTGTATTATTAGTGCGTAATTATAATTATTCAGGCACATATTTGTTATCGTTTATGAATACAAATTATATCATTATCCATTGTGGGTAGTGCAAAGCTCTGTTTGATTCGATAATTGCTATGAACACTTCGTCTTTTTCAGCCACAAATCAAACATAGCATTTTTAAATAAAACTATCAATCCCAAGAAAATAACGTATCATGATCTAATCAGAATGAACAACCAATCATCTACTATATTTGCATGGCATGAAGATACAAAACAAAATGACAAGAAATATCATCAGCAGCAACATTCACAGCAGCATGGGTTAAAAAAGGGTGGTGTGGATTTGTCATCGCTTCCGCCTCAAAATTTTGCCATGTCTTTTGCTCCCATGAATGGTACTTCTGTTCATGTGAAAGGTACTGTTGCCATTGTATCATCAATGGTGCAAAGTTTAGTGTATCAAAAATTGCTAGAATCATTGTTACAAACATACCGCCATATGCTGGCAATGCCTGCTGGAGCTGCATCGGCTCACCGTTCTCAACAAAATAAATATTTCAGAATATCTAAAGAGGATTCCGGAGCTGCAGCAACTCATGAATCTTTAAATTCTGAAGATGACAGAAAGGGAAGTGCATGGTTGACCGGGAAGTCGGGATAATCCATCGCATCTCATGACAAGAACTAGGTACGACTGTTGCAGAATAAACATAATCGTAAGAGGTTTGCTCACTATTTCTTGAAGAGTAACATCAAACACTAACAACTCGAGGGAAATTGGGCAAAGGGTAGAAAACGACTGTGTATATAAAGTGTGTTCAACATAAAATCTCCTAAATCACTGTTAAAAACAAGTTTAATAGCTGTTGTAATAATATAGTTTCCCTAATCGTATTTAGCACCCGAAATATTTTTGTAAAATATTTCTAAAGTAGTTTCATTACAGTGAGACCCATTTTGACTTGTGCCAAGTTTTTTATGTTTTGACCTAAACACATTTCCTTATCTTACCCAACTTACCCATATTTCAACATTTAAAAAAATAGTGGTGATAAGAAAGTGTTCCTGGGTGGACTGTGCCAGTCCAGTTTGACCCAACTTGTTTTGACACTTACTAATTTTACTCGCTTTAACCCGGAAGCATCTTAAATTGTTTCACAACCAGCCCATGTCGCAACCTTTAAAAAAAGGTGGAGAAAAAAGTACCCCATCTATTGCAAGAACGACAAGCTGGTCTTTAACGATGATATGGTGGTAATAAACATTTGGTGCAAATATTATCCCAAAGTTATTTACGCAGAAGTCGACAAAAGTTCTAGCCATTGCTAAACTAGCTGAGTCACTATTAAGTAACCACATACGTGAAACCTCTAGCTCGTCTTGCAAGGCAAACACTCATCCTTTAAACTACTAAATCCTAGCTGTTTTCCGTAATAAAATTAAAATAAGAGAGATAGTTACTTGAGAGATTGAGATTTAAATCAACGTCACTAGAATGTGACTAAAATGCCGTCATTGTCTCCTGTTGTTAGTGCAGCTTTGGAGTTCCTTAGATTTCAATAATACGAGCCCACCAACGGTATCCAAAAGACATCAAAATTGCGCCACCTCATCACCTAAGTAGTTAACCACTCAAGGGTGGCCTAGTGGCAAAAAGATTTGTGGCTATCACTCCAAAGTGTGTGAGGTCTCAAGTTCAATTCCCACTAGGTGCAAAACAACCTTGAAGTGGCCATGCCAATCTCCTGAAAAGGGAGGGCTTTACTTGGTTTGAGTCTGTGTGGCGGTGGGCTCAAATCCCGTGGATTAGTCGGCCAATGAGTCAGAAATCACGGTTACCAAAAAAAAAAGTAGTTAGTCGGGACAAGTCATTGAAACTACTTTTATGCCACCTAAATATATATACGATTTTGTTATACAACTTATACTAAATCTGGCATAAATTAATGCATCACACTTATAAAAAATTAGTTGACACATTGTATCAAACACCTTGAGTGTTGCCTGCTTAAACATGATTTGTATCTTTTTTTCTTGACCATTTATTCGTATCATATTTAGATCAACAAACAACACATAAACCGAACAAATTATTCAAGGTACAATCAAGCATTAATTGACGATAACAGTAAAGAATATTATAAAAAAACTTACAAGTGATGAATCTGACTACATGTTGTAAGTGAACGATGAAGAACGATGGTGAACGGCAGGGAATGACGGTGGACGGTGATGAACGACGGTGGTGAAGAGAGAGAGAAAGAAAAAAAATGAAAAATAAAACACGTATTATATAGTTAAGAATGTAAGAATTTACAAAATAACCCTTCAAGAAATTAGAAAGTTTCAATGAGGCCCTTGTAGTTTCTGCGAAAAAAAGAAGAGGGAAGGGCCTTTGATCCAATGGTTGGGAGGGGGTTTTCTAAGTTTTCCATCGAGATTAAGTTTTCTATTGATCCCATCCCTATATATATATATATATATATATATATATATATATATATATATATATATATATATATATATATATATATATATATATGTATATATAATGGCGTTAAGTTCGGGTTGTTACAGACAACATTACATGTCTACCAACCACTCTCGGCGACGTCATTTCTCTACCAACATCTCACTAATCCTTAACCCACCTCATTCTTGACATCCCAACAAATCGATACAAACAAAATAAAATTTCTGATTTATACGAATCCCATGTCTTGGACATAAAGAAGGAATCCACCCAGTTTTCGGTTTGATTGTAGGACTGTGATGATTCTTTGATTGGGTTTTGGTTTGATTCGCTTATATTTGTGTAGGTGAAGATTTGATGTGACTAGATTTTTGGTTATGATGTTTTGTGAATATGATTTAGATTTGTTATGAGACGGTGATCTTTTGTGTTTGCGGGGTTTTGGATCTGTTTTTGATTTACTGTATGATGTTCGTGAGTGAATCGATGAGTGAAAGGGGTGTTGTTTGCATTAAATGAACCCAAAGCAAGTAAAAGACCGAAATACCCCTCAACTCATAAAAGATAACGTTATAAACTAACCGCCATCCAAAATAGGGACCAAATATATTGATAGTTTCAAAAATAAGGATCATCCGTGTATTTAATTTGAGATAGGGACTAAACGTGATGTTTGGTGTAAACCATAGGGACCAAACATGAATTTTTTTCTACAATTTATATGCTAATAGATATAATTTAAAAAAATAAACCAGATTGCAATGGGTTCAACCGAGAGAACATGAGTGACTAATGTCGGCAGTTCGACTAGCAAGTTAAAGCCATTAAAAAACGAATCGAAAATACCCATTTGAAACGTATAAAAATGAACGAATCAGACTTGATCAAGATCATTTACTTTTTGTTTTACTTCGGTTTATCACAGGCTACCCGCCGTCGTATCGCGCGAGTACCCTCCTAGTGTATATAAAGTACTTTTAACTAAATGTGTTGGTTTTTTGAGATAAAAATATTTTGGAGAGAGTTATTTTTGATACTAAGTGACTCATCATATCATTCATCGTGTGGTGTCACAGGGTATTTTTGCTGGCACAAAAAATATATACCTTTTAGATTTAAAAAAAAAGAAGAAAAAAACCCTACCACGTAGGCCGGTAACCACGACACAATAGCTATGACGCTAACCCGCGGAGTCCTGCGTCATGAGCAAAACTCGCGCTATGATTCACTGCGAGAAAACTAAACCATTGCTTGTTAGTATATTCTATATATTAACTTTATATTGTGGCCTTATTATATTTACACATAATATCTTTGTACTTAACATGAGTTGATTTATTTAGGTAATACTTGATGAGTTACCATAATGTGGCTCCTAATCTTGATGGAAGATTATACTAAATTGATTATATGTAAACATTATAATCTATACCTAATATAGGAGTTGATCCCTGCCTAATCTCTCACTATAATTAGGGGATTAGTCTCACCCCGTAAAACACACAGAAGTTCCATCATCTTGTGAGAGGATTAGGGAGAAGATCAAAGTTCCACCATGGCATTCTCTACCCTCAATTCAAGTAAGTTATCATTTATGTTTATCGTCATTATCATTCACGCTATGTAAAACATGATTCTGTGAAACATGATTTCTGGGAATAAATATTAACATGTGGTATCAGAGCCAAACGATCCAATCATGTTTCATTAATATGGATTGATAACTCATTTTTTTTTCTTTTATGCGGCTAATTATATATTACTACATGCCTATTTATTAATCTATCACATGCATGCATGTATGTAGTATAAGATGTATGTTTCATGTACATGTATTCTTGGACTTTTTAAGCTTATATCTTATTCGCTTATATCTTACTCGAATCTGATATATATGTTAAATTGTTAATGTATGTCATGTGATTATAAAACACAAGTCATGATAATTTAATAAGGATAAATTAAAAGTTATGCTTTATGCGTTTGCGTATTAACGACTCCTAGAATGATAACACAATTTTATTTTATTATACTACTAATTGCTTTCGTATACTGGATATGTTTTTTTTTTTTTTTTTTTTTTATTCCTTTTGTTTGGCATGTATAATGAAACTTTGTATGTAATTGCTAAACACTGCTATCTTGTACCTATTCCAATTTGAATTTGTGACATCATTTTGATCACGTTATAACTCAAAATAAAGAAAACTAATTTGAACATTATGCGCTGTTCGGTAGAAAAGAAGAAAAAGAAACTAATTTTCTTGATCAGAAAGGACATTTATTTTCTTTCTTTTTATAATGATTAAATAAATAGGGTATACATGTTGTTCATTATTATGTTAACATGTTTTATGACTACTTGATTGTTAAAATTGATTGTAAGCCCAAAGGATGCAATTAATCAAAACACTTAAGTGAATGAAAGTTGTAAATTTGGTTTTACGTTTTGATGAGTTTAGGTTACGAGTGAAGCCCAAAGGATAGCCGTAATCTTAATCATTAAACGGTATTTGCAAATTAAGTACTTAGTTAACTAATATTCGGCCCAAAGGTGATTATTTGTTAGTTTAAGTTTGCATGATTTTAATAGAGAAGTTATTAGTGTGTTGTTAATGGAACCAACGAGAAGTTGACAATTACACCAAACTTCTTATGTGAATCTAATTTTGTGTTGTGGTTAGATTTATATAACTAGCTTTCACCCTATAGTTGGTTATTCATTGATGATACTAATATAGTCTTTATATGATTTTGTACTGTGGATATAATTTTACAGCTTTGACACCTAATGCTATTACCAATTGTGTATCTGGAATTGAACCCCTAAACGGAACAAATTTTTCATCGTGGAGAGATCAAGTGAAAATTTCCCTCGGCATAACAGATTTGGACTATGCATTAAGATTCGACAAACCTAACCCTCTAACGACCACTAGCACGGCCGATCAAAAGAGGACTTATGAAATATGGGAAAGGTCGAATCGCATGTCCCTAATGATAATGAAGAACTCTATTTCAGTTGCTATTCGAGGAGCCATTCCGGACTCTGAGGATGCTAAAGAGTTCTTAAAATCAGTTGAGGAACAATTTAAGGGCTCGTCTAAAGCTAATGCGAGTACTCTTATTCTTAAAATGCTCACCACGAAATATGATGGTCTTAGTGGGGTTCGTGAGCATATAATGATGATGAATGACATGGCCTCTAAATTAAATGGCATGGACATGGCAATATCTGAAGGTTTTCTCGTTCATTTCATAATGACATCTCTCCCTGCTCAGTTTGGTCCTTTTAAGATCAACTATAACACGCAAAAGGAGAAATGGAAAATGAGCGAGTTAATAGCCATGTGCGTCCAAGAGGAGGAAAGGCTTAAAATTGAAAAGCCGGATACTGCTTACCTTACTACCACTAAGGGCTTCAAAAAGAAAAATTTTAAAGTTAACAAAGGTTCTAAATGGGAAAAAGGAAACTCTGACAAGGCAAGTTCAAGTAATGGCAAGGAATCAAGCCCTAAATGTCGATTCTGTAAGAATCCTGGCCATTTCCAAAAGGAATGCCCAAAGTTTCGAGAATGGTTAGATAAGAAATGTTCGTCTTTTTCCTATGTCTCTTGTGAAATTTTTTTCATTGATGTCCCTTCAAACACTTATTGGATTGATAGTGGTTCCATGGTACATATAACAAATTCATTGCAGGGATTCCTTTCAAAGAGGATGCTACAAAAGGGGGAAAGAACCATTAAAGTTGGCGACGGGTATGAGAGACATGTTGAAGCTGTAGGAACTCTTCGATTAATTTTAAAGAGTGGTTTCAATATGTACTTAAATGATACACTTTATGTTCCATCCATTACTAGGAACCTTATTTCTGTTCCTAAGTTGCTTCTTCATGATTATGAATTTATGTTTGGATATTATGGTTTGAAAGTGTATTTTGATTCCCGTCTTGTTGGCATTGGTTCATTAGAAAATAACCTCATTAAATTACAATTAGATAGCAACTTTGAAAAATCCCTATTATCAATGGATGTAAATGTCATTAGTAATGGAAAAAGAAAACATTTAGATGAAGAAAATTCCTCAAGATTGTGGCATAAGCGTCTTGGTCACATATCTAAAGATAGAATGCAACGTCTTATAAAAGAAGGAATTCTTCACCATCTAGATTTTTCAGATTTTAATCAATGTGTTGAATGTATCAAAGGGAAATTTGTTAAAACTATTAAGAAAGGATCCACGAGAAGTAAACATCTTCTTGAAATTATCCATACAGATATTTGTGGACCCCTTACAAATGACATAGGTGGACGTAAGTATTTTATTACCTTTATTGATGATTATTCTCGTTACACTTATGTTTACTTGATAAAAGAAAAATCTGAATCTCTTGATGTATTTAAGATCTTCAAAGCGGAAGTTGAAAACCAGCTAAACCTTAAGATCAAAATAGTGAGATCAGATAGGGGCGGAGAGTATTATGGTAAACACTCTGATCTTGGTCAAAGCCCCGGGCCATTTGCCTTATTTTGTCAGGAAAATGGAATTGTTAATCAGTTTACTATGCCGTATACACCACAACAAAATGGTGTTGCAGAAAGGCGAAACCGCACCCTTATGGATATGGTGCGAAGTATGATTTGCAATTCTATTCTCCCCGAGTTTTTGTGGACCGAGGCATTGAAAACCGCAACTCATATACTTAATAGGGTCCCTTCTAAGTCTGTCCCCAAAACTCCATTTGAGCTATGGACAGGTAGGGCGCCTAGCTTACGTTATTTTAAGATATGGGGTTGTCCGGCTGAAGCAAAAATTTTCAATCCTCAAACAAAGAAACTCGATTCAAGAACCATTAGTTGTTATTTTATTGGGTATCCAGAAAGATCTAAAGGGTATCGGTTCTACTGCCCTAATCATACCACTCGAATTGTCGAAACACGAGATGCTAAATTTCTTGAAAATGGTGAAATCAGTGGGAGTGGTGAAAGAAGCATTGACTTGAATGAAAAATTAATGGATGCTCCTAATCAAGAGTCATCAATACCATTATATATGGAAAACACAACAATCGCACCTTTAGATGAGGTTGTTGATGTTCCTATAGTCGATGCACCACCACATGATCAAAACCCAAGTTCACCTACTGTTCAACAACCATTACGAAGGTCTGAAAGGACCAGAAGACCTGCCGTTCATGATGACTTCATAACCTATTTACTTGAGAATGATGATGACTTAAGTAAATTTGAAGATCCCATATTCTACAAAGAAGCCATGAATAGTGACCAATCAACTCAATGGTTTGAAGCCATGAAAGATGAGTTGAAATCAATGGAAATTAATGGTGTTTGGGTACTTACAGAATTACCAAATGGCGTAAAGCCTGTTGGTTGTAAGTGGGTCTATAAAATCAAATTAGACTCAAAAGGAAACATCGAAAGATATAAAGCACGATTGGTTGCTAAAGGCTACACTCAAAAGGAAGGGATTGATTATAATGAGACCTTTTCTCCCGTTTCGAGAAAAGAATCCTTAAGAATAGTCATGGCCTTAGTAGCTCATTATGATTTAGAGCTACATCAAATGGATGTTAAAACTGCATTCCTTAATGGTGATTTGCACGAAGATGTCTATATGACACAACCTGAAGGTTTTGTGGTTGAAGGCAAAGAACATATGGTTTGCAAGTTAAAGAGATCCATATATGGGTTAAAGCAGGCTTCTCGACAATGGTATTTGAAATTTCATGAAGTTATGAGTAAATTTCAATTCAAGAAAAATGCAGTGGATCAATGTATATACCTTAAGATCAGTGGGAGTAAATTTGTCATACTTGTATTATATGTCGATGACATTATTCTAGCAAGTAATGACCTAAATATGTTGTATGAGACTAAAAGGTTTCTTTCAAAGAATTTTGAAATGAAAGATCTCGGGGAAGCCTCTTATGTAATTGGCATTGAAATATACCGAGATAGGTCTCGTGGGATTTTAGGCTTGTCACAACGGGCTTATATCGACAAAATCCTTAAGAAATACAACATGCATAATTGCTCTCCAACTGTTGCCCCTGTTGTTAAGGGTGATAAATTTGGTGCATACCAGTGTCCTAAAAATAAGCTGGAACAAGAAGAGATGCGACTTAAACCTTATGCTTCTGTAGTTGGAAGCCTCACGTATGCTCAAGTATGTACACGCCATGATATTGCATACATTACGGGTATGCTTGGACGTTATCAGTCTAATCCGGGAAAGGAACATTGGAAAGCAGCTAAAAAGGTTTTACGATATCTTCAAGGGACTAAGAACTTGATGTTGACTTACCGAAAAACGGATAACCTAGAAGTTATAGGTTACTCAGATTCCGATTTCGCTAAGTGTAAGGACTCTTTCAGATCCACATTAGGGTACATCTTTATGCTTTCAGGAGGTCCTATATCATGGAGGAGTCATAAGCAAGAACTCACTACAACTTCCACTATGATGGCTGAATATGTTACATGTTATCACGCAGCTAGTCACGCTATATTATTGAGAAATCTAATTTCTGGACTCAAGGTAGTTGACTCTATTTCTAGACCCCTCAGACTGTATTGTGATAATAGTTCAGCTGTTAGATTTTCAAACAGCACTAGTTCTACTGGAGCTGGTTTATATCTCGAGACTAAGTATTTGTATGTTCGAGAGAAGGTTGAAGACAATAGCATTGTCATAGAGCATATTAGCACTCATGACATGTTGGCGGATCCACTTACTAAAGGTTTACCACCCAAGCTCTTTTTAGAGCATGTTGCCGGCATGGGTTTATGTGATAACCAGATTTAAGGATTTTATTGTTTTGTTTTCACATTATGTTGAAGTTTGTTATTCTCTAGTTTGTACACATTATATTGAGATCTTATGAACAAGCGATTATTTTGGATCATTTTGAATGAATTTATTTTATTACCGTTTATTTATTTTTCCATTCATATACATTATGGATAATGATCATGATCATGTAGAAATGCTAATAGTATAATTAGTAGGGGTCCCGTGTCAATAGCGATGCTAGTGACTATGTTAGTTTGCGTTGGTTATTCTATATGATTGTGATGAAGTTATGAAATCAACTTGGCCAATCTAACGTTGTACAAAGTGTAAATATAAATACGGCCAAACATGAATTTTTTTCTACAATTTATATGCTAATAGATATAATTTAAAAAAATAAACCAGATTGCAATGGGTTCAACCGAGAGAACATGAGTGACTAATGTCGGCAGTTCGACTAGCAAGTTAAAGCCATTAAAAAACGAATCGAAAATACCCATTTGAAACGTATAAAAATGAACGAATCAGACTTGATCAAGATCATTTACTTTTTGTTTTACTTCGGTTTATCACAGGCTACCCGCCGTCGTATCGCGCGAGTACCCTCCTAGTGTATATAAAGTACTTTTAACTAAATGTGTTGGTTTTTTGAGATAAAAATATTTTGGAGAGAGTTATTTTTGATACTAAGTGACTCATCATATCATTCATCGTGTGGTGTCACAGGGTATTTTTGCTGGCACAAAAAATATATACCTTTTAGATTTAAAAAAAAAGAAGAAAAAAACCCTACCACGTAGGCCGGTAACCACGACACAATAGCTATGACGCTAACCCGCGGAGTCCTGCGTCATGAGCAAAACTCGCGCTATGATTCACTGCGAGAAAACTAAACCATTGCTCTGATTATCGGAGCTGCATGCTGGAGCATGTATTTTGAACTTATTTTTACATGTAACATGTTATTTAAAAGTTTAACTTTTTAACAAGTTTTTTTAAGCTTTGTCAATCTTATAGTAGTTTATTTTAAAAAAAACAAAAACTTATAATACAATAAGGTTTAATAAGTTCATGCGTCAAACATAATTTAAGTGAAGATTTTAGTGATGGAAAAAAGGCCCCGAAATCGGCCAAACTGTCGCCCCTCAATTAGTCAAACATCATATTCGTGTCAAAGAGAAAAACGTGGCGGGAAGATAGCACAACCAGAAATACAAACACCAATTTCTCGCCACGTGGCATACCGTTTTCTCTCCACCGTCCATTGCCGCTTCAACCGCAACATCCACCAAAATCATCACAGGTTTCATCCATAATACTTTCATTTTCACCTTCCTCAAATCATTACATCATCCTTTAGTTTTCATTTCAAAACATACGTAAAAATGGGGAAATCAGTGCTTCTTATGGTGTTGTTATTAAGTGCAACCGCAACGGTTTGCTTCAGTGCTAATGCGGCAGAAAAAGGCGTTGAGAATGTCAAAGATAAAGTCGTCAATAAAGTCGCATCGTAAGATATTGTATATATTTAAATAGCGTTCTAGGTTATGATTTATATGATATATTCTTCAGATTCTAGACTAAAAAACATATATAAAATAGACCTAGGATTTTTGAGAGGATATGATGTTGCAAAAATGATTTGTTGGGCTAACTAAAGTTGCACCATAAAAAAACAGTAGCAAAAAAAATTGATTGGCATAAAAAAACGAGTGTAGTCCGTGCCACACGGAGCACCAATTAGGATGTAGATATATAGCCATGCCTTATACCCGAGTGTAGAGACCGTGGCTCTAGAAATACCTCCTATAACAGAGAGTGTATATAATCAAATAAGTAGAATACATAGAGGTGTGTGTGCGGGCGCGTATGTTCATATATTGATGCCAGTATATACGGGAGTCCACAAACTAATAACAAAAAAAACGAATTTTGGGTTTGAGTTGGTTGTTGGTGTAAAAGCTGTATTGGTTTACATAGTTGAAAGGTATATTGTTAGACTTAATTTGTTGGGATAACTAGTTGATCAAAGATGTACTTATTTAATTTGGAACAATAATTGTTTGTTAGTGAGCATTAATCCAATTTTTTTTTGTCTATTACACCAACGGGATGATATTCTATTGTGTAGACTAAATGATCGGAGTATCATGTGATGACGGTGACAGTCAATACGAAAGTTAGGAAGTTGATGTTTTTAATCGGAAAAATTAGATTGATACACGCTAGAGAATTTTATGGCGGATTATATACATTTTGGGACTGACTATGCCTTTTCTTTCATCTTGAGTTACTTTGGTTATTATGCTTGCTATGCTATTTTGGTCAATTATGATAAATTCATTTTAGGGCCTAAAATAATCTGCCGTCTTCGGTTGGCTTTGTTCGAGAAAATGCCCATTTGGCATTAGCATGTCTAATAGTTTTGCTTTCTCAACTAATGTTTAAAAATAATAATACTGTTAGGGGTCTGAGTGTGGGTCAAGATGGTGCTAACAGTGCAGTTGACAAAGCTAGTGAAGCTGCATCGAAAAGCACAGCCACGATGAACGATGTCGCATCTGGTAATTATTATTACTTATATGTAGATACACACTGATGCATATCATATGTCTTCCAACATGTATGCACATATCACCCTAAATTTTTGCAGAATCTTCAAAGTATGTTTCTGAGAAAACCGGCGAAGTAGGAAGCTTAGCATCTGAGAAAGCGAGTCAAGCAATGGACATAGCTAGTGATGCAACGGAGACTGCAAAATCCAAAGCTTCCGACACCTATGATGATGCTAAAGATGATGGCTCTGCAAAAGCATATGAAGCATATTCATACCTATCTGAACTAGCACACGAAGCCATGAAAAAGGTTCAAACAATGGCTGGTGTTGTTGAAGAAACAGCAGAACAACAAGGGGGTTATGCATACGAGTATGGATCTGAGCAAGCAGATAAAAAAATACGAATGGCTACAGATAAAGGTTCTGAAATAAAAGAAAAAGCATCGGATGCTTATGATGCTGCTAAAGCAAAGGGTGATAAGTCTTCTAAGGTTGCAAAGGAGCATGCTAAGGAATCATATGAAGCTGCCAAAGAAAGAGCATCAGATGCTGCAGGGGATGTAGGAGAAGCGATGAGAAACTAAAATCTTTTGAGGATAAAACGTGTGATGACTCTTTTTAAGGTTTCTTCCGGTTTGTTCCTATCTTTGTTTGTAGGATACTATCATACAAGTAATACATTATTGTAGGTTCTTTGTCATACAAGTTAAGTTATATGTGATGTTATTTCCTGTTGGAATTGTAATAAGATGTATATTATAGTTATTATATTATATTTTGCCTAAATGAGCTGATCTAGTACATTACTTTTTTTTTCTCTCACAAGGTATTGATTGGTTTCCAGAAGAAAATTGTACATTACTACGTAGTATATACTACCAATGTAGGCCATTGTTCAGAAGAAAAATGTGAAAAGTCGATGTAGTGCCTAAACTGTAGTGCCTAAACTGTCCTTATTTGGATATTCTAGTTTTACATGTATCATGGTTCAATTCACATACAGGTTTCAAGTTTTGCATTCAATCTTATCAACTGCTTTGTTTACTACAGAAGCTTTTGATAAATTGTCCCTCTGTAGCCTGCGTTTGGTCTTGAGTATCGTATTAAGTTTCTGACTGAGTTGCATACCATACAGAAAGGTTGTATCAGGTTCATGAGATTCAGATGGAGGACGTTACAGACTCAAATAAGAACAGAAGGGACATCTTTGACCCTTTTGTACGACGCTGATGTGGAGACCAGGGCTTAGGCATGACATAGATGAGGGTTAGACGTTGCCACATTGACCCGTTTACCTCCAAATGGGTGTACGTGCTATGTCGGTCCCTAATGGATCAGAGGTAAGTGACCTTTCAAATGGGCCAAATGGGTGTTCAAAACTTGATGCAGTTTTAATGCATTCAACCATAACAAGGTATATTGTTGGTCAATTTTAGTGTTGTCGTCATATATAGCGCATTAGTTAATTTCTAAAGAGGGGCACATAAGCGTTTTTCTAGCATTTCCAGAGACTTGTTTTCATCCATACAAAGAAGTTACCTGTTTTAATTTGAGCGTGGTTAGATGTTAACCAACCGCCTGACCTACCCATTTTAGCTTACCATAACGAGCTCATTAAGAAGATAAATGGAAAATATGCTTGATAGTAAACTACATGTAAGTTGGTATATCAAATCGCCAACGAGTTGACAGGTTGACCGAGGGGATAATCTTATAGTAGGCGTGCTGGTTTTGTTCTCCAGTTCCAGACTCTTCAGCCTTAGCTGCTTTAAGGTAATTGAGGGTTGATTATTTGGTTATAGTTCGGTCCACACGTGTTAATTTTGGCTGGTCTTCAGTTTTGTTGGGTAGGTCATGCCCAGATATGGATTGGGGTTTACTTGTTGTACCGAGCCTTAGTCAACATTAAGCTTAACCTATAGAATTGTTGGGCAGGTCCGGACGATGGTATTTTAGATATGCTGTGTGGATACTTGATTCCACTTAACTGTAGGGTTTGGGCTATGCTAGTGGAAGATGTTCCCGCCCTTATAATTAAATACCCACAAAAAAGGTTTAGGGTTTGATCCTTGTAATTATTGTACTTAAAAGTTTGCACTCTTTCTTATTAAAACTATTATTCTAATTATTTTATTATGAATTTTTCTGGTGGAATTTTGTTGCAGATAGAGTTTGTAGTTAGCCTTGCCACCTGATACCTGCACCGGATAGATCCAATGCAGTCCATTTGAAGCTACTGAAAAGTTAAGTTCTATCTTCCCTTGCGAAATTTAATAGATTGTAAAACATCATTATCACCATGTATGACTCAAAATATTAATGTTAGAACTACCCAAATCACAATCTTTTAAGTCACAGCTCATATCTGGTTTAAAGACTCATTAATTTTCTGGTGGAAATGTGCATAAGAGTCAAGATACTAGACTGTGCATTATTGTTTAGGGTACGACCCTTAATTTAGAACAGAAGAAAGAATTAATTGTTCCGGATCAACTTGAAGGAATGGCATAATTAAAGGTAGCTCTATGCCTCTTTATCAATTAAGATGCAACTAAAAGCAAATGAAATCCTATCAATTACTTGCTATAAATTTCTTAAATTTTTCAACAACGATTTTATTAGGACACTAGTAAGAAACTAGAATCGAAAACAAAGCATTACTAGACTTGGAACAAGCCGATATTGGATCACTTATCCAATCCAACCAATGTAGTTTTACATTCCTATTCCTTTAAGAGAATCCACAAGTGCGAAGAAATTTTACTTCCTCGCCGGAAGTGTGTCTTTCCTAGCAAGTTTTGTGAGTCGCATGTCAAGGATTTGTAGGAAGAAGTTTTGGATAACATCACGCATCTTTATTATAATTAGTTACTACTACAATTCAATTTACCATCAGTTTTATTCAATTATGTTCCAGATAAAGATTGATCATAAGAACTAGAGTCAAAGTAGCACAGCAAAGAACTAATTAATAGGTGCTAAATGTTCTTAATAGTTGTTCATCTGGGTATTACACTAGTGTTTCTATCACCTAATCTACATGTTCAAACCCTATGGTCAAGAACGAAGAAAAACAATTTTCAATTATTACGGAGTATTAATTAATGATCCTAATCAGTTAGATCTTACTCTTGTTGTTTCTTCTTTGAAGCTTGTTTGCTGTTATGCATCCACACTTTGAACACTTTTCTTTTTAATCCAACTTCATTACAAAACTGCATAATCGCTTGGTCATCTTGCTTTTGTATCTTCCACCCTATTCTTTCAGCAAAATCATGCATCCTTTCCTTCTGTTGTTCTGTGAATTTTGTTCGAAATCTTTTCTTTGATGGCTGATGCTCGAGTTCTTCACTTGAACTAGTCCCACCAAATGCCACCATCATTGGTGTCGCATGGTGGTTGTACCTATGATGATGGTGCTGCTGGTGAGGAGACTGCATTGTGGCAGCTCTTGGTGGTTGTGGGTACTGTATTGTATTTATCCAAGTGCTAGATTGTGATTCATCTTCTGCTTCGCGTCGGTGGAAACTACGATGGCATTCGCAGGCCGCGCATTTTAAACTTTCGGGTGTACCTTCTTCTCCTTTAGGCATGAATTCACCACAACCATCTAAAACATGTGAGCCTATGCTGGCAGCATGGTTCTTTTGACATTCTTTATATCGAACCACCACTGGTGCAACTGCAACATTATCCAACGGTGGCAGTTGTACCAGTGTTTGAGGCACTGGTTCAGCTGGATCTGAATCTGGAGTTGGAATTCGGATTGGAATTTGTTCTTGTCGCAAACCATGGTAATGGTTTCTTTGATGTAGATGAGGCTGATCTGGGATTATATTCGGTGAATTCATCGGTGCATAAGTGTAGATGGAAGATGAAACTTGATTAGACTGAGGTAGGTTGTTCTCTCTATGTTCCATTCTATGCGACTTAAAAACACAGATTTGCACAGTTCGGTTTGGCCGGTATCGACCTAAAAGGCTTCACCCTTCTCTTGTTAAACCACTATCAATCTCTATGAGAGCTCCCTGAATATAAACTCCAAAATAGATCATATCTTGATAGTCCAGATATGAAATTTTAATAGAAGTTAAGTAATTAAAAAACTCAAAACCTAAAACTACAGTAAACTGTAAGGAGAAAGAATCTTGTAACTACTAAAAAGATGACATATTCCCATCAAATGGGACCCTTATGACTTTAGTTGACAAAGGAGCAGTAGCAAGTAGATTGTAACAGCTCATGAACATGCACAGACAAATGATAATGTAATGCAGGTTTTCAGTAAGCTCAACAGCAAACATGAATTGAAAAAGTGGGAAGGGGTGGTGGATGAAGGAAGTGTCTCCTATAGACCATCAAAAAGTGCTTATAAAGAAAGCATTAGTATCAATGGCTGGTCCAGTTGCTCTTTCTGTTCTCAATCTCCATTTGAGAGTAAGTTAAAATATGTTTTGTATGTGCTATGTGTAATGTGTGTGTGGATGGATGGTAGTAATAATAGTAGTGATCATGAGATGTTTTTGTTGTCTTGTCTTATCCCACATTCTAATTATTCTATTGCTAGGAATGGGTTCAAAAAGTGTAAACCTTTTTCCTTGGCCTGAAGTTTTTCATAATTTGTTTTTTTTGCTGGTAAATTGCGCATAAGAAGTTGTTTATTGATGTGTGTTTAGTGATCTTAGATCTGAAAAATGTTGATGCAAGCTTCTATATTGGGAGGGGGGACTGGGGCTAATTATTTTAAATTAGGTGGGTCTTGAAATTAAAGGGAAAATGATGGTCCAAGAGGGGCACTGTCTGATTCTCACTCTTTGAGGACAGGGCTGTGCCGGGGCCTGCAACTTCCCTTCTTTTGTCTTCTAATGGTTGCTCATTAAGCTGTCTTCTTTTTTTAATTTATATGCACATGTGTGTGTGATATATAAGTATGACACTATGACTATATGAATATAGACTGTTGTATTGAAATATCAAGTAAAAAAAAACTAGTTTTATGAAGAATTAGTTCACTAATTCTATTGAGTTATGTCCTGAAGTTGTGGATCATCTTGGTTTCTTCTTAAGAAGTATTACGCTCTTACCTTTTTTAAGTGACATGGGGCTTGGTTTGTTTAGATGTGTGACCTATGTTTTTATTGTTACACATGTACTGTGAATGAGTTGGTATATTTCTGGTACAGGTATACAGTGTATGGTTAGCGACATATACATATGTGGCATATGAAGCTCGTATGCATGTACGTATATGGCCGCAACTTGCTTGAAATATATGGTTCATGTTCTACATTGCAAATGCATCAGGTATATATACATGTTTGTTCCTTTCTTTCCTTCTTTTAGCGGTGGACCTATAAATAATTAGTAGTAACATTTTGGATGTGAGTATTTTGTTTCATTAGTAGCGAAGGACCGACTTCTGTACACTGTATTAATCACTTTTATGTGTGTAGCAATATCTTTTGGATGCAAAGTGGGGACCCTTATCGGTTACACTCCGGAGTTTCCATTTAGAAAGGGGGAGTGTAAATTTGGCTATAGGCTCGTCCATAAGAAAGGAAAATAATATGAAACGAGTTAGATAGGAAGAAATTAACCTAAAGTGTGTTCTCAATATACAACTTTAAATAAAATTAACTCTAGGTATGGTCTTGATCGTTTACAAAATGGTAGTAAACAGAAAGTGTTTCTGGGATCTACAAGAAATTAGTTTCTCCAGGATCCGCAAAAGAATACTCCCTACTTGTTTGAATTGGTTTTGATCGGTTGTATTCGATACATGATATTGCAATAGCATGCTCATAGGAGTCTGTGAATTTGTTTAGTACCATAAGGAGTTTGTTTTCTGAGATTCAATGTGGCTGTATGCAAGGAACTCGATTGATAGTTGTCTAACTGAAACCTGCTTCTATATTGAACCTTCTGTATGAAAAACTAATAGAGGTGATCATAAACATATAAAGTTGCAAGGAACTACTCAACTAAGAGGATGTTGTGTCAAGTGTCAACGAGGCGGTCAACCGGAACTCGTTCTCTAGTTTGTATATTAGTTCGACTAAATCACTTCCGAACTAAGAGGGAACGGTGTAACGGCGAGGTTGGCTCGCCGTGCATAGGTGGCAGCCTCGCCGCCGCTCGCCGGCCTTCGCCGTTACACCCACCCCCCTCGCCGGTTCTTAAATGTCACAAAGTGACATAGCTCGCCGTGTAAAACAAGTGGGGCCCACAATATTTTATTACCGTTTCAAACGGCTATAAACGGCTATTTTTTTTTAAAAAAAAAAAAAAAAATTTTTTTAATTATTTTTAAACCCTATATAAACTCATTACCTTATACATTTTTAAACACACAAAATACATTCTACAATCAAAAAAACACTCCAAAAATCACAAAAAAAATGTCAAACCTCCCAAACGATTACCTCAACTACGCTAACATCCTCAACCACGGCACGGATCCGAATCAATCGTCGTCTTCTTCTCCCGTGACACAAACCGGCCAAGGATCCGGCCAAGGATCCGGCCAAGGATCCGGCCAAGGATCCGGCCAAGGATCCGGCCAAGGCTATTCGCAACAATACTTTCCACCATTAACACCCCACCAAATTTATCAACAACAACTAGCGTTTCACCAAAATCAATATTCACCACCTCAATATCCATATCCACCATCTCAATATCCATATCCACCATCTCAATATCCACCATCTCAAAATGTCCCCGAAACTCAATTCAAAGTACCACAATCTCAACCGTCACAACGAAAAAAATACCGGTCGTGGCAGAGGGAAACGGCCGGCAAAAAAAAATGTGGCGGTTGATTTGTCCGCAGACGAGGACGACATCGATGATGTAGATGAAGTTGAATTTTCGGCACCCCAACGGTGGTCACCTGATGAGGAAAAAATACTGGCCGAGGTTTGGTTCGCCGCTTCCGAAGACAAAGAACGCGGGAATGATCAAACTGAAGAGTTTTTTTGGAACACGATTTTGGAAGATTTCAACCGGCGTAACTCAATCAAGCGTACGAAGAATATGCTGACCGGGAAATGGAGTCGTTCGCACCCCGATGTTCAGAAGTTTCACGCTCTCTTCAAAAGCCTTAAAAAGGCTAGCGGTGAAAACGACGACGACGTGCTTGAAGCTGCACGACGTGAATTCGCGGCTTGTAACGAACGCCGAAAATTTACGCTTGAACATATGTGGAGGGTGCTTAGAAACTACTCAAAATGGAACGCACCCGAGGGTCTTGACCAAATTGATTATAGCAACGTATTTGCTCCAGATGCTAAGCGTCGACCACCCGGCAAACAGAGACCCGCCAAGAAGACACGATCAGAAACAACTGAGAGCAGCACGGGTAGTGGATCGACCACTTCGAAGGAAGACATCAACGATGCTTTACTCCGCAAATTAAACGCGGGTAAAGAGCTGTACGATTCGAGGAAAGCTAAAGCCGATGCCGAGAAGGCTAAAGTGGATGCCGATATGGAGTTTAAAGAGCTGGAGTTTCTCTCCATTCGGACCGACGATTTGCCAGAACCTCAAAAGTCGGTTATCATGAGGAAACAACTACAAATCGCGGCAAAATATCAAATCTAGGATGTTTTTTTTTGTATTGTTTTTTTTTTCGTATTGTCTTTTTTTTCCGTATTTTTATATTGTTTTTTTTGTTTGTATTGTTTTTTTTTTCCGTGTTTTTTTTTTCGTATTGTAATTTTTAATTTTATGAAATGAATTTTTATTTTGTGTGAAAATTGAAAAATTAAATAAAATGGTGAGTGGTGGGACCCAAGTGAAGAGGAGAGAGACTAGTTGTGATAAAGGGGGTGTTTTTGGAGAAGAGGAGAGAGATTAGTTGGTATGACGTGGCGCTGATGTGGCGCAGTGAAGAGGTATTTGGCTAGCCATGATACCTTTCCCTCTAAATGATATCACAAAAACCAATATGTCTACGACACCAGAGTTTCTTTTTCCCATGTCACGTGGCTTTTTCCAGGAATTATCTAATTTTTTAAGGCCATGTTCGAAATTACATAATAAAGCTTTGTAAAATAGAAATATTATATGCAAAGCATCAGACGTTTGTAACATATGAATCGTTCGTAAAAATATCGATGTAAACATAAACTTAATAAAGCGAACGAAAATTTTATAAATCGGCCGAAAACATGAAAAAACTAACAAAATCGTAAAAATACTGATGAAAGCGTATAAGTCTGACAAAAAGTAAAGATACTGACGAAAAATGTAAAAAACTGGTAAAAACGTAAAATCATAAGAATAAAGACAAAGAAAACATTAAAAAAATATGAAACATTATAAGCTAATGGGTCGATGCGAGTTTGACCTATAACTATTTAACTTACAGCCATTTGATCCATGACTCAAATCAAATCAATCTAACTCAACTCATTTGTCACATCTTTAAAAGTGTTACTCTAGTATTTTTTTTCTAATGTTTAGTTGTAGTCGTTTGAATATTTTTCACATGTCCGTTGCTGTTAAATTTTAGTGTTTTAGTTTTTTAATTTATCGTTTTTTTTATGTTTGTTAATGTTAAATTTTACTTTTAAATTTTTTTTACTATCTTGTATTAAAATTTTTTAAGTTGTTTTCTTATTTATTTGGTTAGTTTATTATATATGTTCCATGTCTCTCGAACAATATCAGTACATATGGCGCAGGACGATTCCACATATAGAGGTTTCGTGTTTCAAAATTGTCTTTATAATATTACAAAAATATTTAAAGAAAGGAGATAGAAAACAACAACATTTGAACATGTTTTCTAATTTTACAAAATAAAAAACGCAAACACGTGTTTCTCTAACTAAACGCATTTTTTACATTTTCAAATGTTTTCTCAAGATGAAAATCCCTTCATTTTTCCTATAAAACAGAAAATAAAAAATGAAAGAAAGACTTTCCAACTAAACGCGCCTTAAATGTCCGCCCAAATAATAATTATGATGAGCTTAATTATTTAAGTCAAACTCTTTCAAAAGATATATTTTACTGCAAAAGTAACGTTATAAATACACTAGACGAGTACCCGCGCACAGCGGCGGAATTCCTAGCGATAAATAATTAACGATACGTTATATTATGGTAAGTTTTTTGTGTATCTCTATTGCATTAGTCAATTTAGATTGCAAAGATAGATATTAAAGCATTTTATCTAATAGCCAACTGTCGTGTACAGCGGAGAGAGTGTAAAGTTTTCGACATAAACACCCGCTACTCATAAAAACTGCCTCAAATAATACAATTTTTATTACCATGTCAAAAATTAAATTCAAGATCAGGTAAGTGTTTAGTTAACTAAATAATATGCTAACACTTCAACCATTATTCCAAACAATTACATGTGCATAACATGTATAGGTGCTAATTTACATTTACATACATGCCTAACTTCAACTTCATTTGTGTCAACTTTAAAGTAGCCACGTGGATGCCTGAAGTCAAGTTTTTCAGCGGATTTATAAAATTACCTGATGATGGTTTGTGATTTCTTTCCAACTCCTCTTAAAATGAAAAAGATAGTTCAACGTTAGATACTTAGTACAACATATTAGCAAGAAGACCAAGGGTCACAATTCTCAGCATGTGACTATCAAACTTACTCATGAGTAACATTATAATGTGCGAGTATCATCGAGGATATAAAAAGGATACAAGCATCTAACAGAAGAAATTCAAAAGGTAAGTTCACATCTTGTAGAGTTGATTAAGTGATATGAAGCAAACGTCAAAGTTGATCTATGTTGTTGAACATATGTCTAAACGCCGACCTTTTCTAAGTTTAGCATAATTCAGCCACTGGTGACGGCTTTGTACGAGTCCCAGATATCGGCAACTAATTTACTTAACCAAGTGCTGAATTTGCCTCTCACAACTTGTTTCATGTATCCTTTGACTTGACAGCGCCAACCATTGACAATGTAGACATCCTTAACTTCCTGGTTATACTAAAATCTTAAGTAGAAAGTTTCATAATTAGTATTATCGACTTATAACTAATACAGTAGGCAGCAGGTTGTAATAAGTACAACTAACAAGAAAATGACATATAAATAAAAAAATACAGTATTCTTAAGTAAAAAACCATAAAATAGACACGTGAAGATTTGACATTGATATTGGAGCTAGTAACTTAAGTTCGTACTTTTATAACGGGTCAAATGGGTAAAAATCTTATAATGTTCCGAATCATTTTATTTCAAATAAATTACCTTTTTAATTGACAAGTATACGAAAAATGGATAGAAAGAGTTAGCAGGCGCGACACTCGTATGCCGCCACACCCAAAATTGCCTTTATTTTCTTTACCAATACCATTATGACCCATTTCAAAACATACACATTTTTAACCTCTTATTGTATTATGTATATAATACTTTTATTGAGAAATTCAATTAGCTACTGACATGAGAAGCGTACATTTCAAATTCATTAATGGCCGCAATGCAAAATTAGTCATTTCGTGATCCTACATGCCTTTCAAGACACATCAATGAATTAAAGATTTTTTTACCTTGAACAAACTGATTTATTAGATTAACTTCAACTTTCGCAACATAAAATCATATCATAATACAAACTTAAACAACTAATTTTTACCTTCGAAACTAATGTTCTTCTTCAAGGTTTTCGTAAATTTTCTTCCAAACTCATACTTAAAAATGATTCATTTTTACCTTTGAAACTAATGCCCTTCTTTAAGTTTTGTATCACCATGCTCTTGTTCTTCCTTTCTGAAAACAAACATGAAAGTTTAGGATATATAATGTGTAAGATCAATTGGATTGTCTAAGAAACTAAACGCAATTGAGACTCTGTAAATATGCACGCAGGAACGATACTTATATTTATTATTCGAAATGCAAGAATAACCTTAGAAAAGGAAGTGGTATTACGTATGTGGGATTTCCATATCAGAAAGAATGTTATTCTTAACATTCCGTACTGCTTTCGGTATGACTTATCATGTTTCTGTTATAACAAATTAGAATTTAATTTGATTAGAAGAGGAACTTTTTTAAAATGTGTCAAGAGTACAAAATAGCAAATCCAAATAACCCATTATTGATTCATTATCAACCACATAAAAACAACAATTTATCTAGTATTGAATAAGGTGAAACGGTCACCTGATCACAAGTTTATAGTTTCCAAAATATGATATGTCAATCGTTAAAATGAATGCAATATAAAATATGCAAACATTTCTTAATGTTGGAAATATATGTGTACCATGTATACCTGCAATTCTAGAGCAGAAAGAAAGCAACTCGTTTGTCACCTACAATAGAAAACCATATAATCCATCCTAATTTGTCATAGTACACAACAAATGTAAAAAGCTATATGATTATTTAGTACCTGAAAAATAATTTCTAGTATGCAAATAAGCCAACGTGATGCAACTGACCATAGATCCGCCTTCTATTATTCCTCAAGAAGTCTAACAGTAAACAAAATCATATGACTTTTAAGAAATTAGCACCAAAATAAACAATGGAATGAAACTGAATTTATAAACACAAACAGTTTTTACATCTGTCAAAACCCATTCGAATAATCTATAATCAAAGTAAATCCCTATAAACTTGGTTATATTAAGTCAAAACACACATCAAACTCATTCACAGATTAATATGATAAAGATGTTATAAAAATTTCGATCTACAACGAAGATATAGAGATTTATAAACAAAATTCAGAATACACAAAAAAAGTTGTTTAATATCTATAAATGTATTACAAAACTCAATTAAACCTCAAAACAATTACAAAAACATACCATTATGTGAAAATTTCACTGATGTTATGGAGTTTGATGGTCAATAGGTTAAAGTAGTGGCGGCGCTGGATGTGGCGGCGCTTGGTGGTGGCGGCGCTTGGTGGTGGCGGCGCTCGATGGCAATGAGTTGTGTGTTTTAAGGGTGAGAAAAAGGGAGAAATAAGAGGGATAAAAAGATGACAGGTTGTTCTCGACTGTAAAACCCAAACGTGTTCTTTTTAGGATGGAACTAGTTTTTTATTGACGGTGGAGTGAGTGAGGTATGAAAATTGATATGAATTTATATTGGGGTGTTTTTTATGTTTGGTGATACAAGAGATTTTCTATGATGAAAAAGTTCGTTATTCTCGGAATCCTCTCGAATTGATCTCAGTTAAAAGTGGAATGATTTGTTCTTGGTGACAAAAAGGAGTTTGGTTTTCTATTCTATTAAAAAGGGAAAAGAATAAAATGATAATGTTATACAAACTTAAAACAAGCAACAAATAAAAAGCTACACTTGAATTAAAACAGGAAAATACCCTATGCGGAAAGATGTCTTACACGGAATAAATCCTTATGCGGAAAAAGTGGCCCTATGTGGAATATAAATCTTTATGCGGAAAGATGGCTTATGCGGAATAAATTAGCTATGCGGAAAATTATGCCTATGCGGAAAAACAACACCATTCGGAAAAATTGTTCTATGCGGAAAAAGGATCCTATTCGGAAAACATGGCTATTCGGAACAAAAAGTCTATGCGGAAAATATTTCCTATTCGGAATATTTAAAATGTTCCGAATAAGGAAACGAAGAAGCTGGCTATGCGGAATATTGCAAATATTCCGAGTAAAAGAAAAGTAAAACCCCCTATTCGGAATATCCAAAATATTCCGAGTAAGGGAAAAGTGAATTCGCCTATTCGGAATAAAGGGTCTGTTCGGAAAGTACTGGGAAGCGAAGAACAGAACAGTAGCAGTAAAACAGGGACACGAAATTAAATCCAAATCGACTTGAATACTCAAAAAGGTTTTACCAAATTAAACACAAATCATTTAAATACCATAAGAAATAAATCCCACCAATAAAAATACTAAATCAACAACTTTTTAAGATCAAACTTGAATTAAATAAAAACTTAAGAACTTGCAATAGATGATGATGAAGAACAAAATAAATAGAAAGATGGAATGGATTGATTAATGTAAAAGTAACAAGGTTAATGATTAAGGATTACAAGATTGAAAGAAAAAGATGAAAATCACCAAACTCCCTAATGGAGTTGGTTAAGAAACGAACCAACAAGACTGGAAAAAAGAAAAATGAAGCTAACCCCCTAATTGTGTGAAGGGAGTATCTATTTATACTCCTAGTGGTTGGTTGGTGAGTGGGCTTTCTCCCTTTCTTCTTGTCTTCTCGTCTTTTCAGAAAAGTTGACGTTTTCGATTCTGATTCGGGATTTGTCGTCGATTAAATCCAACTCGTCTTTTAATTTCTTCGTTAAATAGACTCGAGTTTCTTCGACTTATAAAAATCTTCCGTCTTTAGTCCTTTTCTTCGATAAATCTTCGAATAGGCCCAGTGACTTCAAATCTTTTGCATCTCTTGGACAATAGACTTTATCTTGAGTCTTTTTCCTTGGTAAATCCCGTGCAATCCCATGTTTTCTTTAATATTTATCCGGTTAGCTCTGAAAACACAATAAACACAAAAACCACGCATAATTCCAAACAAATGATATTAAATACGTGTTTTGGTCTCGTTTTAGTCCGAATTAAGTGGTAAAAGGATGGGTGTTTACACACCTATCAAATCCCCTACACTTAACCATTGCCATGCCCTCATGCAATGCTTAGTGATAAAGCAATTTTTACATTTTTCTCATAATCAATCAACCTTGGCCTTATTCAAATACTACTAAATAAGAATCAAATTACTAAGAGAAATAAAAACTTTAAGATAAACAAAAAGAATGGAAATAACTTTTAAAGAAATCAAGGACTTACATTAGGGCTTTGGTGTTGCGAAGAGTTATCACCCTCAAGTTTCACGTTCCCCAAACTAAGCTTAAAAACGAGATCATTGTTATTATAAGTTAGTAAATCAAACACTTACACACATGGCTTAATTAAATGCTTAAACTCCCTTATTCCTAGTTGTATCTCTTATATTTTATTTTTGTCTTAGAATGATCATGAAGATGCATTTTTGGACTTATTTCGATAGTTTATTTAGGCTGAAAGCAAAGTAGGACGATTTGATCAATAGTTAGCTAAAGGACAAAATCTCTTAAAACTGCTTCTCGGGATATCAAAAAGTTCATATCTTGACATAACTTGGTTCACGATTTGAGACCTTTCTCGGGCCGATATTTGGCATGTACTTCATACTTCATATCTTCGAGAGACGTTCTTGAGATAATGGTCTTCTCATCATAATAGAGTTTCTTCACTTGGAGACTTTTGAGGGGTACTCCAACTTTGTTGACCACGACTTCATGATTATTTCTTCAATCTCTAATTGGGATTTTGAGATACAACGATCCGCCTCCTTTTCGGACTTGGATCTATTTATCCTCATACCTTGTTAGGGTCTTTTCGGATAGACTTCTTCATGATCTTTATGGGAGTTGATTGCTTTTCGTCGTGAGTCTTGATCCTTCATATAGACTTTAGGAATAATGCTTTTCACATCACTTTGGATCTTCAGCAATAAAATGGAATCCTCATGCCTTGTTAGGGCCTTTTCGGACTCGCCAATCTTCGCGCCCCGCTTCATAAGTTATGTCTTGGCTATGAACTCTTATCATTACCGAGCAACTTTTAAACGATCTTGGGCTAGAAGCTAAGTAACTTTTCAGATCGTAAGACCTTACTTATTGCAGATAAATTACTAGCAAGTGATGGGAGAATAGGCAAATAATTACACCAAGTGAGCTTGCGCAAGAATACCGACTTATAATTGACTCTATCATTTCTCGTTCTCCACAATTTAAAATCTCAAGTAATGAGACTCGTGGACACTTAGCCTAGTAAACCAATTGAGGTCTACATGGTTAAGGATACTAGCTAGAATAAACTTGGATAAGTCTATTCGGGTTGAGTCAAAATAAACGCAACGGGCCTAATAGATCTAAGATTTCAAAACTAGCTACACCACTTTATTAATATTTTTGACTTTATTGCTGGATATATACATATGAAAGCAATGATAAAAATTTAAAATTTACGACTAAATGGCCAAAGTTAATAAAAAAATTGAAAAATGTTGAAAATTAGGATTTTCTGGTTAAATGAAGGCATTTTCATGGAAAAGTCCACTTAAAACTTCGATAGAAGTCTCCCCTACACTTAAGATAAACATTGTCCTCAATGTTTAAGCATGTGGGAAAAGTCTCCCCTACACTTATGACATTGTGCACGTTGGTTAACTCGAGTTAAGGGAGAGACGACTAAAGTGATCAATTTCAAATGTGAGTATGAAGAAAATTGAATCACGATAGTTGAGAGATAGAACCGGATTTCGGATAACACGGGAGCACGGTTCTTCAAAGATTCCAAGATAGCAGTTATCCCTGTAATCACATCACCATACAAACACAAATGACCAAAATAGGTCCTCCCCTACACTTAGGGGGTTAAAGGGATAGATACTCGGGCTGCCTCCCGAGGAGCGCTTGTTTTTGATAACCGAGTCACGAGCCTGACTCGACCCAAAATTAGTTCATGGGGAACGTGGTGAGGGATGGAATCACCTCCTGAGAGGTGTCCTCACCAAAGTACAACTTCACTCGTTGGCCATTCACCTTAAAATTAGGTCCATTAGGTTGAGCGAGCTCGAGAGTACCATATGGAAAAATTTGGGCGATGGTGAATGGGCCGGACCAACGAGATTTGAGCTTGCCCGAAAAGATTTTCAACCGAGAGTTAAAAAGTAAGACTTTGTCTCCAACATGGAACTCTCGGTTTTTGATCTTGGAGTCGTGAATGAGCTTAGTTCGTTCCTTATAGATCAAAGAATTTTCATAAGCCTCATTCCGAAGTTCATTCAGCTCATTGAGTTGGATCTTGCGTAGGTCACCGGCTTTGTTTATATCAAAATTAGCCCACTTCAAGGCCCAATAAGCCTTGTGCTCCAACTCAATGGGGAGGTGGCACACTTTCCCGTACACAAGACGATAAGGCGTACAGCCGATCGGGGTCTTGTAAGCAGTACGAAAAGCCCACAAAGCATCATCGAGTTTATCAGCCCATGCGGCACGATGCTCTCCCACGGTTCTTTCAAGAATTCGCTTCAGCCCTCGGTTTGATATTTCAGCCTGGCCATTAGTTTGTGGGTGGTAGGCTGTGGAAAGACGATGATTTACACCGTACTTAGCCATGACTCTAGCAAATTGGTCATTGCAGAAATGAGTCCCACGATCACTAATAATGGCGCGAGGCACACCGAATCTAGCGAATAAAGCTTTCAAAAAGTTACAAACCACCCTTGCGTCATTAGTAGGCAAAGCTTTGGCTTCAACCCACTTTGAAACGTAGTCAACGGCTACAAGGATGTATTTGTTTCCTTTAGAAGAGGGGAATGGCCCCATAAAGTCGATACCCCAAACATCAAAAATTTCACACTCTTGAATGAAATTCTGAGGCATCTCGTCTTTATGTGTGATTTTGCCTTGCTTTTGGCAAACATCACATCTTTTAACCATATCGTGAGCGTCACGATATATGGAGGGCCAATAAAATCCCGAATCAAACACTTTCTTGGCGGTGTAGTTGGGACCAAAGTGACCACCGGTGGGTCCTTTGTGGCAAGCATCAAGGATTTCAGACGCTGCCGGTCCATCAACACATCGACGGATAATCAGGTCGGCACATTATTTGAATAGGTAAGGGTCGTCCCAAAAGTAAGTCTTAATGTCAGTGAAGAACTTCTTCTTTTGCTGAGACGTCAACCCTTCCTTGAGAATTCCACCCGCCAAGTAGTTTGCAAAGTCCGCAAACCACGGGGTTTCATTCGGCTTCGAGTTTATAGACATTAAGGTCTCCAGGAGAAAAGAATCATTGATTTCTTTGTTCGGTTGATCCCCCTGGTAAGGATCCTCAAGTCTGCTGAGATGATCCGCGGCTAAGTTTTCTGCTCCTTTTTTTATCGCGAATTTCGATTTTAAATTCCTGGAGCAGCAAAACCCAGCGAAGAAGTCTTGGTTTGGAATCTTGCTTTGTCAACAAGTACTTCAACGCGGAATGATCGGTATACACGATGGTGGTGGAAAGGACAAGATAGGGGCGAAACTTTTCAAAAGCATAGACAACAGCTAAAAGCTCTTTTTCGGTTGTCGTATAATGCAATTGTGCCCCTGTCATTGTCTTGCTAGCGTAATGGATCGGTTGGAAGTGTTTGTTCACTCTTTGTCCAAGAACTGCTCCAATAGCAAAATCGCTAGCATCGCACATCTACTCAAAGGGAAGCTCCCAATTAGGGGTAACCAAGACGGGTGCCTTAGTTAGCTTATCCTTAAGCGAGTTGAAGGCTTCAAGGCACTCGTTGGAAAAGATAAAAGGAGTATCTTTTTCCAAGAGGTGGGTCATCGGGCGAGCGATTTGAGAGAAATCTTTGATGAATCGACGGTAGAAGCCCGCATGACCCAGGAAACTTCTCACACCCTTCACAGTTGAAGGTGGAGGCAATTTTGCTATAACATCGACTTTAGCACGGTCTACTTCAAGACCGGCTTTCGAAATCTTATGTCCAAGCACGACGCCTTCTTTTACCATGAAATGGCATTTTTCCCAATTTAGAACAAGGCGAGTGTCTTCGCACCGCTTTAGCATACGTTCTAAATTGGCAAGGCAAGAAGAGAATGAATCCCCGAAGACCGAGAAATCATCCATGAAGACTTCCATGGTTTGTTCAACCATGTCATGGAAGATAGCTAACATACACCTTTGAAAAGTCCCGGGCGCATTGCATAAGCCAAAAGGCATTCTTTTGTAAGCAAAAGTGCCATAGGGACAAGTGAATGTAGTCTTCTCTTGATCTTGGGGATCGATGGGTATTTGAAAATAACCCGAGAAACCATCAAGAAAGCAGTAATATTCATTACCTGCTAATCGTTCAAGCATTTGGTCCATAAAAGGTAGAGGGAAATGATCCTTTCTCGTGGCATCATTGAGTTTGCGGTAGTCTATACAAACTCTCCACCCAGTAACGAGACGAGTGGGAATCAACTCGTTGTGTTCATTGGGAACAACGGTTATTCCGCCCTTCTTGGGCACACAATGGATTGGACTAACCCATGGTGAATCCGAAATAGGGTATATCATACCCGCATCAAGAAGTTTGAGAACCTCAGTTTTGATGACTTCATGTATTTTTGGATTCACCCTTCGTTGGCTTTGAATTGTGGGCTTAAAGTCGTCCTCCATGAGGATTTTGTGTGTGCAGAAGTGAGGATCAATTCCACGAATGTCAGAAATCTTCCAAGCGATAGCTTTCTTATGATCCTTCAACACAGCGACAAGTCGGGCTTTCTCTTCATCCTTCAAATCCTTAGCAATGATGACTGGCGACTTCTTCTCTTCTTCGAGGAATACATACTCAAGATGGGGTGGCAGCTCCTTAAGTTCCAAATCCGGAGGATTGTCGACGGGAGGCGTATTCGAAGTCGGAGTCTCGATAGCAATAACAGTGGGAGATGGAGGGGAAGGATTGTCTTCTCTGAGTAGGTTTGCAATGAAACTGAGATCGTCATCCCAATTGGCAGTAGAATCGTCATTGTCTTGCTTCACATCTTCCAAGGTGGCTGCCAAATCTTTCCAAAGGAAATCACTTTCTCCAAAGAGAGATAGTGATGAGTCGATAGAGGAAACGGTCTTAACATTGGGAAGAGAGGTAGGAATGTTTTTACAAGCATCCTTGAAGTGTTCTTCACAAGCCTCATCAAGAACGTCAATACAATTAACGCTCTCATATGAATAAGGCTGTTTAGACAACTTTCCCATGTTGAAGACTACTTTATCGTCACCCACTCTCATGATAAGCTCACCGGCTTCAACATCAATGAGAGTGCGACCGGTCCTCAAGAATGGACGACCAACAATGAGTGGCACACGGGGGTCCATCTCGTAGTCGACGACAACAAAATCAGCAGGGAAGGTGAATTTGTCGACTCCTACAATGACGTCTTCGGCTATCCCCACTGGATAAGCAACCGTACGGTTAGCTAATTCCAAAGTCATTTTGGTGGGGACTAGCTCTGGGAGAGATAATTGCTTCCAAACACTTAGAGGCATGAGATTAATACTGGCACCTAGATCGGCTAGGGCCATGCAATTCTCTACTCCCGGGAAATTGCAAGGGATAAGAAAACGACCCGGATCACCAAGCTTGGTTGGCAATTTCCTTAAGAGCACTGCATAGCAGTTCTCATTAAGTTGGGTGTTGGCGAGATCGAGGAGCTTTTCCTTGTCGCTCAGAAGATCTTTAAACATTTTCGCGTATTTGGGCATGTGAGCGAGAGCCTCAGCGAAGGAGATATTGAAATTCAGTTTTTTGAACATTTTGAGGAAATTCGAAACCTGAATATCATCCTTGCTCTTTTGATGCTCTTTCCTCAACCTAGATGGATAAGGTATATTGGAAGAAGAGGAAGGCTTTAGAGGAATAGGATCACTCACAACCACGGGTGGAGGAGGGGTAGAAGGAAGAGGTGGAGAAATTGGGGAAGGAGAAGGATGAGGAATAGGAGCAGGCGACTCGTTCTCCTTAGTCACAACCACCGGTGGAGGTATAGGAAGCTCGGGTTCCTTGGTACCTTTACCACTTCGAGTAGTGATTGCTTTCATCTCCCCTCTTGGGTTCGCAACGGTGTTACTCGGAAGAGTACCCGAAGAAGAGGGTTGACTACTTTGGAAAAAACTAGCCATCATGTTCCTTAAATCATTGGTTTGGCTATCCAACGTAGTTCTCATATCGGCTCTCAAATCATTTCCTTGCTTGACCAAGTCTGCCTTCAAGTTGAGCACCTCTCTCTGTAGATTTCCCACTATAGCATCATTAGTCCTCATATAAGTTTCTACTTCTTGGTGAAGAGCGGTAGGTTGGTTGGGAGGAGCATTGTATGCAGGTGGTTGGTAAGCAGGTTGTTGGTAGACTTGGTTGTTTCGTTGAGGTGGTTGTTGTTGCTTGTGAGGAGGGATGTAAGGTTGTCGAGATTGTTGTTGTTGTTGAGGAGGACGATTAAGGTTTTGTTGTTGGTTTGGGTTGGTAGGAGGGAAACCAGGTGGTGAAAGATAGTTGTTGCTGCGATAGCTAAGCAAGTTACGGTCACCTTGAGGTCTAGTTTGATAAGCAGGTTGTTGGTAGGTGCCATATGCCGCATTCACATTCTCAGCAGGGTAATCTTGGGTGGCGGTACAAGTTGTGTAAGAGTGGGGACCACCGCATATCTCACAAGGTTGGCTGACAGCGTTCACTTGTACGTTTTTGGCGTTGTTGCTGTTGTTGTTGCTGACGGTGTGGGTGACAAGCGATTCAAGAAGCGTAGTGATTTTGTCTAATCGCTTGTCACTGTCATTAGTGCTAGCACTAGCAACATTGGTCCGAACGCTCTTGGTTTGCACACGAGATTTATTCTCAATGATGTCCCAAGCAGCATTGGAAGTCTTAGCCAATAAATTACTCCCCGAGGCACTGTTCAATGAATCTTGGTCACTCATGCTTAAACCATTGTAAAAAGTATTAATTTGATGTACTTTGGTAAAACCATGTTGTGGGCATTTTCTTAAAATATCTTTAAAACGATCCCAAGATTCACTGAATGACTCATCGTACTTTTGTTCAAAGTTTATAATCTCATTCCGCAAAGCGGTAGTACGAGAGGGTGGAAAAAAGTAGTTGATAAACTTTGTTTCCAAATCCGTCCACGAGAGAATACTCTGTGGCGGTTCCTTAGCAAGCCAATGTCGGGCTTGTCCCTCTAAAGAAAAGGGAAAAAGTTGTAACCTTATAACTTCTTGTGGAACCCCATTGAACTTGACCATGTTGGTGAGTTGTAGAAATCTCTTGATGTGGTCGTGTGGATCATCAATGGTTCGTCCCAAGAATGGCTGAGCTGAGACCATCTGGATAAAGCCTGATTTGAGCTCGAAATTGTTGGCGGCAATTGGAGGGATGACAATTGGGTCCGTGTTGCCATCAACATGAGCTTGGAGCAATTCAATCATGGGGCGGTTATCCGGAAGTGGCTCATTGTTGTTGTTATTCATGTTGTTGAAAGGTGGGTTGTTGTTGTTATTATTGTTGTTCGGAGGTGGTATGTTATTGTTGTTTTGGACACCAGCCATGTCTAAGTTATCGAGAGGCTCGGGCTCTTGATAAGACGTGGATCGAGTGCGCATACACCTGCAAAAGAACGAACAAAGAAAAACAAAGCAAAAATATTTTTGGTTTTTATGTTTTTTACTTTTTAGGATTTTTGAAAATTTTATATTTTTTTAGTGTTTTTGAAAATTTTTATGAAAAAGTAACGTTCACGGGGAACGGATCCCAAAATCCAAATTCTCACAAAAAACTTTTGATCTTAACGAGAAGAGCCGGCAGCGGCGCCATTTGATACAAGAGATTTTCTATGATGAAAAAGTTCGTTATTCTCGGAATCCTCTCGAATTGATCTCAGTTAAAAGTGGAATGATTTGTTCTTGGTGACAAAAAGGAGTTTGGTTTTCTATTCTATTAAAAAGGGAAAAGAATAAAATGATAATGTTATACAAACTTAAAACAAGCAACAAATAAAAAGCTACACTTGAATTAAAACAGGAAAATACCCTATGCGGAAAGATGTCTTACACGGAATAAATCCTTATGCGGAAAAAGTGGCCCTATGTGGAATATAAATCTCTATGCGGAAAGATGGCTTATGCGGAATAAATTAGCTATGCGGAAAATTATGCCTATGCGGAAAAACAACACCATTCGGAAAAATTGTTCTATGCGGAAAAAGGATCCTATTCGGAAAACATGGCTATTCGGAACAAAAAGTCTATGCGGAAAATATTTCCTATTCGGAATATTTAAAATGTTCCGAATAAGGAAACGAAGAAGCTGGCTATGCGGAATATTGCAAATATTCCGAGTAAAAGAAAAGTAAAACCCCCTATTCGGAATATCCAAAATATTCCGAGTAAGGGAAAAGTGAATTCGCCTATTCGGAATAAAGGGTCTGTTCGGAAAGTACTGGGAAGCGAAGAACAGAACAGTAGCAGTAAAACAGGGACACGAAATTAAATCCAAATCGACTTGAATACTCAAAAAGGTTTTACCAAATTAAACACAAATCATTTAAATACCATAAGAAATAAATCCCACCAATAAAAATACTAAATCAACAACTTTTTAAGATCAAACTTGAATTAAATAAAAACTTAAGAACTTGCAATAGATGATGATGAAGAACAAAATAAATAGAAAGATGGAATGGATTGATTAATGTAAAAGTAACAAGGTTAATGATTAAGGATTACAAGATTGAAAGAAAAAGATGAAAATCACCAAACTCCCTAATGGAGTTGGTTAAGAAACGAACCAACAAGACTGGAAAAAAGAAAAATGAAGCTAACCCCCTAATTGTGTGAAGGGAGTATCTATTTATACTCCTAGTGGTTGGTTGGTGAGTGGGCTTTCTCCCTTTCTTCTTGTCTTCTCGTCTTTTCAGAAAAGTTGACGTTTTCGATTCTGATTCGGGATTTGTCGTCGATTAAATCCAACTCGTCTTTTAATTTCTTCGTTAAATAGACTCGAGTTTCTTCGACTTATAAAAATCTTCCGTCTTTAGTCCTTTTCTTCGATAAATCTTCGAATAGGCCCAGTGACTTCAAATCTTTTGCATCTCTTGGACAATAGACTTTATCTTGAGTCTTTTTCCTTGGTAAATCCCGTGCAATCCCATGTTTTCTTTAATATTTATCCGGTTAGCTCTGAAAACACAATAAACACAAAAACCACGCATAATTCCAAACAAATGATATTAAATACGTGTTTTGGTCTCGTTTTAGTCCGAATTAAGTGGTAAAAGGATGGGTGTTTACACACCTATCATTTGGCCATGAAGAAAGCCAATGGCGGCCTCTTGACTTTTTAGGGTTAACCAATGAGCTGCTTATAGAGGAAGATTAGGAATTGAAACTAAAATTGATTGATGGGGAATATGAAAGATTATAATACTTTCTTAATATAGTTTCAATTTTCAACATTCAACTTTTTCAACATTTGCCATACACCCTTTATAGGGTATATAGATACATGTTTTAGTTATGTGGATTTATAATCTGTAAAGTAATAATCGTATAAATATTGGTGTGACCAGACTTTGTAATGATGATCGAAAAGTAAAGGGGTTGTGTGTTCTAGCCAAATTGCTTGTAACATGAAAATAAGAAATTCGAAGACGATACTTTACATGATTGCACAAGGGTTGTATCTTGTGAACCGTCTCCGATACGAAAATAAGTATATGGTATAAGGTGTAAGTAAAATGAGAGAGTAAATAAGAGTTTATGTGAACTTACTGTAACACCTCCATAATGGTCAAATGCAGCAGAATAGTACGTGGGGTGTTACTTTGGTGAATCGATAGCACACAGTATATAGAGTAATGATCATAAGTCATTTAAAAACATATCATATGAATTAAATTGTACACATTTAGTATCTTGTCTTAAAAACAGCATTTATTAATAATATGAAAAATATCTCAGCCCGTTGGTAACATGATGCTTCAATGATGCTGGAATCCAATGCATGAACCTGTTTATTTTACTGAGAAAACATATAAAATAAAATGTGGGGGTCAACACGAGGTTGGTGAATTCACAGGTTTAATTTAATAAATAAATGTATTGATATGCCAAACACCACGATCATAGTAGGACAATCACAGCCAATACTATAGAAGTTCCTATTGCCCTGTAATAGAAGCTAGACATGATGCTCAGTACGCCCATTGGGTCTATCCTGATGTTGTTTCCCTTAGTCCTACAATGAAATAAACCTGTTGCGTGGCTTAAGCGTTTCGTGATAGCAAGTCACGCAGGCCGGGTGTTGTCAATACCCGAATAGATCTATTCATAACATTTCGCGCTACACTACTAACTATTCCAGTCCACGGGAATGGGGCAAACAATAGGCAATAATTTGTTATATGTTGATGTTACCCGTGCATGTTTTCATATCAAAAGTGTTAAGCATGTTTTCTCTCCCAGTTATAAATACAGTAAAGATGGGGCCATGAACTCACCTCAGTGGTAATGATGTAGTGATGATGTCACTAAATAAACTGGCACAGTATGATCACGAATTGATAAAATTACCTAAGTAATTTAGATGACTCAGTAAATGCAAAATAATAATGCATGATAAATGTAACTGATGAAATTGCACGATCACGAATTAATAAGCTGTTACGATTGTTTAAGTATTTACACTTATAGTGAGCTGTAAATAATATATTTTTACTTTCTAAAAATAAATTTAGATTGTCTAATAAAAGGGTAATAAATTAAATAAATAGATTTTTATTTAATTTAATTAATTGTAAGAAAATAATATATTCTATTTAATTTTCTTAAGGATCTAAACATATTTAATAGGATTTGTTTGTTTATAAAGTTTCGTAAATAAATCTTAATAATTTATTTAATTAACAAAATGACTTAATTTAATTTATTAATAAAATAATTTATTAATACTTTTAATTAAATTAAAATTACTCGTAAGTCCTCGTAATATAATAACTTTCAAAATAACCTTTAAACTTTCGTTTGTTAAGTGTTTCACCTCGTTAATCCTTGTTCGTTAGTTTTATTTCCAAAACACGCCCCAAGGGCTCACAACACTTTCATTATATGGCAGGTTTGGTCCCTAGGGTTTCCTAGTCTCGAATTAATTACAAACTGAGTCCCTAGGGCTCTGTTTAACTTTATGAATTGGCAAAACACCCCCCTCAAGTCTCGTAATACATTAAAATAGGTTTTAGGGCTTGAATTAAGTTTGGATAATGGCATAACTAGTCTTTTGATGAGATGGCATTTATACATGATCTCATCGTTCTTTTTGGGCTTTAAATACATAAAATGTCATCAAAATACCATATATATGCTTGTGTTTTTTTAATTGTGTATTTTAGGTATGGATATCGTGAAAAAGACAAAAGATCACAAGAAACAAGGAAAAACGAACACGAGAAACGAAGCCGCACAATGACACGGGCCCTAGTTTGTGATTTTCCAAGATAAAGTCCTTGAAGACTTGAAGATGTACAAGAATGATCCCTCATCAATGAATAAATGATACTTAATACCCTTGTATGTTCATAATTACAAGTTTGGTCCCTTAAGTTTGTCAAAATTACAAAATGGTCCCTGTCCTCCAATATGTCAAACAAACATTGAAGACCTTCAAAGATGAAGAATGTCCAAATTCAGTCCTTGAAAACATCAAAAATGACAAAACAAGTCCTTGTAATCCTTTGTTACAAAGTTTGGGGCAAAAGTATGAAAAACAAGACTTATATTACAAAGGAAATAGAAGTTGTTAGTTTTTATTACAAAGTGAAAGAAACAAAGGATTCCAAGGACCATAGTTGCACAAAAGTGAAAGTTTAAACACGCGAAAAAGGCAGGTAACTCTTACTGTAGAGATTTTACCACAACTTGAAGATCATTTTACTCAAGTGCGAAGTAAAGCAAAACAAAGGGTAAAAACGAATTGAGTGAACTCACGTGTGATTCACCTCACACGAAACAAATCCTAAAAATAAATACATCATTTCCACTACCAGGAAGACCCCACAAGGACCATTTGCAAGACGAAATGTGGCAAACTTTCATGACATGGCAAAATCAATGGTATATCTTCATTCCTTGGTCACCAAGAACAAAATGAACGCCCATAATCCCTCCAAACAAGCTGTCATCAAGACTAGAAGCTTCTTCAAGGCTATTTTAGGAATTTTACGTCATTAGGGTTTGTGCATAATGCCCATATCGTGGCCTATAAAAGGAGACCCAAATTGTGGTGATCCCTTTGTTCCAGTTTTTAGCTAAAATCTTTGTAATCCCTTTTTTATAAATATAAAGTTGTTATTTTATAAAAATCAAATTGTAACTCATTTTATCTTTTTATGAAAGTTGGTTTTTGATTAGCTAAATTCTGAGTTCCATTTATCTGTTTGCCTAAGTTTTTGAGAAAGGTTTTATGGTATAAAATCCTTTTTTTCATAAATCAGTGGTTATTTTATTTGAATCCTTGTGTTTGTTGATCTTAGCAGGTACAAGGGAAGCTTGTGGTTGTTCTTGCTACCACATAAGCTCTAAACAGCCCAAGGTGTGGATTGTACATCTTGGAGGTTTAATTTTCAAATCCCTTTTACTTTTCTGTTAATTTATTTGATAGTTATGTGATTTGTGGCTTCGATGGGTTGAGTGATTATATTTTGGTTTAAATCTGTTACATAGGGTATATTAGATCTCATCTCACCTAGATCTTGTTGGATATAAGGGTTAAAAATCAGATTTGTATGAAAAAAGTTGGATAAAGGGGTGTTTGTTTCTACAGGTTCATAGGCCTTAGGGCCTTTGAGCTTGGTTCTTTGAAGTTGGTAGTTGTTTACTTGCTGGTTTATAAGGTGTTTAGGGTGTTGGTTTAGACTAAAACAAAGAAATACAAAAAAGGTAGGTTGCTAATTTTTGCATACAAAATTCAGGTCAAACACATCAGAAGGTTTTATATGTTTGTTTGATTGATTTGAGGTCTGAAATTTGGCATGCTAGTAGTTTTAGCGGTTGTTTAACTCTGCATAATCTGGTTTACAAGTTTGGTAGCTTATTGTAGGATTTACAGCTTTTTGAAATCCAGTATTTGGTCAAGTGTATCAGCTTATGTTCATGGTCTGCATGCTATTTGATTTGATCTGTTGAGTACTTTAATGTGTTTGGACTTGTGATATTTTTGTGTTTCTTGACTCCCACTAAGCCAAAGCTTATTGGGGTACCTTTGTTTCCAAAAATCATCAACAAACAAGGCTTGAAATCAAGCTTAAAGTAGTCTTTTTAAGCAGCAGTGGGAACTCCTTTCCCACTACTTGTTGCCACTGCTAGTGTTAAACTTGGTTCAGCTTATTATTAAGCCATTTTAGCTTATTGAAACGTGTAAAAACTTGGATTTGGTAACCAGTCTTCCTCAATTGACCCATTTATTCATTCTGGAGCTTATGGGATTTTGACTTTAGGGTTTGACTAGAAAACCAACTTATTTGACTTTTTCATAAGTGCTTATTGTCTTATTCAACTTATTTGGCTTAGCTTATTGGATTTTTCTTGATTGATTTGTCTTAGTTAAGTCATTTAGAGTCTTTTGCAAGTTAAATCAAGTTCAGAAGTGGTCTAAATCTCTAAGTCGACTATTTTGTCTTTTAGTGAAATCATACTTGGCTTACTTCTGGCTTATTGGTTAAGCTTTTTCAAAATTTATTTTCACAGATATCTTTAGTATCCAAAAAGAATGTTGTGTGTCAAATTAGAGCTTATGTCATTAGCTTATAGCGTAATGGGCCAAAAAGCCCATTAAGAATAAGTTGTTGACTTATTAAGCTGTGATAATCACATTTTCAGCTTTTGGACCTTTAGACTTTTGTGCTTAAAAATAAATTTTGAGTCCGACTGGAACTTTTCAGCATATTTGGTTGATTTTTGGCTTATTGGGCTAAAAAGCCCATTAAGGTGCACTGTTTTTTGTTTTTAGCCCATTTGGGGGCCCAATAAGGGTATTTTGGTAATTTCACTTTCATTTTCTGTTTATTTAGGTTAAAATAAACTAGTTTACAAGTTTTTAGAAATTTTTATAATTTTTGAATTTTTATATTATTTTAATATTTAATTTTACATTTTAATCATTTTTAATAGTTTTAATTGGTTTTAAGTTTCACTAAAATAGTTTTTAGTAAGTCATTTTAAAGTTTTACAAATTCAAAAATTCTAATTTAGGCTTTTTATTAAATATTTTGATTTTTAGGGCTTTAATTGACATTTAAAAATTAATATTTAATTAATTAAAAGGTTTGAAAAAGTTTTGATCATTTGTAAACCCTATTTGCATTTTTAGTTATTTTTGGTAATTTTTTGGGAATTTGTAGAATTAATTTTTATTTTGTCATTTTACGGTTTTTCGTTTCGTCGTCATAGTGTATTTTAACGTATCCGTCATTTCTATTTCCCTTCTTTTCTTTGTTTCAATATTAATCTCAAATATTCAACAAGTTATTCACACACAATTAATCTCCTTGGGAAACGAACTTTCACCTTTGGGTCATTAGTGCTTGATTTTAATTAATCGACACTTAATACTTACCGCCTTTACTTGTTTTCCTAAACAAGTGTAATTTTACCACAATCATTTTGGCGCCGCTGCCGGGGAGGTTTTTCGTGATTAATTTATCAATTTGTTTTCAATATCTAACCATAAATAGTATTTGTGTTAAATAGAAATCTATTAACACGTATTATCGGTTTTTTCGTTTTTCTTGTGAAATAATATTACTATATTGTATAAGTATCACAACAAATACAAAATATCTCCAAAAGTGTGAAAACACAACCTTAATTGGGATTTGATCTCCTAATTATTGTATTCGAATATCAAACAAAAAGAAAAAGGCAAAAATAGATAAATACTTTCGTGAAGCTCGATTTTAAAAAATACGAACTTTAAGGTGAATAGATAGACAACGTGCTATAAAAGGCCGTTAAAGGAAAGCTAGGTACTTAAGTGCTTCGCGTCACATCATTCCCCCCTTTCACTTGTGAGTATTTGATATTGAAGGCTAATGGAGGGTTTTGCCGCCCCAAGTATTATTACGTATCATATATATATTTGCTTGGTTTCTTTGTGATTAAATCCTCTTGAACAATTTGGTTTTCACCAAAGTTCTAAAGTCAATCGAAGGCGTTCACTCCACGTGATCGTTTTCATTCTTTGAGGCTCCTTTAATCAAGAGTTTGATTCGAGGAGAGATTTGGTAGATTGTTGTCTACAAATACACACAAAATCCAAAAAAAAATTAAAAACAATCAAAAACACAAAAAAAATTAAAAATCAACAAAACACCCAAAAGAATCTTCTTTGCTCACCTCCACGTTCTACGTCACGTTTATGCAAACTCGTAATCACGCAAAACGAGCTCGCAAACGTCTTCAAAACTAAGGACCTTTGATTGAATAAAAACCTCCAATTGTCGAACCCGTTGTAGAACCAATAGTCACCATGGCTAATCGTACTATGAGGAGTTGCTTCAAGCACCCACCAGGAGTTTTGGAGAAGCTATTGTGATTCCCGCCATCCTTGCGGATAATTTCGAGATCAAGACGGGTTTAATGTCGACGATGCTACAAGCAAACAAGTTTCGAGGACATGAAAAAGACAACCCACATTATCACATAAGGAATTTCAATCGTCTCACCGCAACAAGCAAGTTTAAGGATGTTCCACATGACGCCGTTAAGATGATGTTGTTTCCATATTTGTTAGATGGACCCGCAAAAATTTGGTTGGAGAAAGAACCGCCAAATTCGATTTTGACATGGAATGATCTCGTTTCTAAGTTTGTGAAATTTTTTTCCACCATCTAAGACAACACATTTGAAAAATGAGATTTCAAGGTTTACACAACGTAATAATGAAAGTTTTTCAATGGCATGGGAACGATTTAAGGAAATGTTACATGAATGTCCTCACCATGATTTTTCGGAATTGCATCAAATTGATACTTTTTATAATGGGCTTAACGATCATGAACGAGATTATTTGAATGCCGCCGCGGGTGATAATTTTTTGTGCAAAACGACCGATGAGGCTTTAAAGATTATCGAGAATAGATCTAAGGTTTATAACCCTCGTAACACACCGAGTGTTGCCAATATGGGTTCATCGTCATCGTCATCGTCTCGTAACATGAATGCCTTACATGATGAAGCAAATGAGGACAATCGGTTTTTCGATAGATTTTTGACGCGTATGACACATTGGAAAGCACAAGATGCTTTATTCCGCATCGGTTAAAGCGGTTAAAAAGAGTTGTATATCCTGTGGTGGAGCTCATGATTTTTCCGAGTGCATTACCGCCGGTGGTAACACTTCGAGTGCTTACGTAGAAACGGGAACTTACAACCAAAACGGCCAAGGTTCCCGCCCAAATCAAGCTCCCCAAAATCAAAATGTTAACAACTATCGAAACAACAATCAAAGTGGTGGTTATCAAGGCAATCAACGTAACTACAACAAGGGTAATTACCAAAGTGGGAATGGGCAAGTGCAAAATCAAAACTAAAACCGTGATTTTCAAAACATTACACAAGGTTTTCAAAATGTTCACACTAAAAATCTTAATGGAGAATTTTTGGATTATGCAAAAGCAAATGATGCAAAGTTTGATAACATGCAACGTGAGATGGTTAGCTTAAGATCTGAGTTGAAAAACAAGCTTAAAACGAACTTGCTAATGAATAGAAAACTCATGCCAATAAAATGGAAGGAAACGTTCAACGTCTTTAACAAAATCAACAAAAGATGGAACAAGGTCAACATGAGATTAAGCAAGAGTTGTTAAAAGTGGATATAAGGCAATCAAAATTTGAAGATCGAATGGCTAAAATGTTTGAAGCAATCATGTGTAAACCCTCTTCCTCGGGTGGTCTTCCTAGTGATACCATTGCAAACCCGAAGGGAGAAATGAAGGTTATTACTACTCGTAGTGGTAAAACTTTCAAGGAACCAATCTCTCGTCCTAGTACTTCTACGGAGAAGGAAATCGAGAAAGAACCGGAGGTGATGGTCGAAAAGGAGCATATCACAAGCCCACGAAGTACCGCTCATACCACACCTACGGTTGAACCAATACCAATTGTGGAACCCGAGATTCCAAAGCCGATGCCTATGCCCCAACCCACACCACCCTTACATTACCCATCGAGACGAAAAAGGAGAAATTGCAAGAACGTAACAAACAACAAATTGAGCTTTTTATAAAAATGTTTCAACAAGTGCATTTTAATGTAAGTTTAGCCGACGCGTTGTTATACATGCCTCATTTCGCTTCCACTTTCAAAGGTATGATGAACGATAAGGAGAAGCTTTCAAAGCTATCTAATTGTTCTTCGGTTTATCTTAATCGAATACCAGGAAAAGTTGGTGACCCAGGGAAGTTTCTCAATCCTTGTGATATACAAGATATGAAAGAATGCCTCGCCTTGGCCGATCTTGGCGCGAGGATTAATTTGATGCCATTTTCCATTTGGAAATCGCTATCACTTCCGGCTCTTACTCCATCGAAAATGTCAATCGAGATGGCCGATCATTCTACGATTCTCGCATGTGGAGTAGCCGAAGACGTTTTCGTAAAAGTTGGAAAGTTTTACTATCCCATGGACTTTATCGTTGTAGACATTCCTATGGATCCTAAAGTTCCTCTCATTTTGGGTCGTTCATTTTTTGATACGTCGAGAGCACTTATTGATGTTCATGCTAGGAAAATCACCCTACATTTCAAAGAGGAGGAACTTGTCATTAATGCAACTCAAAACTCCAAGCTTTCTCATGTCTATTCTATTACAACTTTGAACCATGTTGATTCAACCGATGTCGTTTGCAAGGAATTTTCACAAAGATTTTTAGGAATTGTCAATGAAAACGATTTACCATTTCCTCCGTCGGTGGAGGTTATGAGTGTTATACCTAATCGAGGAACCGCCAATCCTTGAATTGAAAGATCCTTCGCCTCAACTCGAACATTCATTCTTGAAAAGTGTTGATAAGTTGCCAATTCTTACGGAAGATCTTTCGGATGACAAATATGTTGACCCCGATGGGGCGGTGTTCTTTATTGATAAACGTTTTGAGAACTTACCACCACCAAAACGCAACTTAAATATGAGAATTTTTAGTGTGCCTAACATCGTTTTAGAAACACCAAATGTTTTCGACATAATCAAAACGGGTTTTCATAAGGAGAGTTTAAAAGATAAAAAAGGAAAAGATTTTAAAATTGATTTAAAAGATTTTTCTACAAATCTAACTTCGTCATCACCACGTGTTTTGAGTGCTACAAGCTCGTCTACTCATTTTAACGATGCTTTGTGTGGTTTTAGTGTGGGTGAAGCCCCTTATGTTTCCTCACCTTTCTCCACCGAGGACGAGATATTCGATCCCAGAATTGCTTGTAAAGGAAAATCTCGGTCTTCCACCGATGCAATAAATGGAAAATCCTTTCGTTTGCTTGGTGTGAGTCTACCTCGAGTAGCTCATTATGTTGTCCCACCATTTGTCCCACCCTTCTACTTCTCATCTATTTTGTTCAAACCCTTTGGGTTTTTTGGCACGTGTTGAAGTGACGTTGGTTTGTTTATCCAATGAAAACGAGGATGCCATCTTCGATCCCGGTATTTTGCATCATCAAAGGACTTAGTCCTTAATACCGATTGCTTTTGGGCATTGTTTATCATCTAAGCCCTACCAAAAATGACCATACCAAGATTTTCATTAAATGATCACATTTAGAGGGGATCGAGTCAAGCTCATGACTCGGTAATCAAAAACGAGGTGCCTCGTGGGGGAGATCCCATGCTTATCCATTATATATATTATCGCTTTCTAATTAATGAGAGGGGATTTGTGCCCTTCTAACTCGTTGTCTCGTGGTTGTTATGAATGTGTTATCTAGATCATCATCATCGCCACGATTGAAGACTCTCGTGTTCGTTTACGTGAGACTCGATCGTTTGCTTGAAGAGTTTTTTCACGAATCCATGACATATCCTTTATTTTTTTAACAATTATCTTTTAGCATAATTCATAAACGGCTTTAGATATATTGTTGATCACCCTTTCTATGCTAGATCCTAAGCATTCGACTCTTCGTCTCTAGTATGGGGGTGCTCCACCTTTAGACTCGAAACATTGAGGAGAATGTTTAATTTTAGTATGCAGGGTGAATAGATACTTGCCTTGCTACACCCTCACGTTTTCCAACTTTCATTATTTTGTTTTGTTGCAAATAAGGCTAAAAATGGCCAAATTTTAAAATTTTCTTAGTTTTCATAAGTGTTTTTAAGACACGAATGTATATTTTCCGATGGGTAGAATAAGAGCTAAATTTTGACTTGATGGGCATTTGGAGCCCTTTACATTCCTTAACCCGCTTGAATCAAGTTTTGCTAGACTTTTATATAGGGAACTTTAAAACGCGAAAGTCTTAGCTCATTCGGGTTAAGAACAAGAACTTTTCGCAAGTTCCTATAATTGATCCTAGAAAGTCACTTATCAAGGGAACTTTAAAATGCATTCTCTAAACGTGAAAAGGTCTAAGAAAGTGCAAGATTCTATAGGTGACTTGAAAACCCAAAACTTCGATTTAATATAGTCTTAATAAAGCTAATCCAAATTTGGCTTAATTTTGACTTGCACGGCTAAGTATTCACGAGTCTCTTTAATTAGAGGTCTTTAAATAGTGAAGAACGAGAAGTGATAGAGTTAGACAAGTGATCATGCTAAACGTAGAACATGAAAATGTTCTTTCAAAAACTCATATGTTTTTAATTGTGGATTTTTCTCCCATAAGATCAATGCATTAGGAATACGTTAATTGCAATAAGTAAGGTCGTACGTTTTGAAAGGTTACTAGCTTCTAGCCCAAGATCGTTTAAAAGTTGCTCGTGGTTGAATAGAGTTCATAGCCAAGGCATAACTTATTGAAGCGGGACGCGAAGATTGGTGAAGATCCAAAAAGGCCCTAACAAGGCATGAGGAGCTCTATTTTGTTGCTAAATATCCAAGATGATGTGAAGAATCATTATTCCAAAATCAATATGAAGGATCGAGACACACGATGAAAAGCAATTACTCTCCTAAAGATAATGGAGAAAGTCTATCCAAAAAGACCCTTACAAGGTATGAGGATAAATATATCCAAGTCCTAAAAGGAGGCGGATCGTTGTATATCAAAATCCAAAGTAAAGATTGAAGAAAAATGATGAAGTCGTTGTCCAAGTATGAAGAATCTCTCAAAAACGTCAAGTGAAGAAATTCCAAAATATGAAGAGAAGACCATTATTTCAAGAACGTCTTCCGAAGATTCGAAGTATAAAGTACATGCCAAATATTGCTCTGAGAAAGGTCTCAAATCGTGAAACGAGTTATGCCAAGATATGAACTTAAGGAGATACACGAGAAGCCGTTTTAAAAGATTTTGTCCTTTAGCTAACTATCGATTAAATCGTGCTACTTTATTTTCGGACTAATAAATACTCAAATATGTCAATATGAATCACTTGTGATCCATGACAAATAGTTAAAAAAATTATAGATACCTTTTCTTTTCATAAGTAACTAGGATTACGGGGAGAAAAAGTATTACACAATTTGAGCGTATGAGTAGTGTTAGCATTGTGACTTGTACCAACAATGATCTCGTTTTTGCACTTAGCATGGAATGTATGACAATCAAGGATGAAGAACTTTACTCTATGAGACATTCACTTGTTTCTATTCATTGACCCTAAAAGTCACATTCGTGATGAAAATCATACATTATGTCTTTTACATATCTTTGTAGTTTTGTAGCAAGTTTTACTTTTCAATAAAGGGTAATAAAAGTGAATTTTGGAGATGCTTAGATACTTTATTCTAGCATTGCGTGAGGGCATGGCAATGGTTTAGTATAGGGGAGTGATGAGATGGCATTTATACATGATCTTATCGTTCTTTTCGGGCTTTAAATACATAAAATGTCATCAAAATACCATATATATGCTTATGTTTGTTTACTTGTGTATTTTAGGTATGGATATCGTGAAAAAGACAAAAGATCACAAGAAACAAGGAAAAACAAACACGAGAAATGAAGCCGCACAATGAACCGGGCCCTAGTTTGTGATTTTCCAAGATAAAGTCCTTGAAGAGTTGAAGATGTACAAGAATTATCCCTCATCAATGAATAAATGACACTTAATACCTTTGTATGTTCATAATTACAAGTTTGGTCCCTTAAGTTTGTCAAAAGTACAAAATGGTCCCTCAACTTTGAAGATTTGGCAAGATTAGTCATTCAAGATTCAAAATTGTCAACAATGGTCCTTCAATATGTCAAACAAACATTGAAGACCTTCAAAGATGAAGAATGTCCAAATTCAGTCCTTGAAAACATCAAAAATGACAAAACAAGTCCTTGTAATCCTTTGTTACAAAGTTTGGGGCAAAAGTATGAAAAATAAGACTTATATTACAAAGGAAATAGAAGTTGTTAATTTTTATTACAAAGTGAAAGAAACAAAGGATTCCAAGGACCATAGTTGCACAAAAGTGAAAGTTTAAACACGCGAAAAGGCGGGTAACTCTTACTGTAGAGATTTTACCACAACTTGAAGATCATTTTACCCAGGTGCGAAGTAAAGCAAAACAAAGGGGAAAACGAATTGAGTGAACTCACGTGTGATTCACCTCACACGAAACAAATCCCAAAAATAAATACATCATTTCCACTACTAGGAAGACCCCACAAGGACCATTTGCAAGACGACATGTGGCAAACTTTCATGACATTGCCAAATCAATGGTATATCTTCATTCCTTGGTCACCAAGAACAAAATGAACGCCCATGATCCCTCCAAACAAGCCGTCATTAATACTAGAAGCTTCTTCAAGGCTATTTTAGGAATTTTATGTCATTAGGGTTTGTGAATAATGCCCATATCGTGGCCTATAAAAGGAGACCCAACTTGTGGTGATCCCTTTGTTCCAGTTTTTAGCTAAAATCTTTGTAATCCCTTTTTATAGATATAAAGTTGGTATTTTCTAAAAATCGAGTTGTAATTCCTTTTATCTTTTTATGAAAGTTGGTTTTTGATTAGCTAAATCCTGAGTTCTATTTATTTGTTTGCCTAAGTTTTTGAGAAAGGTTTTATGGTATAAAATCCTTGTTTTCAAAAATCAGTGGTTATTTTATTTGAATCCTTGTGTTTGTTGATCTTAGTAGGTACAAGGGAAGCTTGTGGTTGTTCTTGCTACCACATAAGCTCTAAACAGCCCAAGGTGTGGATTGTACATCTTAGAGGTTTGATTTTCAAATCCCTTTTACTTTTCTGTCAATTTATTTGATAGTTATGTGATTTGTGGCTTTGATGGGTTGAGTGTTTATATTTTGGTTTAAATTTGTTACATAGGGTATATTAGATCTCATCTCACCTAGATCTTGTTGGATATAAGGGTTAAAAATCAGATTTGTGTGAAAAAAGTTGGATAAAGGGGTGTTTGGTTCTACTGGTTCATAGGCCTTAGGGATTTGGGCTTGGTTATTTGAAGTTGGTAGTTGTTTACTTGCTGGTTTATAAGGTGTTTAGGGTGTTGGTTTAGACTAAAACAAAGAAATACAAAAAAAGATAGGTTGCTAGTTTTTGCATACAAAATTCAGGTCAAACACATCAGAAGGTTTTATATGCTTGTTTGATTGATTTGAGGTCTGAAATTTCGCATGCTAGTATTTTTAGTGGTTGTTTAACTCTGCATAATCTGGTTTACAAGTTTGGTAGCTTATTGTAGGATTTACAGCTTTTTGAAATTCAGTATTTGGTCAAGTGTATCAGCTTATGTTCATGGTCTGCATGCTATTTGATTTGATCTGTTGAGTACTTTAATGTGTTTGGACTTGTGATATTTTTGTGTTTCTTGACTCCCACTAAGCCAAAGCTTATTGGGGTGTCTTTATTTCCAAAAATCATCAACAAAAAAGGCTTGAAATCAAGCTTAAAGTAGTCTGTTTAAGTAGCAGTGGGAACTCCTTTCCCACTACTTGTTGCCACTACTAGTGTTAAACTTGGTTCAACTTATTATTAAGCCATTTTAGCTTATTGAAACGTGCAACAACTTGTATTTGGTAATCAGTCTTCCTCAATTGACCCATTTATTCATTCTGGAGCTTATAGGCTTTTGACTTTAGGGTTTGACTAGAAAACCAACTTATTTGACTTTTTCATAAGTGCTTATTGTCTTATTCAGCTTATTTGGCTTAGCTTATTGGATTTTTCTTGATTGATTCGTCTTAATTAAGTCATTTAGAGTCTTTTGCAAGTTAAATCAAGTTCTGAAGTGGTCTAAATCTCTAAGTCGACTATTTTGTCTTTTAGTGAAATCATACTTGGCTTATTTCTGGCTTATTGGTTAAGCTTTTTCAAATTTTCTTTTCACAGATCTCTTTAGTATCCCAAAAGAAGGTTGTATGTCAAATTAGAGCTTATGGCATTAGCTTATAGCTTAATAGGCCAAAAAGACATTAAGAATAAGTTGTTGACTTATTAAGCTGTAATAAGCACATTTTTAGCTTTTGGGCCTTTAGAGTTTTGTGCTTAAAATTAAATTTTGAGTCAGACTAGCACTTTTTAGCTTATTTGGTTGATTTTTGGCTTATTGGGCTAAAAAGCCCATTAAGGTGCATTGTTTTTTTTTTAGCCCATTTGGGGGCCTAACAGGGGTATTTTGGTAATTTCACTTTCATTTTCTATTTATTTAGGTTAAAATAAAATAGTTTGCAAGTTTTTAGAAATTTTTATAATTTTTGAATTTTTTATATTATTTTAATATTTAATTTTAGATTTTAATCATTTTTAATAGTTTTAATTGGTTTTAAATTTAAAAAAAATAGTCTTTAGTTTAATTAGTTCATTTTAGAGTTTTACAAATTGAAAAATCCTAATTTGGGCTTTTTATTGATTATTATGATTTTTAGGGCTTTAATTAGCATTTAAAAGTTAATATTTAATTAATTAAAAGGTTTGAAAAAAATTTGATCATTTGTAAACCCTATTTGCATTTTTAGTTATTTTGGATAATTTTTTGGGAATTTTTAGAATTAATTTTTATTTTGTCACTTTTTACGGTTTTTCGTTTCGTCGTCATAGTGTAATTTTAACGAATCCGTCATTTCCATTTCCCTTTCTTTTCTTTCTTTCAATATTAATCTCAAATATTCAAGAAGTTATTCACACACAATCAACCTCCTTGGGAAACGAACTTTCACCTTTGGGTCATTAGTGCTTGATTTTAATTAAACGACACTTAATACTTACCGCTTTTACCTTGTTTTCCTAAACAAGTGTAATTTTACCACAATCATCCTTCATATCTCGAAAATATATAATAAGGTTTTTAGGGCTTGTATTAAGTTTCCAAAGTGACACATTTAGCCCCTTAAGACTCGAAAATATATATTTTTAGGCTTAGGGCTTGTATTAAATTTCCAAAGTGACACATTTAGCCCCTCATATCTCGAAATACATTTAATGGAAGACTAGGGCTTGTAGTAAGTTTCAAAAGTGACACATTTAGTCCCTATATTTTTATTAGTTCTCGGTTTAAACATAATTGCACCCTATATTTTCAGAATTGGCAATTTTGGTCCTCGAACTTCTTTAATGTCACGAAAGCATATACACATGTTTTATTAAGTTACATTTTTTACTCTAACTTTCACCAATTGACAATAAAGGCACGGAAAGTTCCCAAACATGGTTTTGGGCTTGGTTGGCCTAATAGGGTCTCAGTTTGGGCTTCATGGGCCTAACGGGCTAGTCTTTGGGCTTGTCTAGTTTTCTACTTATTTTATTAAGCATACTAATAATGTACTAGTTAATTTGGGCTTATGTATGGGCTTATATGTCGTAGATTATATGAGCTTATATGGCTTATTTGTGTTCGGCTTAATTAAGCTTATGGCTTATATGGATAATTTATCTAGTATACCAAGTTATAAACAAGTTTTCTACTCCTAAACAATTACACTTATCTAAATGGGCTTATTACACTAAGGCTACACTCGGCTTATAAATAAGTCGAGACCTATGGCTTACTTGTTTGCGCTTATTGTTTGAATATAGTACTAATTTACTAGTTAAGGTTTATCTAGGTTTCTATTAAGCAAGATGTCTAACTAGTTCTTCATAATCTACGGATTCCAAGTGAGTCTACCCAAGAAACATAATAAGCCGTGGGCTTATAGGGCGTTTGTGAGTCGATTCATAGTGGTTTTACGTGTGCATGCAAACATAGATCCGTTTTCTAGGATCCTATATGCATGGCATGGGATGAAAGGTAAGAAAAGATTGAAATGAAGTTAAGTACGTCTCATACTTACTTGTTTGTAGAGAAGATGGCAAATGGCTATGGAACTAGGACCTCTAGGCGTCGGGTTCTTCCTAAACGTGACCTAGAAGGTCTTTGACTTGTCTTGAATGCTATGAATCTTGTGTAGACTAGCTTTTAATGTCTTGGAACCAAGATTTGGATGTAGAAAATGTGTATGTATGAGTTTGTTGCGTCTAGGTGCTATGTGGAGTTGATGATCCGAATTTGGAGTGAAGTAAGTGAGAAGTGAGTACAGTGTGTTAGCTAAATATCAAGGTGAAGGTGATGGATGTGGTCTAGGGTGAAGCCACGGTAAGTAAGAGAAGTAACCAAGATTCATTGTGATTTTACAAGGTACTATGAGGTACTAGGGTTTTAATGAGCTTGTTTGTACATTTGGATTTTGGGAAGCCCCTAACCATCGCATACATGCACATCAAGGGGACAAAATAGAGTTCTATAGTGTTTACAATTAAGGAAGTGTTGTACATTGCAAATGGTTTGTGTGGTGTGGGTTTTCTACACGTCTAAAGGGAAAGAGATGGTGCTAGGTGTTTTGTTTCTACTACTTGCATATCTTAGGATTAGATATACATGGTACTTTCCTTAAATGCAAAAATGTACACATTTTCTTGGTTTTGAATATGGCCGACGGTTTTTGGCTAGTCAAAAGAAAAGAATGGCTTAAATAGTGTAAGTTTTAATTAGGGTGTGTTGTACAAGGTTTATAAAGTCAAATGTATACTTGAAAAAGGTTCTAGGTAAGTATAGTTTTGTATGGTGTATTATTCGGCTAGAATGATAGGTTTGGCTTCAAATTTAGTGTCTTGGTTTGGTTACTAGGGGTTTAGGTATAATATAGTAGAAGTAGGTTCAAGTCCTAATTCATTTTGGTTAAGTTTTGGAATCCTTGGTGAAAGTATAGTCATAATTAAATAAAAGTATAATTTACTTTATTAAAATGTAAGACACTTAGTGAAAATGAGTTAGAGTGGATATTTATAGTGTTTAATGATAAATAGTAGTTTATGTTGAATCATAGTATCGTTTATGAGGTGAGGAAAATATATTAATATATTTTTTGAAGTATAAAATAGTTCTTTGGTAAGTGTTATTAATTGTGATCATGATTTGAGATTTTTATAAATCAAAATGATGTATGCTTATGATCAAGTGTTTTAGATGACTTAATAGTCCCAATATATGATTGTTCAAAGCCTTGTGTGCTCATATGATGTAGTCATACAAATGTCCTTATGATTAAATACTCATAATCATAATAAAATGTCATGTGATCAAATGTTTTCATGCTCTGATGATTTAAATGATGTATGCTCATGTATGATGTATAGATTGCTCAATAGATTTCATGCAAAGGTAGTAATATATATAGATATCATGAGATAACTTGTACAATGATGTCATAGTCAAAACCTGAAATTTACATGGTTTACAGCACTATCTCGTTATTTTAGCTTTGTCCTCAAAGCTTAAGATGACGTTACTGCTCAGGTGAACAGGTGTGGGTACTTAGATCTAAATGAGTCTTCGCGTTCCCAAGTGAACTCAGGACCTCTCCTAGAGTTCCAACGTATCTTAACTAACGGGATTTGGCTTCACTTCAGTTTCTTGACTACTCTTTCCATGACTTCAATTGGTTCTTCTATGAATTGGAGTTTGTCATCAAAGTGGACTCCCTCTAATGGCATGGCTAACGGCTCATCCGCGTAGCACTTCTTCAGGTTTGATACATGGAATGTAGAGTGTACCCGGCTCAACTGCTGGGGTAACTCACGATAAGCGACTTCACCGATTCTGGCGATCACTTTGAAGGGTCCTACGTAACGTGGATTTAATTTCCCACGTTTTCCAAATCGTACAACGCCCTTCCAAGGTGATACTGAGAGTAGGATTTTTCTAGGTTAAAAAGTTCGTTGTTCACGGCGTCTAATCGAATTGATTACAGTTTGAAGTGTGACTCAGTCGTCTTTGGTGAATTAAATCAAATGTTGTCGTTGTTTAACTAAATAAAAATAAAAATACAAAGCTTTAATGTAATGACAATATAATAAAAGCGATAAACTAAATAAAACTTAAATAAAAAACTTAAACGAGTTAAAGATGAAAGCTTGAAAAGAGTGAACTAAAAAAAACAAGACGTTTAAAAATAAATGACGAAATAATAAAACTTGACAACAAGTAAATTTGAAAACTTTAAATTTAAACTAAGACAAAACAAGTTTAAAATAACACTAAGTAAAATTGGCGGGAAAAGTTAAATTTGAAATAAAAATAAAAACAGGAAATAAAACCAAAACTAAGGTCAGATCGCACTCTCAATCGCAGTTACGATCGCAACAAAAGATCGTAGTCTGGATCGTGCCTTGGATCGTAGTCACGTGATCGCACTCAATGCGATCATGGTCTGGATCGCAACACAGATCGTGAAGACCGATCGTGGTCTGGATCACAATCACGGATCGCACCAAGGGATCTTGCCCACGGATCGCAACCAACGATCGTGGTCTTGGATCGCAGTGATGGATCGTACCCACGGATCGCAGCCAACGATCATGACCAAGCGATCGCAGTAATGGATCGCAAGTAGAAGCCCTAGGCTTATGCGATCACACTTACTCGATCGGAACAAGTAGAAACCCTTAAGAAAGTTACGATGGTACACAAAAGGCAAATAAGCAATAACCGAATAAGCACTTTAATAAAAAGCAATTTCCAAAAACTTAATTAAGACAATAATAAGAAGAACTAAATAAGCACAAATTTAAAAACTTTCAAAACACTAAATAAACAAGATTTATAAAATAAACTTTAAAAAGATAAAACTTTTAAAAACACTTAAAAGAAAATAAGCTTAAGATGAAATAAGCTAGAGTTGCAATAAGCTAAAAACTAACAATCGTATATATATAAAAATGACAAGAACAACAAGATGAAAACTTTAATCAAAATAAGCATAAAGATTAAAACTTAAAGATTAAACGAACCAAACAAAAGATTTAAAACAAGAAGAGAAGAATGAGAATGATTATAAAAAGGTTGTAATTAAAATTGAAGATTAAAGATTCAAACAAGATTAAAAACTTACATGAAATAACTTGAAATCAAAGACAAGTATGTAAATGAAAATATGAAAAGTGCATAAAATAAAGTGGAGAGCTATGTGTCAAATAGCTAACACCTTCCAAATGAGGGGAAGCGTTAGTATTTATAGGAGGAGTGTAGTTGGTTGTGAGTGCTTTCTTCTTCTTTATTTATTTCTTTGTCGTCTCGTCTTTAAATTAAATTGACGTCCTCGAATTTGGCTCGGGATTTGTCGATAATTAATTTGAACTCGTCTTATAATTTCTTCATTTATTAGACTTGCGTTCTTCGACTTGTAAATCTTCCGTCTTTGGTCCTTTTCTTCAATAAATTTTCAAAATAGGCCCATTGACTTCTGTTCTTTTTGCACTCTTGATCTTTTGACTTCGTCTTTTTTCTTTTTCTTCGATAAAAGCCCGTGAAAGTCCGTGTTTTCTTCCCTTTTCACATTTTGGTCCTAAATCACAACAAAAACATGTTGGGTTAAAAAGTTGATGTGGCAGAAACTCAAAAACGAAGAAAACATGAAGACATTTGTCTAACCGTTGTCAAGAGCAAAACAAGCGTTGACAAGAGCAAATCGGAGGTTGATGGCTCAAGCATTGTCATGTACAATCCAAGCATTGTCATGTACAAACTAAGCATTGATAGAAACGTAGACAAGAAGCCTTTGGAAGCTTCTATTTAGATATGTATGCAGAATATATTCTGTATATGTTTATTTAAATAGAAGATTTAAATTTTATTTGATATTATCTCTTGTAAACCCTAATCCTTACACTATAAAAGGAACCAAGGGTATTAGGTTTTATTCATAAGTTTATTCATAATGTAAACCTAAAGCGTGTGTCGACTAGACGTGGGATTTAATGTATACGCATCTAGTGGTTGTTTGTTATTAATATAATGAACAATCCTTTTGTTTTAATTCATGTCTTGTGCCTAAACACCTTGTTAAACATGTTTCATTCTATTCCGTCTTGATTCAATCAAGTGAATGAGATTCGTTCCTAGTAGCTAAAAGATTCGAGGAAACCAAGGTTTCATCAATTGGTATCAGAGCCTCGTGGCTCGTGATGCTAGGACCAACAAGGTGTTCGTGTATGGTGAAGAAAAGAAAAATCCGTCTAGGGTTTTTCTGGACGTTTTTGTGTGCGCAGCAGTATTCAGAAGGTTATAACTTTTGATTGAACCGTTGGATCGTCACGAAATTTCTTGTGCGTATTCTATACACATATATCTAGACATCCACGGGAGGGATTGTCAAGTTTTATCCCCAGAAAAAAGTTATTAGGCGTCAAAGTCAGCAGTGAGTATATGCAGTTTTCTATAAACAGCCATGTTCAAAACACGATTTCTCCTTCGTTAACCGTTGGATCATCGTGATTTTCGAACTGTAGATTCTTGGAACTTTTGTATAGGATATCACCGAAGGGATCTTCGATCTAAGCTTTCATGAAGAAGATATTTCAATTCGAAGTTCACTGCAGTTTATGATATTCACATGAAATCATGATTTAGGGTTTCTGAAAACCCTAGATCGTTTTTATCACAGAAAAATGATGTTTGCAGCATGTCGTATTATTAGAAGCAGCAAGAAAATGGATTCAAATAAACCCTAGATTCGTATTTAGAGCAGCAGGTTTGAGTGTTAGATCGATTGCTGCCAATATGGATGATGCTATTGTTCATAATGCTTAGGGTTCGTATTAATTCTTGGTTCGTTTCTACAAAGGGCAGCATGTGGATGTGATGTGCTATGATGTTTCTCACGTGAAGATTCAAACAAAAAGGTGTATCAAGAAAGGTAAATAAATATTTTATTGGCATAGTCATATATGGAAGCACTACTGTTCCACGAAAATTTTGAGATTTGCATGATTTTTGGGGATATGATTACGTGGGCTAGTTTATTTATGGTCAAAGTGTCAAGCGTGATTTTGGGAATATGTTGTTAATACTTAAACGTGTGAAGGGATGAATTTCGTTCTTTTTCTACGTCATTATTCCAAGATACAGTTGTGGTTACTATTCTTTAGGGATTCTCTTCAAACAAGAAACAGACGTGGGATATATTTAAAGTGAGATATTCACTTACTGATATTAAGGAGATATTCTTTCTCATGTCAAGGATTGGACGTGGTATTCTATTTCCAAAAATTGATTTATATAACAGACGTGGGAAGAGTACTACTATCCTGATCGTTTGGTTTCAAAAGTAAGATGAAAAATCACATATGGAGGTTAAGGATAAATGAGACGCTGACAGGTTTTTGCGTAGACGCTGACACTTGTTAATTTGACGCTGACAAGAATAAGTCAAACGCTGATGAAAAGCGTTGACATGAGTTGTCTGATATATGGTTTTTCAAACGCTGACACGTGTTGTCCGATGTTGGACAACACACAGTGTTATATCTTGGACAAAGGAATATATTGGACAAAAAAAGGATAGCTGCTGTTAGAGAAAATTGATACGTTTTTACACACAAAAAGGAGGAATTTACACACGAAGGTACATCGAATATCCGTTTTTATTCAGAATATCAAGTTGATATTTATGGCTCGGATATTCTTAAAAGGGATTAATGATTTTAATACGAGTTAGCAACTATTCATGGGAATTTGATGGATATTTTATTATGTAATCGGGATAGCCTTGTGAAAGAGTTATCCATCAGATACTTTTACATATGGTATGAAGAAGTTATTTCATTAAATTCGTCATGAAGAGGTGTTGGCTTAAGGGGAAGAATTCTTATGGTAAGTTTGATGTTCGAAGAAGATTTTCGCGACTTTGTGTTCTATCATATCTTTAAAGATGGTGCCTAGTCAACATTATTCTTTAAAGATAACTTGTTCATACTTACATAATTAGTGACGAAGACTTGTCATAACACTTGAAGGAGTTACATTATCGTGCTCAGTGTCTCACAAAGGATGAGAATATTGACAAGGGATCGAGGTCTACTTATATTTAGTCATCAGTATAAGTTCTTCATCACATGGATAGTGCAAGACATGGAACACAAGGTTGGGTTATTCTACTTCTACATCAAGAATACTTTATTTATTTTTCTTCAAGATCATTCCATAGAGCCTGCATTTGGAGAATCTTCAAGATTGCATACATTGTTTACTTCCCTGTTGATGTGACAAAAAGGGGAAGACATACATGCTACAATTGAGGGGAAGCAATTTGAAGATGATGTAAAACTTACAAGAGATACACAAAGAGTTTTGCCGACATCAACTAGGGGAAGATTGTTGGGTCAAAAAGTTGATGTGGCAGAAACTCAAAAACGAAGAAAACATGAAGACATTTGTCTAAGCGTTGTCAAGAGCAAAACAAGCGTTGACAAGAGCAAATCGGAGGTTGATGGCTCAAGCATTCTCATGTACAATCCAAGCATTGTCATGTACAACTAAGCATTGACAGAAACGTAGACAAGAAGCCTTTGGAAGCTTCTATTTAGATATGTATGCAGAATATATTCTGTATATGTTTATTTAAATAGAAGATTTACATGTTTATTTGATATTATCTCTTATAAACCCTAATCCTTTCACTATAAAAGGAACCAAGGGTATTAGGTTTTATTCATAAGTTCATTCACAATGTAAACCTAAAGCGTGTGTCGACTAGACGTGGGATTTAATGTATACACGTCTAGTGGTTGTTTGTTATTAATATAATGAACAATCCTTTTGTTTTAATTCATGTCTTGTGCCTAAACACCTTGTTAAACGTGTTTCATTCTATTCCGCCTTGATTCAATCAAGTGAATGAGATTCGTTCCTAGTAGCTAAAAGATTCGAGGAAACCAAGGTTTCATCAAAACACAAACCACGCATAATTATGACTTTTACGACAATAGATACACGTTTAGACTTGGTTATAATTATAATTAAGTGGTAAAAGGATGGGTGTTTTCACACCTATCAAATCCCCTACAATTGACCATTGCAATGCCCTCATGCAATGCATTTATTACAAAGCAAGATTTACATTTTCCATCATAATTAACCCACCTTGGACTTTATTAAACACAAGACATTAAGGAAACTTAAAGAGATAGAAAATTACAAAATATTTGAAAGAAGAAAACAAGTAAAGAAATCGAAGACTTACATTAGGGCTTTGGTTGTCATGAATGTTTATCACCCTCGAGTTTCACGTTCCCCAAACCAAGCTTAAAAACGAGATCATTGTTATTATAAGTTAGTAAACTAACACAAACTCATGTGGCCCAATTTTTCACTTAGACTCCCTTATTCCTCGGTGTATCTCTTATATTTTATTGTTGTCTTGAATGATCACGAGGATGCATTTTTGACTTATTTCGATAGCTTATTAAGGCTGAAAATAAAGTAGGACGATTTAATCAATAGTTAGCTAAAGGACAAAATCTTTTAAAACTGCTTCTCGGGACCTCATAAAGTTCATATCTTGCCATAACTCGCTTCACGATTTGAGACCCTTCTCGGACCGATATTTGACAATGACTTCATACTTCGAATCTTGAGAGACGTTTTTGAAATAATGGTCTTCTCTTCATAATAGGAATTTCTTCACTTGAAGTTTTTGAGAGATTCTTCAAACTTAGACCACGACTTCTTCATTTTTCTCCAATCTTTATTTGGGATTTTGATATACAACGATCAGCCTCCTTTTAGGACTTGGATCTATTTATCCTCATACCTTGCTAGGGTCTTTTCGGATAGACTTGTCCATGATATTTAGGGGGGTATTTTCTTTTCGTCGTGTGTCTCGATCCTTCATATTGATTTTTGATAATTGATTCTTCACATCACTTTTGGATCTTTAGCAACAAAATGTAGCCCTCGTGCCTTGTTAGGCCCTTTTCGGACTCGCCAATCTTCGCATCCCGCTTCAATAAGTTATGCCTTGGCTATGAACTCTAATTAATACCGAGCAACTTTTAAACGATCTTGGGCTAGAAGCTAAGTAACTTTTTAAATCGTACGACCTTACTCATTGCAAATATATTTATTAACAAGCGATGGGAGAAAAAGCTCATAATTAACTCACATAAATTCATGAAAGAATACCAAACTTATAATTGACTATATCATCTCTCGTTCTCCACAATTTAAAATCTCAAGGAATGAGACTCGTGGATGCTTAGCCAAATAAATCAAAGTTTTGGGTTTTCAAGTCATCTATAGGATCTTGCATCTTCTTAGACTTTTTCAAGTTTAGAATTTGCATTTTAAAGTTCCCTTGATAAACGACTTTTTAGGATCAATTATAGGAACTTGCGAAAAGTTCTTGTTCTTAACCCGTAAGAGTTAAGACTTTCGCGTTTTAAAGTTCCCTATATAAAAGCCTAGCAAAACTTGATTTAAACACGTTAAGGATACTAGCTAGAGTAAACTTGGATAAGTAAACTCGGGTTGAGTCAAAAGATTCACGACGGGCCTAATATATCAAAGACATCTAAACTTATTAAAACCATTTTATTAAAAATTTATTTTAGCAATGAAAGAAAATAACTATAACAAAGGTAAATACGACTAGGCCAAAATAGATCAAAATTTTTGAAAAATGTCGAAAAATCAATTTTCCAGTTAAAATGAGGACATATACAAGGAAACGCCCACTTAACTTCGATAGAAATCCCCCTACACTTAATATAAACATTGTCCTCAATGTTTAAGCATGTGGAAGTAACCTCCCCTACACTTAGGACATTGTGCACTTTGTTTAAATCTTGCTAAGGAAGAGACAACTAAAGTGATTCCTATTTCAACATAAATGATAAAATAATGAATCAAAAGAGTTTAGGGAAGACGGGTACACGGGATCACGGTTAATCAAAAGTCATCAACAGTGGATCTTTGAAAGCTCGAATCCCTACACATGATAAGAAAGAAAACAACAAACACATACGAGGGTCTCCCTCTACACTTATTATAAAAACGGATAAAAAGGATAGATACTCGGGTTGCCTCCCGAGAAGCGCTTGTTTTTGTTCGCCGAGTCGTGAGCCTGACTCGACCTTGATTAGAATGGTAAGAACCTTGAAGAACATCCACCGGGATCAAATACATGGTTTTCGTCCAATAAATAGCACAAGCTTAAGGTGAACAAGACAAGCCAAAGAAGAGTAGGCAAGGTTCCCTTAAGCAGTTGTTGAGCACGGTGGTAGAAAGTATGATGAAGTGCAAGCATATCTCCATTGTTTCCAAAAATCTTTCCTTTTATTTCATCAGACGGATACTGAGATGGCTTAAAAATTGTGATACCCGGATCAAACACCTTTTCCTTTAGGGGAAAATAAGACTCAGGCTCAGTAGAATTTGAAGAAGATCTTCTCATAAATCGCACAATCTCATCCGACGAAGGTGGATAGAGAGGTGTCAAAACATAAGTACTGCGGATGTTGGTGTCTTCCGGTTTCTTCTCCTTTGTAATGGGTTTCTTAATATCCGAAGGAGGATAAAGACCATAATCAAAGTCTAAAGGAGGAGAATCATTCTCATTGGGAAAGTATGTATTGAGAAAAGTGGCAAAATCTTCCTCAAATGAGTAATTATCCAAAGTAGGATCAAGCATTGTTGGCGGAGGATCGTCATCAAAAATAGGAGCATAATCATCATTAGGAGACATATCATTTAAAGAATCACTCAAAAGAGTATCAACATCATCAAAGTCATCATAAGTTGGCATGTCTTTATACTCTGAAGAAAAATCATCATAATCATCCACATCGGAACTAGAATCATCATTATAGATTGGTGGAGCATCATAAATTGGTGGGGCATCCAAATTGGGAAGAGGATCTTCAGAATCTTCCACATTTTCTTGGAAAAGTGGATTATCATAGATAGGCTCGAAAAGAATGTTGTTGTAAACGATAAAATCATCAAGCTTTGTACTCTCCAAAGTAGGTGAGTCAAGCTCGCCTTGAAGCACATCAATCATGTTCACTGATTCTCTTCCATTGGATTTGTTTGTGATCTTCCCCATCTTAAAAACTTGTTGATCATTCCCGACCCTTAAAATTAGTTCACCTTCGGCAACATCGACTAATGCTTTTCCGGTTCTCTAGAATGACCGTCCAAGTATTAACGGAATACGAGGGTCCATTTCATAATCAACAACAACAAAGTCGACCGGAAAAGTGAAGGTAACAACTTTAACAAACACATCTTCGGCAATACCAACAGGGTAAGCGAGAGTTCAGTTTGCTAGCTCAAGAGTCATCTTTGTTGGTGTAAGATCGGGTAATGATAACTTTTTCCAAACACTTAAAGGAATTAAATTTATACTTGCCCCGAGATCGGCTAAGGTAGTAAATTCTTAAACTTTGTTAAATGTACAAGGAAGCACAAAACGACCGGGATCTCCAAGTTTTTTCGGAAGTTCTTTAAGGAGGACTGTAGAATAATTTTCATTTAAGCGGGTGTTGACAAATTCAGCCATCTTATCCTTCTTACTAAGCAATTCCTTAAACATCTTAACAAATTTGAGCATTTGGGCAAGAGCTTCAACAAGGCTAATGGTGATGTTCACTCCCAAAATCTTTTTCAAAAAGTTTGACACTTGAATGTCATCCTTGGTGAGCAATTTGGACTTGTCTAACCGAGATGGATAAGAAATATTGGGCTTAGGAGGTGTAGGTGTAGAAGGTGAAGGTTGAGAAGTAGAAGGTTTAGAGGTAGAAGGTGGGGATGATGAAGGTTTTGTCTTTGCTACTTCTTCCGTAAGAGGTGGAGACGGTAATGGAGAACTAGTACTAGGCGTGATAAATGGGGGTGGAGGAGGTGTAGATGGAGTAACTGGGGGAGGGGTAGATGGTCCTACTAGAGTTGCTCCACTGCGTGTAGTAATAGCACTCATATTCGCTCTTGGGTTGGTCACGGTATTCGATGGAAGAGAGCCCGAAGTAGAGGGTTGAGTGGTTTGGAAGAAACTAGCCATCATATTCCTCAAATCATTCGTTTGATTGCTTAAAGAAGTTTGCATGTCATTTCTAAGCTCGGTTCGAATATCATTCCCTTGTTTAGTGATATCACCTTTCAAGTTAATGATTTGGCTTTGAAGATTCTTAACCACCTCTCCATGAGTCCTCATGAAAGTTTCAACATCTTGATTAAATGTCGTGGGTTTAGTGATAGGTGGAGCTTGGGGAGCGGTTGGGTGATATGGATTAGAAGCTCGAGGTTGGTTTGGATTGCTTCTATTGAAGTTGTTTGGGTTGTGGTTTTGAGGAGAAAAATCGGGCGAAAGAAAGTTGTTAGAACGGTAACTTAGCAAGTTACGATCACCTTGAGGTCGAGCTTGATAGCCTTCCGTGTAATAGTTACCGTGAGCCGCATACATGTTTTCCGGATTGTCATAAGTAGAAGGACAATCAGTGTATGAATGAGGAGCGCTGCAAGTCTCACAAGAAAGTGCTACATCTTTAACTTGTTGAAATTGGTTCGTAGCCATGATTTGGATATTTTTGCTCATTTCGGCTATCATGCGGGTGATTTCGATCATCTCGGGGTTGGAAGAAGTAGAAGAAACATTGACCCTCGGATTATTTCTTGAAGATGCGGATGAGCCCCAATTTTTGTGATGAGTGGTCATGTTCTCTATAAGCTCTCTACACTCCTCGGGTCTTCTTTTCATAAACGTACCACCAGCGGCAGCATTAATCGTATGACGATCACGAAAAGTTAAACCGTTGTAGAGAGTATCAATCAAGGTGACGGGGAGCATATTATGGTTAGGACAACGATTGATCAAGACATTATAACGTTCCCAAGCATCGAAAAGAGACTCATCAGGTTCTTGAGTGAAACCACTTATTTGATTACAAAGGCTCGTTACCATGGATGGTGGAAAGTAGCGTGACAAAAATCGTTGAGTCATTTCGTCCCATGTATGAATTGAATTCTTAGGAAGACGATCAAACCATTTTTCAGCATGGTGGGATAAAGTGTGTTGAAATAGATGAAGGCGAAGAAAATCCATGGTAACACCGGGTAATTTCATGCTTTGAGTGACGGTTATGAATTTATCGAGGTGTTTGTTGGCATCATCATCCGGTAATCCGCGAAATGGACAAGTATTTTAAACTTGTTGGATCATGTGATACTTCACCGAAAATTCGGGAGCCGTGATTTGCATCGACGCAATCGGTCCTCCACGTCCATTCATTATTGGTTGACATAGCTCCTCCATCGTACGAAGGTCGGGTTGAGGGTCATGGTTGTTATTATTCATGTTTGGGTGAGGTGGATTGTTATTGTTATGCACACCGGCCATATCTAAGTCTCTACGAGTCTCGGGCTCAGGATTAGACGAAGAGCGAGTACGCATACACTAAAAATGAAAAACAATATTTTTGATTTTTTATCTTTTTTAGTATTTATGGATTTTTTGAAAATTTTATAATTTTTAGGATTTTTGAAAATTTTTATGCTTGAAAATAACGTTCCCAAGATAACGGATCCAAAAATTCAACGCGTCTCTCACAAAAAACCGTTAATCTTCATGAAAAGAGCCGGCAGCGGCGCCATTTGAAAGTAGGATTTTGCTAGGTTAAAAAGTTCGTTGTTCACGGCGTCTAATCGAATTGATTACAGTTTGAAGTGTGACTCAGTCGTCTTTGGTGAATTAAATCAAAGGTTGTCGTTGTTTAACTAATTAAAAATAAAAATACAAAGCTCTAACATAATGACAAAATAATAGAAGCGATAAACTAAATAAAACTTAAATAAAAAACTTAAACGAATTAAAGATGAAAGCTTGAAAAGAGTGAACTAAAAAAAATAAGACTTTTAAAAATAAATGACGAAATAATAAAACTTGACAACAAGTAAATTTGAAAACTTTAAACTTAAACTAAGACAAAACAAGTTTAAAATAACACTAAGTAAAAATGGCGGGAAAAGTTAAATTTGAAATAAAATTAAAAACAGGAAATAAAACCAAACTAAGGTTAGATCGCACTCTCAATCGCAGTCACGATCGCAACAAACGATCGTAGTCTGGATCGTGCCCTGGATCGTAGTCACGTGATCGCATTCAATGCAATCGTGGTCTGGATTGCAACACAGATCGTGATGACCGATCGTGGTCTGGATCGCAATCATGGATCGCACCAAGGGATCGTGCCCACGGATCGCAACCAACGATCGTGGTCTTGGATCGCAGTGATGGATCGTACGCACGGATTGCAGCCAACGATCGTGACCAAGTGATTGCAGTAATGGATCGCAAGTAGAAGCCCTAGGCTTATGCGATCACACTTACTCGATCGGAACAAGTAGAAACCCTCAATAAAGTTACGATGGTACACAAAAGGCAAATAAGCAATAACCGAATAAGCACTTTAATAAAAAGCAATTACCAAAAACTTAATTAAGACAATAATAAGAAGAACTAAATAAGCACAAATTTAAAAACTTTCAAAACACTAAATAAACAAGATTTATAAAATAAACTTTATAAAGATAAAACTTTTGAAAACACTTAAAAGAAAATAAGCTTAAGATGAAATAAGCTAGAGTTGCAATAAGCTAAAAACTAACAATCGTATATATATAGAAATGATAAGAACAAAAAGATGAAAACTTTAATCAAAATAAGCATAAAGATTAAAACTTAAAGATAATACGAACCAAACAAAAGATTTAAAACAAGAAGAGAAGAATGAGAATGATTATAAAAAGCTTGTAATTAAAATTGAAGATTAAAGATTCAAACAAGATTAAAAACTTACATGAAATAACTTGAAATCGAAGACAAGTATGTAAATGACAATATGAAAAGTGCATAAAATAAAGTGGAGAGCTATGTGTCAAATAGCTAACACCTTCCAAATGAGGGGAAGGGTTAATATTTATAGGAGGAGTGGAGTTAGTTGTGAGTGCTTTCTTCTTCTTTCTTTTTTTCTTTGTCGTCTCGTCTTTAAATTAAATTGACGTCCTCGACTTTGGCTCGGTATTTGTCGATAATTAATTTGAACTCGTCTTATAATTTCTTTATTAGACTTGGGTTCTTTGACTTGTAAATCTTCCATCTTTGGTCCTTTTCTTCAATAAATCTTCAAAATAGGCCCATTGACTTCCATTCTTTTTGCACTCTTGATCTTTTGACTTCGTCTTTTTTCTTTTTCTTCGATAAAAGCCCATGAAAGCCCGTGTTTTCTTCCCTTTTCACATTTTGGTCCTAAATCACAACAAAAACACAAACCACGCATAATTACGACTTTTATGACAATAGATACACGTTTAGGCTTGGTTATAATTATAATTAAGTAGTAAAAGGATGGGTGTTTTCACACCTATCAGATACCTTGAGCATAACACGGTCACCTACTGCAAATTCCATAGGTTTCCGTTTGTGATCTGCATAGCTCTTCTGTCTGTCTTGTGCAGCTTGAATTATTTGTTTGATGAGAGTGATTTTCTCAGTAGTCTCTTGGATCAGTTCGGGTCCAGTCAGCTGAAATTCCTCCACCTCTACCCAGCACACGGGTGATCTGCATTTACGGCCATATAGGGCCTCAATTGGTGCTGCTTTGATTCTGGCATGGTAGCTGTTGTTGTAGGAGAATTCAACCAATGGTATATGTTCGACCCATCCTTTTCCAAAGCCGATCACACATGCCCTCAGCATGTCTTCCAATGTTTGGATCGTTCGTTCACTCTGACCGTCAGTCTGTGGATGATAAGCAGTACTCATGTCCAAGTTTGTTCCCAATGCTCGTTGAAAAGCTTTCCAAAAGTTTGACGTTAATCTACCATCTCGATCACAGATGATTGAGACTGGTATAACGTGTCTAGTCACAACTTCCTTGAGGTATACTTTGGCCAACTTGTTTAGAGAGTCATTTTCTCTGATGGGAAGGAAATGAGCTGATTTTGTGAGTCGGTCAACGATTACCCAAATTGTATCGTAACCGTGAGATGAAGTATGAAGTTTGGTAATGAAGTCCATGGTGATATTGTCCCATTTCCATTTAGGTATCTCGGGTTGGACTAACAAACCGGATGGTCTCTGATGTTCTGTCTTCACTCTGGCACAAGTCAGACATTTCTTCACGTATGTGGCAATGTCTGCCTTCATATTTGGCCACCAATATAATTTCTTCACGTCCTGATACATCATTTCAGATCCGGGATGTATGGAGTACTTAGACTTATGAGATTCGTGCATGATCACGTTTCTCAAGTCTCCGTAACATGGTAACTAACTTCTCCCGTGTAAACATAACGTTCCGTCTGCTCTGGCTTCTAACTTTACCTTGCTTAGATCGGCCCTAAGCATTCCTCCTATGTGTTCCTTTCCAATGTTTTCAGGCTTCTGTGCTTGGAGTTGAGCCTCTAATATCTGCTTGGGTAGATCCAAGCTAATGGTCATAACTAGGGCTCGAACTCTCATGGGAGGATCAGTTCCCTTTCGGCTTAGTACATCTGCAACTATGTTGGCTTTACCTGGGTGGTATTTGATATCACAATCGTAGTCACTGAGTAATTCTATCCAACGACGTTGTCTCATGTTCAGCTCCTTCTGGTCTAGGATATGTTGCAAACTTTTGTGGTCGGTATGCACTGTGCACTTTGTTCCATATATGTAGTGTCTCCAAATTTTTAAGGCAAAAACTACAGATCCAAGCTCTAGACCATGAGTAGAGTAATTCTGCTCGTGCTTCTTCAGTTGCCTTGAAGCATAAGCAATCACTTTTTGTCTCTACATTAACACAACTCCTAAGCCTTTGTGTGATGCATCACAGTAGACAACGAAGTCTTCGTTGCCTTCTGGTAAGGCTAGGATGGGTGCACTACACAATTTCTATTTTATGGTTTGGAATGCGGCTTCTTCTTTTTCTCCCCAATCAAATTTCACGCCTTTCTGAGTAAGCTTCATCATAGATTTAGCTATCTTAGAAAATCCTTCTATAAATCTCCGGTAGTAACCGGCATGACCTAAGAATTGGTAAATTTCCTTTGGCGAAGTAGGTGTTGCCCAATCCTTTACGGATTCGACTTTTGCGGGATCTACCTGAATTCCTTTGTTGTCGATCACGTGACCAAGAAAATGTACTTTAGGAATCCAAAAATCACATTTGGAGAATTTGGCGTATAGCTTCTCTTCCTTAAGTAATTTCAGTACTTGGGCAAGATGTTCTCCGTGCTCTTGCTCATTCTTGGAATAGATGAGTATGTCGTCGATGAACACGATGACGAATTTGTCCAGATACGGTCTTCACACTCGATTCATGAGGTCCATGAATATGGCTGGTGCGTTGGTCAATCCAAATGGCATGACCTAAAATTCATAATGACCGTATCGAGTCCTGAAGGCTGTTTTTGGTATGTCCTCCTCTCTGACTCTCAGCTGATGGTATCCGGATCTAAAGTCAATCTTGGAATACACACTTGATCCTTGTAGTTGATCAAATAGGTCGTCGATTCGTGGTAGCGGATAACGATTCTTTACAGTTAACTTATTCAGTTCCCTATAATCGATGCACATTCGGAAAGAACCATCTTTCTTTTTGACAAAAAGCACTGGAGCTCCCCAAGGTGAGGAACTGGGTCTGATAAAACCTTTGTCTGATAGTTCTTGAAGTTGTTCAGCGAGTTCTTTCATCTCGGTCTATGCTAATCGGTATGGTGCTTTAGCTACAGATGCAGCTCCTGGTATCAAGTCAATTTGAAATTCCACTTGACGATTCGGAGGTAAAACAGGTAAGTTGTCTGGGAAAACTTCTGGATAATCACGGACAATTGGCACGTCCTTGATTTGTTTCTTCTCTGGGTCCTCTTCTTTGTCTGTCTTTGAAATATGTGCCAAAAAGATAGGGCATCCATTTAGTATATACTTCTGGACTTTGGTGCATGAGATAACACTCAGTCTGGTGTTAGTTCTATCTGAATTTCCTTCTCCTCGGACAATTAGATTTTCCTTTCCCCATGGTATACGGACTAGCTTTTCGTCACACACAATGGTTGCGTGATATTTGGCTAACCAGTCCATACCAATAATGACGTCGAAACTACCCAAATTTATAGGTATCAAATGAATATCGAATGGATGATTTAGAAGATTTAAGGTACAACCTCTTAGAATAGTGTTAGTTTCGATGATTTTATCGTCTGCTAATTCGACCCTGTAACAGTCGTCTAGTTGTGAAGGAGTAATGACTAGTAAACTACTAAACTCGGTGGATATAAAACTCCTATCGGCTCCAGTATCAAACAAAATAGTTTCATAACGATTGTTTAGAAGAAATGTACCGGTAACCACATTGGAGTCGGGGTTGGTCTTGGTATCTCCTATAACATAAACTCTGGATGGTGCTCCTCCTCTGTTCTCGTTCCTAACTGCTCGCTTTGGGCACTCAGGCTTGATCTGTCCGATCTTCCCGCAACCATAGCAACGAACTTCCCTACATGCCATGCTACCACTGCCAGTGTGCTGGTGGTTTCCCTACTGTCCACTTCCGTGGAAGTTCTGACTGTTGCCATTGTTGGGCCTATAGTTGGTACTGAAGTTGTTCTGGATGGCTGGAGCATGTGTGTTGCCCTGTCCGGGCCTTCGGCATTCAGCGATAGGGTATTGATAGAAATTACACTTAGAACACTTTGGCTTGTTGCCAACATATGGAGGTGGTACTAAGGAAACATCATTGCAGACCTGACCCAAATTTTGTCTCTTTGGCTGCTGGGTCTGGTGATGACTACGATAGTTCTCATCAACTTTCCTCTTGTACTATGACTGTCTAAGCAATTGATCACGTCCACGTTTGTTCATCAACTCTGTGGCAAACTTTATGGCACTCTCGACTGTAGTGGGTCAGGATGCGAGTACACTTTCATGAATAGAATCAGGAAGTCCACTGACGTACTTCTTTATCTTGTCTTTCACTTCAGGGAACATTCGAGTACACATCAAAGTCAACTCCTGAAAATTCTGATTGTAGGCCGTGATGTCATGATATGAGCATTTGAGGTTCCACAAGTCAATCTCTAGTTTCTTGATTTCACCATGAGGACAGTATTTTACGGTAAGTCTTTCTTTCAATCCAGTCCAAGTCATCCCATAGGCTTCATCATGCCCAAGGGTAGTAACTAGAGGGTTCCACCAGGTGAGAGCATGTTCCAAAAGAGTACAGGTGGCAAATTTCACCTTGTTTTCTTTAGTACAATCACTAATGCGGAACACGTTCTCGGTCCTCTTGAACCATTGCATAAGTTCTACTACCTCTTCCTTGCCTTTGAAGTAACTAGGCTTGCATTTCAGGAAGTCGGGGGTAGGTACACCCTCTTGCATTTCGATCTCTGGCATTTGAGTTTTGGCTATCGCCCTGGTTTCCGCTGGGAGGTGTTTCCCTGGCGGCTAGAGCATCAGCAATGCCTTGACCGATAAGCACTCTCAGTTGTGCTTCTGAAATAGTCGCTGAGGGAGCAATGTCGGGATTCAGTCGAGTGACTCTTTGTGCTATTAGTCTATAATACACAAGGATAAGATTTATTAGTTGATCAATTATATTAAGTTGCATGGAAAATGTATATGCATAGAATTCACAACAATTTGGATAACCTGTCAAGAGTTCATAATAATATAAATACAAGCAAACAAGTAGATGATAACATGTCAATTCTGGTGAATAACAATATAATGCAAGTACAACCAATCTAAGACAGAGAGACAACAATCCTGTATGAAATAGTGGTACACATGTTTGTAGTACAACAAAATACAACCTACCTAGTAAGGTTAGGTGCTAATGATATGGATACAACTGAAATGAAATATAAGTACAAAAGACCTAAATCATGCGAGCTGAGATACAACTCAATGCTTGTCATGATGTACAAAGATATCTAGCCTACACTAGTATGGCTGCCTGCATGTAACACCCCTTTTTAATAAATGGAATGTCACGCGTGATTATGGCGTGTCATCAAAGCATACAAGGATAAATGTCTAAACATTACATGACCATAAAGGAAATACCGGAATCAAACAACGGTATCCCAAAACTAGAACTCATCACACACAAACATAAGTACTGTAAATGAAAGGACTAAACAATGTCCATGGAAATGAGTATCAAAGTATAAAGAAATGGATAAAGTAAAGAAGGCTAGGAAGCTTCCAACCCATATGCACGTATGCTTAAAGTCTACGAGCGTCCCTAAGTACATGCCGTTTTGGGAATATGAAAAGGAAAACGGCTGAGCAATACACTCAGTGCACGGATATACAAGTATAGCATGAATAATATAAGCATATAAACATGAAGCAGCGGAAAAGACTAAGTCTTGGATAACCTGGTTATATCTTAGTAAAACTGGTTTTATAGTTTGAAAAGCCTTATGTTTATCTTGTAAAAATTGTTTAACAAATTTACCATTATCCAATATAGGTCATGAAATATCAAAGTGCATGAATACTTGGAGGGGTGACCTCGTCATGCAAATTAGAGGGGCTGCCTCTAATTTAATATACTGGTTTTGGGTAGGAGGGATCAGCTCCTTGTGAAGGATGAAAGGCACACACCACATTCACACTGAGTAATCTGCTGAAAACATGTAAACTAGGATGCACCCATACGCCCCACCTGATAATAAAATATGGCCAAAAGCTGAAAGGGACGCCACGAGCTATCACTCCGCCGTGGTGAAGTCATAACACTGGTGCCTCCAGTCTTATGGTTATGGTACCTCCATAACTAGGTGAAACTGGTCATGCATGTATATGGCTTTAGGTATTCTAATTTAAACATAAGCAATTCAAAAACATATAAACATATACTAGGGAAAGCAGTTGGCTGCATACGGGGAAATCCTAATAAGGAAGAATGTCCATACTGAAAGGACGAAGAATCCCGTACCTTGTGTCTAGTGAACGAAGAAGACGAACGGAAGAGAGTCCTACTTTGGTATCACTAATGCTACATAAATACATACGTGTATAAGTATCTGATTACTGAGTACGTACTGGTTTTATATCATGTCTTAGCTTGTTTTATATGTTCATGTCATGTTTTACTGATTTAAGCTTTATACTGTGTTTATCATATATTCTGTCTATTCTGATTAAGTATTACTTGTATTTCATGTATTATTATACTTGTTGTGTAATAATAAGTAACTCTCTAAAAAAATAGCAGGTTTCCTAAAATAGAAAGTTTCCAAAAGTAGAAAGTTACCAAAAATAGAAAGTTTCCAAAATAGAAAGTTTCCAAAAAAATAGAAAGTTTCAAAAAATACATTTACTGCTTAAAATAGATGAGTTTCCAAAAATAGAAAGTTTCCATAAATAGATTAGCTGCCTTAGTTAAATATTCTAAAAATAGAAAGTTTCCATAATTAGATATAAGCTGGATAATTAAGCTAATTATATAAGCTTAAGTGTTTACTGATTAATATTCTAAGTCATGTAATTATATAGTATAGTTTATTAATTATTTCATGTGAATTAAATAAACTATAGGTTAACGTATTTAATTAAATATAACATGGTTTAATTAAATAAAGGTAAAATACTTAGGTTAAAACATGTATTGTTAACTATTAATAATATAACCTAAGTCATGTCAATTAATTAATTATAAGTCATAGTTTTAATAATTAATTAATTATATAGTCTAATTAAATGGAAAAATACTTAGGTTAAAATTCATGCATTAATAATAAAATTAATAACCTAAGTCATGTAAATTAAATTAATCATGTTCATGTTTTTAATTAATTTAATTTAAGTCTTGAAAAATATAACTTGTTAAAATATTTAACCTTGTAAAAATAACTCATGAACCGGACCGTGCTTTATTCCGTGAACCGGACCCAAATACACCCTTGGTCATACTAGCCGCTAGCTAGCCAAGGGTTCCCACCGGCTAGCCGGTGTTCCCCTTGCTGTAATGGCCTACCCGAACACCATCATGCCCCGACCGAGGTCGGGGTCTCCCTTTTCCTGCTGCCGTGACACACCACCACCACACCGAGACCATAAGGTCTCGGTTGGTGCGAGAAAAATCAAGCCGAGACCCCCTTGGGCTCGGTTTAGGCGTCTGCCAATAAACAAACACCCCTTAACCATTTATTAGTTTACCCCATGATTAAATTACATGCTTTATATCTTGTTTTTAATTTGTTATTAAAAACATTCATGATTTTATGTGATTAGTAAATCAAAAACATAAAATAAAAGAGGTTTTAGTTTATACCGATCACGTGAATCAAAGAGGATGAACACACTAACAATCCTTGCAATAATCGAACACCAAAATCAATCAAACACCCCTTGATGTGATGTAGAACCCGGCGGCCAAAGAACAAAGAGAAGGAGAAAAGATTTTTAGGGTTTCTTGCTTTTTCTAAATTTTTGTTATTATGAAAATAACTTTTCCTTTAATTTCATGTTTAGTAAAATTAATGGGCTAGGCGCTTTTCTCTTGTTGTAGTCGCGGGTAGGGGCCTACATGGGGGTAACCCGAACATTTCTCGTGACTAAATAATTAGTGTGTTCTCGTGTTCGTGTTCTTACGTGATTTAATTAGTTATCGATCGTGACTTAAAATATTTATTCGTGATCGTAATAAATATACATACATACGTAATATTAGCTCGTGATTAATTTACGTTCATGATTTCATGTTCGTATGTTCGTGATTATAATTATTATTGAAATAATTATCGTGTGTTAATACGTAATAAATACTTATCGTGTTATAACACGTACGTAATACTTGAATTCTTGTTCGTGAAACGTAAACGTGCTATAAAAGGAAAGTTCTAATCATGTACGTACGATCTTAAGGGTACTATTCATGGTAAAAGCATGCGGGTTTTACAACTCTTCCCCCCTAAAAAGAATAATTCGTCCCCGAATTATAGATAAAGTAAACTGGAAAAGAAGAACATACCCGAATTCAAAATATGAAATGAGGGTAAGAAGCTCAGATAGACTCCTCTGTAACCCAAGTGGCTTCCTGCTCGGTATGATACCTCCAAAGGATTTTGACGAATGGAATCGTCTTCCTTCTCATGACTCGTTCTTGTCTGTCAAGAACTCGTTCGGGTTCTTCTATGAAAGTGAGATCTTCACGAATCTGTTCCAGTGGATACTGAACCATGTGAAGGGGATGATACTGGTACCCTCTGAGTAAGGACACATGAAAAACATCGTGAACATGAGAAAACTGCGGAGGTAACGCTAAACGGTAAGATACTTCACCGACCCGTTCAATGACATCAAACGGTCCGATAAATCAAGGATTGAGCTTCCCTTTGATTCCAAAATGTCTAACACCACGTGCCGGCGAAACCTTAAGCAAAACGTGATCTCCTGCGTTAAAATGTAAGTCCCTACGATGCTTGTCTGCATAACTCTTCTGACGTGACCGTGCTTCTTGAAGTTTCTGCTTAGCTACTGCAACCTTCTCATTAGGCAACTCTATGATTTCTGGTCCTTCAAGTGTTCTCTCACCAACCTGATCCTAGCAGATTGGGGTGCCACACTTTCTGCCATACAACATCTCGAAAGGAGCACACTTGATACTTACGTGCCAACTGTTGTTGTATGCAAACTCCACCAAATAGATGTAATCGTCCCAATCACCCATCCATTCCAACGCACATGACCTCCACATGTCTTCCAATGTCTGAATCGTTCGATCTAACTGCCCGTATGTTTGAGGATGAAAAGCCGTGCTAAGCTTAAGTTGTGTACCCCAAGCTTTCTGCAGACTTCTCCGGAATCGTGAAGTGAATCAGGGATCTCTATCTGAGACGATGCTGGATGGAGCACCGTGAATATCATGATCTCTCTTCTATAAGTATCGGCGAGTTTACTGATCGAATCTTCCTTGTGGATCGGTAAGAAATGAGCTGATTTGGTAAGTCGATCAATGATAACCCAAATTGCATCGTGCTTCCTCTTTGTTGGCGGAAGACCAGTAACAAAATCCATGGTGATTTTGTCACACTTCCACTCTGGAATATCTAACGGTTGAAGAAGACCGCCAGATCGCTGATGCTCGATCTTAACCTGCTGACAGGTAAGACATTTGGAGATTAGCCCAGTAACCGTGCTGTCCACGTACCATGATCTCTATGTCTAGTCGCTCCAAGTCTCTTATGATTTCTCCTTAATTTTAATGCCGTTTACCATTCCGTACTTTCTGCTAAGTGCATCTGCCACTACATTCGCCTTGCCGGGATGATACTGCATATTAATGTCATAATCCTTCAACAGCTCTAACCATCTCCTCTGTCTCATGTTCAGTTCACGTTTAGTGAAGATATACTTCAAGCTCTTGTGGTCCGTGAAAATGTCACATGATTCTCCATCCAAGTAGTGCCTCCATATCTTCAATGCAAACACGACTGCTGCAAGTTCCAAGTCATGCGTAGGGTAATTTTCCTCATAAGGATTAAGCTGCCGGGAAGCGTACGCGATCACTTTCCCATGTTGCATGAGAACACAGCCAAGTCCCTTCCCCGATGCATCACTGTAGATTTGAAATCTACCCGTACCAGATGGGAGAGTAAGAATAGGTGAAGATACTAACTTCTTCAGGTCTTCAAAGCTCTTCTCTCGTTCTTCAGTCCAAACGAATTTCTCCCCTTTCCGCATCAGTTTGGTCAATGGTAGTGCTAGGCGGGAAAATTTCTCCACGAACCTACGGTAATAACCAGCTAAGCCTAGGAAGTTGCGGACTTCAGTCGCTTATGTCGGCCTTGGCCATTTGGTAATAGCCTCAACCTTCGCTCGATCCATCGTGATTCCTTCTGCTGATACAGTGTGACCTAAGAATGCCACCTTGTCTAACTAGAACTCACACTTGGATAATTTAGCATACAGCTGCTTCTGGCAAAGAATCTGTAGTACTGTACGAAGATGGTCTTCGTGTTCCTCCATGGACTTAGAGAAAATCAGGATGTCATCGATGAAGACAATGACGAACTTGTCCAGAAATTCATGGAAGATTCTGTTCATCAAATCCATGAACACTGCTGGAGCATTGGTAAGGCCAAATGGCATGACTACAAATTCGTAGTGGCCATAGCGTGTACTGAAAGCAGTCTTGGCGATGTCCTGCTCCTTAACCCGTAGCTGATGATAGCCCGACATAAGATCAATCTTGGAGAAATGTTTGGCCCCTTGGAGTTGGTCAAACAGATCGTTTATACGTGGTAGTGGATACCTATTCCTGATTGTGATCTTGTTGAGCTCGTGATAGCCTATGCAAAGACGCATACTGTCGTCCTTCTTCTTAACGAATAAGACCGGTGCACCCCATGGAGATGCGCTCGGTCGAATAAAGCCTCATTCCAGAAGTTCTTGCAATTTATCCTTCAACTCCTTCAACTCTATGGGAGCCATGCGATAAGGACCCTTGGAAATCCGCTCAGCTCCTGGGATGAGCTCGATATTAAATTCTACTTCACGTGCAGGTAGTATGCCCGAAATTTCTTCTAGAAATACATCTGGAAATTCTGACACTATCGGCTGATACTGAATTGATGGGGATTCAGCATCCATGTCATGAACAGTAGCTAGATAACCCTCGCAACCATGTGAAAGTAGCGCACGTGCTTGCAGGGTTGATATGATTTGTACAGACCTGTCGGGTACGAACCCGTTGTGAATGTACTCTGGCGCATTAACATCATCGAAGATGACTCGATATGAATGGCAGTCTATGGTAGCATGATGCTTGGATAGCCAATCCATGCCCAAAATCATGTCAAAATCATTCATGTCCGGCGGAAGTGCGTCAACAGGACGAACCTTGTCGTCAAACTCTAGGGGAAGGCTCTTGTACACATGGGTTATGTGTATAGAGTCTCTCAAAGGCGTGGAAATACTCAATATATTCTCTAGTGGCATGGGAGTATCCTAACATTCTTGGCATAAGCAGTAGGAATGACCGAGTGAGTAGCACCCGTATCAAACATAACACATGCAGCTTGACCATACATATATAAGATTCCAGTGATGGTACCTGTATACTTGTTGGCCTGATCGCTAGATGTCGTGTAAACGCGTCCAGTAGTAGGAGGCGGCTTGGTATCAACATGTCCTGATGTGCCCTCTAATACTTGACTTTTAGGCCTAGTATCAAAATTCGTAGTCCCAAGTCTTTTTGAATTGAAAACCGGTCTTAAGTGCGACTCAATCGTCTTTTGGTGAATCAAGAGAATGGTTTGGTTTGTTTGTCTAATTTAAACTAATAGCAAGTAACTAAAGTGTCGTTGAGTAAATTTAAAGCTTTGACAAAATTAAACTTAAAGTTAATTTATGAAAATACTTAAAACTTAAAAACTTTGTAAAACTTGAAAAAAAACTTAAAAACTTAGTTAATCGAAATAAAACAATTCATGTCCATCGGAATACTCCAAAATAGCAACTATCGGAATGCATAAAAAAGCCATCGGAATAATTCATGTTAACACCCATCGGAATAATCAAGATCAATACTGTCGCAATGTGAATCTATCGGAATGATGCTATCGAAAAATGGGCAGCACTTCGTCTTAACCAAGACCTTAAGACCCGTCGGAATATGCGATCGCAACCCAGATCGGAATAAGGGGTAATAACTAACCGATCGCAAAGTGGAACCCTATTGGGTTATTGCGATCAAATACCGAAAACTATCGGAATGTGTAGAAGCCGTCGGAATGTGTACAAAAACCCTTGTTTTGCGATGGATGGCAACAGTTCTGAAATTAGTGGCAAGAGTGAATCTCAATAAGCAAATGCAATAAGCTATTCTAACCGGATCTTAAACAATTCAAAAAGGTTAAATTCGACAACTTTTCAAGATATGAAATCAAGAACTTTATGAAAGAGACTTTTAAAATAACTAATACCTTTATCAAATCCGAAAATCAATAAGCTAAAACTCGAATAAGTCAATAAGCATTACAAGCTTATGTCCTAAACGCGAAAGAACTTATGTGTAAACCAAGAAGATCAATCCTTCAACCACGAAATCATAAAATCATACGCATGAAGTATGATATTCGGATCAAAGGTAAAATAAATCAAGAAGTGAAGAATGAGACTTAAGATTTAAAAGCTTAAAATTGAACTTTGATTAATGAAAATAAGCAATACAAAGATGTTTAATCTTGAAAGATTAAGAAAGAGGATGAAATTTAGTGAGAGAAAGTTTAAGACTTTCTCTCTCTAAAAACTAGAAAGAAACTTAAAAATAAAAACTAGCTAACTCCCCTCCTAATGTGATTAGGAGGGTATTTATAGGGAAGTGGGAGGCATGTGTGGTGCTTTCTTCTTTCTTTTTCTTCTCGACTCGACTTTAATTCTTCGTCTTTTCTCGATGTCGTCTCGGGATTTGAACTTGTCCTTTAATTTTCTTCTTCTATTAGACTTAAGTTCTTCGACTTCGTTAAACTTCCGTCTTTAGACTTTTTCTTCGATAAATCTTCAGAATAGGCCTTGGACTTCCGTTCTTTTTGCACTCTTGATCTTTTTGACTTCGTCTTTTCCCGTTTTCTTCGATAAAAGCCCGTGAAATCCCGTGTTTTCTTCCTTTTTCATATTTGGGTCCTAAAACACAATAAAAACACAAACCACGCATAATTCCGACTTTTACGACATAAATCACACGTTTTGGTCTTGTTATTATTGGAAATAAGTGGTAAAAGGATAAGTGTTTTCACACTTATTAAATCCCCTACACTTGACCATTGCAATGCCCTCATGCAATGCATTAATTTTAAAGCACGGTTTACATTTTCCATCATAAATAACCCACCTTGGCCTTTATTAAATACTAATCATAAAAAGATAGAACAAGTAAGGAAATTAAAAACTTACATTGGTTTTGGCAGCCATGAACGTTTATCATCCTCAAGTTTCACGTTCCCCATACCAAGCTTAAAAACGAGATCATTGTTATTATAAGTTAGCAAACTATCACGAACTCATGTGGGCCAATTACTCACTTAGACTCCCTTATTCCTAAGTGTATCTCTTATATTTTATTTTTGTCTTGAATGATCACGAGGATGCATTGTTTGACTTATTTCGATAGTTATTTAGTCCGAAAATAAGGTGAACGATTTAATCAATAGTTAGCTAAAGGACCAAATCTTTTAAAACTGCTTCTCGGGACCTCATAAAGTTCATATCTTGGCATAACTCGCTTCACGATTTGAGACCTTTCTCGGACCGATATTTGGCAGCGACTTCATACTTCAAATCTTTGAGAGACGTTCTTGAAATTATGGTCTTCTCTTCATAATAGGAATTTCTTCACTTGAAGTTTTGAGAGATTCTTCATCTTTGGACCACGACTTCTTCATTTTTCTCCAATCTTTATTTTGGACTTTGATATACAACGATCCGCCTCCTTTTAGGACTTGGATCTATTTATCCTCATACCTTGTTAGGGTCTTTTCGGATAGACTTCTCCATGACTTTTGGGGAGTTCTTGCTTTTCGTCGTGTGTCTCGATCCTTCATATTGATTTTCGATAAATGATTCTTCACATCACTTTTGGATCTTTAGCAACAAAATGTAGCCCTCATGCCTTGTTAGGGCCTTTTCGGACTCGCCAATCTTCGCATCCCGCTTCAATAAGTTATGCCTTGGCTATGAACTCTAATCCGTACCGAGCAACTTTTAAACGATCTGGGGCTAGAAGCTAAGTAACCTTTTAAATTGTACAACCTTATTTATTGCAGATAAATTTATTAACAAGCGGAGGGAGAATAGGCTTATAATTAACTCACATAAATTCACGAAAGAATGCCGAACTTATAATTGACTCTATCATCTCTCGTTCTCCACAGTTTAAAATCTCAAGGAATGAGACTCGTAGATGCTTAGCCTATTAAATCAAAGTTTTGGGTTTTCGAGTCGCCTATAGGATCTTGCAAATTCTTAGACTTTTTTTTTCAAGTTTAGAAATCGTGTTTTAAAGTTCCCTTGATAAACGACTCTCTAGGATCAATTATAGGAACTTGCGAAAAGTTCTTGTTCTTAACCCGTGAGAGTTAAGACTTTCACGTTTTATAGCTCCCTATATAAAAGCCTAGCAAAACTTGACTTAAACACGTTAAGGATACTAGCTAGAGTAAACTTAGGTAAGTAAACTCGGGTTGAGTCAAAATGTTCATGACTAAGAAAAATCTAAAACCACTTTATTTGAAAATTTATTCTAGCAATGGAAAGAAAATAAACATAACAAAGGCAAATACAACTATACAACTAGGTCAAAATAGATTAAAAATTTTGAAAAATGTCGAAAAACCAAGTTTTCCAGTTAAAATGAGGGCAAATACAAGGAAAAGACCACTTACTTCGATAGAAGTCCCCCCTACACTTGAGATAAACATTGTCCTCAATGTTTGAGCATGTGGGAGTAAACTCCTCTACACTTATGACATTGTGCACTTTGTTTAAATCTTGCTAAGGAAAGGACAACTAAAGTGAATTCAATGTGAACATACAAAATATGAAATATTGAATCACAAAAGTTTAGGATAGAACCGGGAAGATGGGAACACGGTATCACGGTTCGGCAAAAGTCATCAAGATGCTCTCTAAAGCTTGAATCCCTGCACAGCACAAGAAACAAGACGACAAACATATGCGGGGCTCCCCTACACTTATTATGAAAGCAGTAAAGGATAGAACACGGGTTGCCTCCCGAGAAGCGCTTGTTTTTGTTCACCGAGTCATGAGCCTGACTCGACCCAATTTTAGTTCATGGGGAACGTGGTGAGGGATGGAATCATCACTTGAGAGATGTCCTCACCAAAGTACAGCTTCAGACGCTGGCCATTCACCTTGAAATTGGGCCCATTCGGCTGAGAAAGCTCAATGGTCCCATAAGGAAAGACTTTGGTGACGGTGAATGGACCAGACCAGCGGCTCTTCAACTTGCCAGAGAAGATCTTCAACCGAGAGTTAAAGAGTAGAACTTGATCACCAACGTGGAACTCTCGGTTCTTGATTTTAGCGTCATGAATGATCTTGGTCTTCTCCTTGTAGATCAACGAGTTCTCATAAGCTTCATTCCGCAGTTCATTGAGCTCGTTGAGTTGAACCTTGCGATGATCACCGGCTTTGTTGATGCCGAAGTTAGCCCACTTCAGGGCCCAGTGCGCCTTATGTTCCAGCTCGATTGGGAGGTGGCATGCTTTTCCGTAGACAAGACGATAGGGTGTACAACCGATCGGGGTCTTGTAAGTAGTACGGAAAGCCCACAGAGCATCATCCAACTTATCGGCCCACGCGGCGCGATGCTCTCCCACAGTACGCTCCAAAATTCGCTTCAATCCACGGTTGGATATCTCGGCTTGCCCATTGGTTTGGGGATGATAGGCGGTGGAAAGACGGTGAGTGACACCATACTTTGCCATGACTCTTGCAAATTGATCGTTGCAAAAATGAGTCCCGCGGTCACTGATGATAGCACGAGGAACGCCAAATCGAGCGAAAAGCTGCTTCAAAAAGTTCAGAACCACCCTCGCATCATTCGTAGGAAGAGCCTTAGCTTCAACCCATTTAGAAACGTAGTCGACGGCGACGAGGATGTACTTGTTTCCTTTGGATGATGGAAATGGCCCCATAAAGTCGATGCCCCATACATCAAAGATTTCACATTCCTGTATGAAATTTTGAGGCATCTCATCCTTATGTGTGATCTTGCCTTGACGTTGGCAAGCATCACAATGCTTAACCATTTCGTGAGCATCACGATAAATGGTTGGCCAATAGAATCCAGAATCAAACACTTTCTTAGCGGTGTAGTTGGGACCAAAGTGACCACCGGTGGGTCCTTTGTGGCAAGCTTGGAGGATGTCAAAAGCTGCCGGTCTGTCAACACATCGACGAATAATCAGATCAGCACACTGTTTGAATAGATAAGGGTCATCCCAAAAGTAAGTCTTAACATCATTCAAGAACTTCTTCTTTTGTTGGGATGTTAACCCTTTGATGATAATACCACCCGCTAAGTAGTTTGCAATGTCTGCAAACCACGGGGTGTCATCAAGATTGAGGTTTATAGACATTAAGGTCTCCAGGGGAAAAGAGTCATTGATCTCTTTGTTTGGATGATCCCCTTGATATGGATCCTCAAGTCTGCTCAGATGATCCGCGGCCAGGTTTTCGGCTCCCTTCTTATCACGAATTTCAATGTTGAATTCTTGAAGGAGTAAAACCCAGCGAAGAAGTCTTGGCTTAGAATCATGCTTTGTCATCAAGTACTTCAACGCGGAATGGTCCGTGTATACGATGGTGGGGGATAAAACAAGATAGGGGCGAAATTTCTCAAAAGCATAGACAACAGCTAAAAGCTCTTTTTCGGTGGTCGTATAATGCAATTGAGCCCCTGTCATTGTTTGGCTAGCATAGTGGATTGGTTGGAAGTGTTTATTCACTCTTTGACCCAAAACCGCTCCAATAGCAAAGTCGCTAGCATCGCATATCAATTCAAAAGGCAGCTCCCAATTAGGGGTAAACAAGACCGGTGCCTTAGTTAGCTTATCCTTAAGAAGATTGAAGGCTTCGAGACACTCTTTAGAAAAGATAAAAGGAGTATCTTTTTCCAAGAGGTGGGTCATCGGGCGAGCAATTTTAGAGAAATCTTGTATGAATCGACGATAGAAGCCCGCATGACCCAGAAAACTTCTCACACCCTTCACGGTTGAAGGTGGAGGTAATTTGGCTATGACATCTACTTTAGCACGGTCGACTTCAAGACCGGCTTTAGAGATTTTGTGTCCTAGAACAATGCCTTCTTTTACCATAAAATGGCATTTTTCCCAATTCAGAACAAGGCGAGTGTCTTCGCACCTCTTAAGCATACGTTCCAAATTGGCAAGGCAAGAGGAGAAGGAATCCCCGAAGACCGAGAAATCATCCATGAAGACTTCCATGGTTTGCTCAACCATGTCATGGAAGATAGCCAACATGCACCTTTGGAAAGTCCCGGGGGCATTGCATAAGCCAAAAGGCATCCTTTTGTAAGCAAATGTGCCATAGGGGCAAGTGAATGTCGTCTTCTCTTGATCTTGGGGATCGATGGGTATTTGAAAGTAACCCGAGAAACCATCAAGAAAGCAGTAATATTCATTACCCGCTAAACGTTCAAGCATTTGGTCCATAAAAGGTAGAGGGAAATGATCCTTTCTCGTGGCATCATTGAGTTTGCGGTAGTCTATACAAACTCTCCACCCAGTAACGAGACGGGTAGGAATCAACTCGTTGTTTGCATTGGGCACAACGGTGATTCCGCCTTTCTTAGGCACACAATGGACTGGACTAACCCATGGTGAATCCGAAATAGGGTAAATCATACCCGCATCAAGAAGTTTGATAACCTCTTTTTTGATGACTTCATGAATTTTAGGATTCACCCTTCGTTGGCATTGAATTGTGGGCTTAAAGTCGTCCTCCATGAGAATTTTATGTGTGCAGAAGTGAGGATTAATTCCACGGATGTCGGAGATTTTCCAAGCGATAGCGCGTTTATGCTTCTTCATTACGGCGACAAGTCGGGCTTTTTCGTCTTCTTTCAGATCCTTTGCGATGATGACCGGTAACTTCTCGTTGTCTTCCAGGAAAACGTACTCAAGATGAGGGGGTAGGTCCTTAAGCTCAAGAGTAGGAGGATCCTCAATAGATGGTGAAACTAACGATGGATCATCATTAGTCACCTCTTTAGGAGCAGGAGGAGAGAACGGGTCCTCATTGAGAAGTCTCTCAATAGTACTAATGTCTTCATCCCAATTGGTGGACAAATTATCATACTTAATATCGAGAGGACCCAAGCTAGCTTCGAAATCATCCAAGTCACTTTCTCCGAAAGGAGTCAATGCTGGAGCAATTGAGGCAACGGTCTCAACATTGGGTAGAGAAGAGAGAGTACTTTTGCAAGCATCATGAAAATGTTCTTCACAAGCCTCATCGAGAACATCAATAGCATTAACACTCTCATATGAATAAGGTTGCTTAGAAATCTTACCCATGTTGAAGACAATTTTATCGTCACCAACTCTCATGATTATTTCGCCCGCGGCTACATCAATGAGAGTGCGACCGGTCCTTAGGAATGGACGTCCAACGATTAATGGAACACGGGGATCCATCTCGTAGTCAACGACGACAAAATCCGCCGGGAAGGTGAATTTATCAACGCCAACAAAGACATCTTCGGCTATCCCCACTGGATAAGCAACCGTACGGTTGGATAATTCCAAAGTCATTTTGGTGGGGACTAGCTCGGGGAGAGATAATTGCTTCCAAACACTTAAAGGCATTAAGTTTATACTGGCACCTAGATCGGCTAGGGCCATGCAATTCTCTACTCCCGGGAAGTTGCAAGGAATCAAGAAGCGACCCGGATCACCAAGTATGGTGGGCAATTTCCTTAAGAGCACTACGAAGCAGTTCTCGTTAAGTTGGGTCTGAGCGATGTCAAGAAGCTTTTCCTTATCACTTAGAAGATCTTTGAACATCTTAGCGTATTTGGGCATGTGAGCGAGAGCCTCGGCAAAGGAGATGTTAAAATTCAGTTGTGTAAACATTTTAAGAAAGTTTGAAACTTGAATATCATCCTTGCTCTTTTGCTTCTCTTTCCTCAACCTTGAAGGGTAAGGTATATTGGATGAAGAAGAAGGCTTTAATGGAATAGGATCACTCACAACCACGGGTGGTGGGGAAATGGGGATAGAAGGTGAAGGAGGTGAGGAAAGTTGCTCTTTTTCCTTGTTCACAATCACGGGTGGAGGTGTAGGAAGCTCGGGTTCCATATAATCTTTTCCACTACGAGTGGTGATTGCTTTCATCTCCCCTCTTGGATTCGCAACGGTATTACTCGGAAGAGTACCCGAAGAAGAGGGTTGATTACTTTGGATGAGCGAACCAATCATATCACGAAGATGAACCGCTTGATTATTAAAAGAGTTTTGCATGTTTGCATTAATTTCATTGCTGTGTTTGGCCATATCATTCCTTAGCTCGTCTCGAATATCGCTCCCTTGTTTCACCATGTCATTCTTCAAGTTGACAAATTGACTCTGAAGATTCGTCACCATCTCACGATTAGTCTTCATGAACGTCTCGACGTCTTGATTCACTGCCATCGATTGATTGAGAGGTGGAGCTTGGTAAGCTGGAGAATTTCCTTGAGTTGGGTATGGGTTTCGTTGGGATTGATATTGATTGTTTGCACGAGGTTGGGATTGGTTGTTTCGGTTATAGCTTTGTTGTTGGTTTTGGTTTGCAGGAGGGAAACCGGGAGGAGCAAGATAATTGTTGGAACGATAACTTAGCAAGCCACGGTCTCCTTGAGGGCGGGCTTGATAGCCTCCCGTGGGATAAGTGCCGTAAGCTGCGTTAACGTTTTTAGAATAATTGCCTTGAGTGGAAGGACAATCATTATAAGAATGAGGGCCACCACATGTGTCACAAGAAATAGCAACGGCTTTAGCTTGTTGAAATTGGTTTGTGGCTATGGACATGAAATCCTTGTGCATATTCGCGATTTGTCGGGTAAGTTCGGATATCTCGGGATTGGAGGTAGTAAAAGAAACATTGACTCTCTGATTAGATCTTGAGGATGCGGATGAATCCCAATTCTTGTGGTGAGTACTCATGTTTTCAATCAACTCTCGACACTCCTCTGGTCTCCTTTTCATAAAAGTACCACCGGCGGCGGCATTGATCGTGTCACAATCACGAAAGGTGAGACCATTGTAGAAGGTGTCAATGAGAGTGACGGGGAGCATATTGTGATTAGGACAGCGGTCGATCAAATCATTGTATCGTTCCCAAGCATCGAAAAGTGATTCATCATTCTCTTGCATGAATCCACTGATTTGGTTACGAAGGCTAGTGACCATGGATGGGGGAAAGTAGCGCGATAAAAAGCGTTGAGTCATGTCATTCCACGTATGAATAGAATTCTTAGGAAGACGGTCAAACCATTTTTCGGCATGGTGAGAAAGCGAGTTTGGAAAAAGTTGGAGGCGAAGGTCATCCATAGAAACACCGGAGCACTTCATGCTTTGGGTCATGGGAATGAATTTGTCGAGGTGTTTGTTGGCATCATCATCCGGAATTCCACGAAATTGGTTCGTTTGCACTTGCTGGATCATGTGATGCTTCAACGAAAACTCCTGAGCCGTGACGTGCATTGGCGCAATCGGGCCTCCGCGTCCGTTCATGGTGGGTTGGCACAATTCCTCCATTGTGCGTAAATCAGGTAAGAGGACATTGTTGTTTTTGTTATTCAAATTGGGTTGAGGTGGGTGATTATTGTTGTTATTAACACCAGCCATATCTAAATCTTCACGAGTCTCGGGCTCAGAATAGTTCGAAGATCTAGTACGCATACACCTGTAGAAGAAAAATATACACAGAGAATATCTATATAATCTTTTTGGTGCAAAACCTTTGGAAAAGAATTGCTTTTGATGCTTTTTTTAATGTTTTTGTATTTTTGAAGAGTTTTATATTTTTTATGGATTTTTGAAAATTTTTAAAGCAAGGAAAATAACGTTCAAAGAACGGATCCCAAAATTCAATGCGTCTCTCACTAGAAACCGTTTATCGTAACGAAAAGAGCCGGCAGCGGCGCCATTTAATACTTGAATTTTAGGCCTAGTATCAAAATTCGTAGTCCCAAGTCTTTTCGAATTGAAAACCGGTCTTAAGTGCGACTCAATCGTCTTTTGGTGAATCAAGAGAATGGTTTGGTTTGTTTGTCTAATTTAAACTAATAGCAAGTAATTAAAGTGTCGTTGAGTAAATTTAAAGCTTTGACAAAATTAAACTTAAAGTTAATTTATGAAAATACTTAAAACTTAAAAACTTTGTAAAACTTGAAAAAAAACTTAAAAACTTAGTTAATCGAAATAAAACAATTCATGTCCATCGGAATACTCCAAAATAGCAACTATCGGAATGCATAAAAAAGCCATCGGAATAATTCATGTTAACACCCATCGGAATAATCAAGATCAATACTGTCGCAATGTGAATCTATCGGAATGATGCTATCGAAAAATGGGCAGCACTTCGTCTTAACCAAGACCTTAAGACCCGTCGGAATATGCGATCGCAATAAGCGATCGCAACCCAGATCGGAATAAGGGGCAATAACCAACCGATCGCAAAGTGGAACCCTATTGGGTTATTGCGATCAAATACCGAAAACTATCGGAATGTGTAGAAGCCGTCGGAATGTGTACAAAAACCCTTGTTTTGCGATGGATGGCAACAGTTCCGAAATTGGTGGCAAGAGTGAATCTCAATAAGCAAATGCAATAAGCTATTCTAACCGGATCTTAAACAATTCAAAAAGCTTAAATTCAACAACTTTTCAAGATTTGAAATCAAGAACTTTATGAAAGAGACTTTTAAAATAACTAATACCTTTATCAAATCCGAAAATCAATAAGCTAAAACTCGAATAAGCCAATAAGCATTACAAGCTTATGTCCTAAACGCGAAAGAACTTATGTGTAAACCAAGAAGATCAATCCTTCAACCACGAAATCATAAAATCATACGCATGAAGTATGATATTCGGATCAAAGGTAAAATAAATCAAGAAGTGAAGAATGAGACTTAAGATTTAAAAGCTTAAAATTGAACTTTGATTAATGAAAATAAGCAATACAAAGATGTTTAATCTTGAAAGATTAAGAAAGAGGATAAAATTTAGTGAGAGAAAGTTTAAGACTTTCTCTCTCTAAAAACTAGAAAGAAACTTAAAAATAAAAACTAGCTAACTCCCCTCCTAATGTGATTAGGAGGGTATTTATAGGGAAGTGGGAGGCATGTGTGGTGCTTTCTTCTTTCTTTTTCTTCTCGACTCGACTTTAATTCTTCGTCCTTTCTCGATGTCGTCTCGGGATTTGAACTTGTCCTTTAATTTTCTTCTTCTATTAGACTTAAGTTCTTCGACTTCGTTAAACTTCCGTCTTTAGACTTTTTCTTCGATAAATCTTCAGAATAGGCCTTGGACTTCTGTTCTTTTTGCACTCTTGATCTTTTTGACTTCGTCTTTTCCCGTTTTCTTCGATAAAAGCCCGTGAAATCCCGTGTTTTCTTCCTTTTTCATATTTGGGTCCTAAAACACAATAAAAACACAAACCACGCATAATTCCGACTTTTACGACATAAATCACACGTTTTGGTCTTGTTATTATTGGAAATAAGTGGTAAAAGGATAAGTGTTTTCACACTTATTACCCTCCGTCTCGCCCTTGCGGCAGTCCTTTATAAGATGGCCAGGAAGACCACACTTGAAGCATGTGTCGCTGTCGTGGCCACATGGCCCTGGGTGCCTACGGTTGCAGGTAGTGCATAGAGGATGAGTATACCCTCCAGTAGGTTTCCTGACTGGCTGAGAACCTGATAAAAACTGTGACAATCCGTCAATTTATGGTTGATATTTTATTCTCAAATATTATTTAAAAATATTATTTTAATGTTATATTATGAACTCACTTATTTTTGGGAAGTAATTTGGATTTACGTCTTGAAGTAACATCGACTACGTCTAAACCGGAGGATTCAACGTTACGTGCTTACGTTTACATACACCGTCTTTGGTGACAGCCTGACATTTCAGAAAATAAATTTATCCGTGAATATTATTTTGGGATTTTAATTTCGAGTTGGTTCATAAACTCACAAATTTACGAGAAGAGATTAGGACTTACGTGAATAATTTAACGTCCTTTACGACTAAACCGGAAACCTTAGGATTACGTATTTACGTTTTTGAACTTCATTTTTGATGAGACAATTTTTATTAGATTCTTTTTGTGCGGTTGATTCATAATTTATAAAAACATTTTTCGTAAAATGACCCGAGGGCACGCAAATCGAGGAAACTAGAATCGAGGAGTACCCGTAAATTAGTGGAGATGAGACAAGTGGGACACTTGTCCCACCCCCACTTATAAGCAGCCAAGATAAGCCATACAAACACCTTGGTGTCAACTTAATAAGCTAACCAAGGACACTTATCCTTAGCTTGCTTACAAACCACTTCCCCACATCAAAATTACTAGCTACAAACCATTTTTCACACACACCACATGCAAACCACTCTCTCATCCTTCCTCTCTCATGGTGAACGTCCAAACACCACCCCAAATCATCCATCATCATCATCATAAATTTAACCATAAACTTCATCTATATTCAACATATGTTGATAACCCTTTGAAAAGATGAATATTGGAGGTGATCTTAACATGTAAAAAGGAGTTTTCAAGGGAGTTTGGGGCTGATTTCTCAAGGAGTTTTCATGAAGAACAAGGGCTGACTTTTGGAGGAATCTAAAAATACTTGGTTATCCTAGAAGTGGTGTTGATATCTCATAAGATTGGTTACCCAAAACCATGTCTTGTTCATCCAAAAACTCATCATTTCATCACTTTGGTGGTATAAAGATTGTTCTTCCCATCCTCTTGTTATTTTGATTATGTAATCATGTATTTTCTTTCCTATTGTATATGTATATGATGATTATATGATGATAAAAGTATTGTGTGGGGCTTTGGTGTTGATAAATTTGATAAACATGGGTAAAAAGATGGACAAACTACATGTAAAAATGGTTAAATCTTGCTTAAATGGTAGGCTGTATAAAAACAGTAACTAACCACATGTTAGACTGATAAAATGACAAAGTGGAATCAATATACATTAAGTATTAGGTCTTGTACACATGTGAGAGTTGTCCATGCAATGGAATCATTATAATGAGTGAGATATGATCAAAACAAGTTTAGAGTACCAATCTGAATAGTCAGTTTTGGACGGACTGTTAGGGATATTTAGATTTGGATTTAGCAGTAGCTAAAACTAAGTTAATTGTAGCACATATCATGTAGTTTATGGTGTCTAAAAATGAGCTTCTATCTCCTTGTAGAACTCAAGATATGGTAAAAATGGTGAAAGTAAGAGTAAAAATCAGATTTTGGAAATTAAAGTATAATAGTATTATATAAGCACTCAAGTAAATATAGTATAAAATGAGAATTAAAACCCACTAACTTATACAACACATTTATATAAATATTAAAAAGGATAAATAAATGGACATTTTATAAAAATGGTAGTTTGATAAGTTTTATAAGTTATAAAACTATAAACATGATTTTTACGACTTTTTCGGCTATTACCATAAAATTAACGATTTTGTTAAATAAAACTTAGACGGTTGGACCCGTCTAATGTAAACTTTTATAAACTCATATACTGATATATAAACATATATAACAAGTAAAAACCGATAAAACCCGAACTATATAACATACGGACATTAACGGGCTAAGTTAACGTTATTGGACTAATAATACAACAAAATGGGCTAAAACACTTAAAACTTATTTATTGGGCTTAACCCATTTGGGCCCAACATGTAAAGTATAAATACTGATAATACAAGTATGAAATGGATTAATACAAGTTAATGAACTTATAATAGGCTTATTGGACCTAAAACACCTAAATAGGTAAAACTAGTAAACTAGTAAGAAGTTACCAAAACATAAACACTAAAATGAGTGAATGAGAATATATAAACCCACTTGATCATCATATATATATAATAATCATATGTATACATAATTGTTATTTTTATAAAGTCATTGGACAAGAGTCTAAGACGAGTATTATTTGTCTAGGTTTCCGTGATTGAAGCACGTACCGTACATCCGAATCTCCGATAACCGCCTTCCCACATCAACGTGAGTTCATAGCCTCGCACTCTTTTGAATGTTTTTATGAAATATTTTAAAAACCCGCGAGGGAGATAACATGTTAGTTTTACTAAAATAGGACACCATTTGTCCCAATTGTTTGTTTATTGATTCGGACCCGAATGATTGTATGACCCGATGAATGATTATATGACCCGATAGATAAAATTAAATGGATTATTAAAGTTAGGTTATGTCACTAAAAGTCCCATTAGCATAAATTGTGAACTACCGGGATTTGGTAGACGCTTATGCATATAATAGTACTATTTGGGGACGATCACCCCAGTTCGCGCCTTGACGGTTGATCCTCGTCGTGCCACATTGATTGGTAAGCGAATTTATGTATGAGAAGATTACACAAGCGTGATTATTGTGACGACACACTAATTTAGATGGGCAAATTGAGTTTCGGGCTAGCTACCCGTTGTTTGGTTTAGTAAGGTAACAATGTCATGCGGCTTGTAATAATCCAATTAACGAAATACTGCTATAAGCACCAAATTACGATATATTTCCTGACTAGCAATACGGGGTCTTATTATTGATTTTATGTTCATGTTTTGGTTTTATATAACCATATTCATATAACGGTTTTTATTTAACTTTATACAACGTTATAAAACGTATTGTATGATATTTTTACGACAATGGTTTGTATAATGATTTTGAAGGCAAACGCCTATATTATGATCTTTGATAAAGATTTGTATAAAATGACTTTGGCTATTTCATGGCCTATTACAATGATTTGTACAAAATGATTTTCGGTAATAATTTTATACCGATGTTATATTGATGGATTTTATTAAACTCTATGAATTCACTCGGCGTTATCGCTGACCTTTTCTTTTAACATGTTTTATCTCAGGTACTTGAAGGTAATTCTCGGGAAGACAACAAGAATTCATGGCCCGCACTTAAACAATAATTTCCATTCAAATTCTTTGTAAAACTTTGTATGAAATGACTATGACTTGGGACCTATGTAACTTTGATATTTATGAATGGAAATGATTTTATTATTAAACGACGCGATTTTTATGCGTTGTCTATGATGTTAGTAATGTGCTATCCCGTAACACCAACGAGTCTTCCGCTGTATTGAGTTGTATAAATTTAGGGGTGTTACAGTTTGGTACCAGAGCTCTCGTTATAGAGAACGAAAGATTTTTAAAACCAAGATTTTGAATAAAACATTTCAAAATCTTTTAACTATAAACATTTTTCTAAAAATGTCTAAAAATCTTTTGACAATAACGGTGCCGAAGAATTCTCGAGTTACCGACAAGGCCAGACTGAGAAGTGTTATTTTAATATATATATATATATATATATATATATATATATATATATATATATATATATATATATATATATATATATATATATATATATATATATATATATATATATATATATATATATATATATATATATATATATATATATATATATATATATATATATATATATAACTTGGATTATATATACGATGTAATTTGATTACATGATTGTTTGATGATTATTTTGATATTTATACGAGGTATTTATACGACGTCGATTGTCACAAGGAACCCTAAATCCCTAATAAATTAATCGAAGCTATTCTCGTAGGAATTCTAGCTATCCTAGATCTAAACCAAGTTGTGGATATTTATGATCCCAACAAATGGTTAATATTTGTAGAAATGTTGATATTAGTTGATTGTGATATTAAAGAAGAATTGGTGAGATTAAAACTGATATCGATGTCATGACGATCTTTCCTTATAGAGTGGAGTTTGACAAAACGTTACCACCTAGAAAGATGTCACCTGATTCGTTGTCACCCAATTCTTAAATTGAAATCGAAAGGGTGAATGTTGCACTTGAGGCTGTCATTGGAACCATTACCCAAAAGCCTCATGCCACTAGTACCTTTCCGAGAAGTCTAATTGAATTTGTGAGTCATTTCATACTAGTGACTCATTTGATAACTATTGTTGTAAGAGCTATAGGATTGGAAATTAAGTGTTGATTATATCGAGCTTTTATTGCCCTATTAAGGTCTAAGAATAAGGTTGAAAGTATTGGAGAATGAAGTAGGATATCGCATTGAGTATAAGTTGATTGAAACTTGAATGAAGTAAAATTTAATTCGTATGGAATATGAAATTGTTAAGAGGAAGTCGTTAAGTTTTGTGATTGAATTATAATGTTTTAATTGATTATTGATTCATGTTAAGTGTTGTTCCTAGGCCATTGTCCAATGATGAGGATGCCCAGTGTCCAATAAATAGATTGAAGAAATCTTCTTCTGAATTGGGACCGATGGATCTTCCAGGACAGGTGGGACACCTAATGACTCTTGTAGATTAGTATTCATTGTGGTATCTTTTAAAAACAATCCCTAACTTAACTGAGATATCAGTTGGTAGAATGAGTTCTTGGAATTGTATGACATAGTGACACGTAATGTGTTACGGTGCAATTCGACTTGTTTGTGATTAATGAAAAGACTACCTTTTATTTCTAAATCCTACATGTATCGATGTTATCTATCTTTTATTGCTTCATCCTAATGTTCGCATTAGTGATGCAACCATTGAACAAGTACTCATTTCGAATTGAGTTACGTTGTGGATTATTCTTGTTGAGTGCCATCGAGGTCATGAACCTCATGATTATTTGGCTAAGCTCATTTCCTATTATATTGTAGTTAGTTCTTGGTGAACAACTTTCATCACTCTTTTGCAGATCACACATTGTTTTTATAAAGTTAAAACAATATCCTTTGAGAAAATTGAATTTTCATAACAATAAGGATTATTCAAAGTGAGATTTATAAGTGATCATTATTGAAATAAAGTTGATTATGAAATACCTTGGAAAACTTAATTGTTTTCATAACAAGGAAAATCTTTCTAAATTTATTTTTGATACTTATTTAAGAATTAAGCATGAAAATGTTCTTATTATAAACATGATGATAAAATTTTGACGAACTGAGTATTGCATCGTTAATCTTGAAATTGTATATAGTTGTGCGCCTACATACAATTTGGAATGGACCATGCAAGGCTGATTAGTAGTCACCATGAAATTATTAATAAACACTAAATTTTCCTTGAAAATTGTGAAAGATTAAATTTTATGAGATCTGCAAGAAGTGAAAAATAGGGACATATTGATAGGGACACCTACATATGTGCCCATACTATTTATTCTTTTGAGTCGAATTTACTCATCTGTGGATATTGTCTTATTTGACAATTGACAATTCTTGATTGTCCAATTCTCCCATAGTGAGATTCTTAGGAAAAATATCTGATTAGCGAGTGTTGATACCCGACTGGATGTATTGACATTCTTATCATTTCTTATGATTTGATTTCATTTGAATGACCTGGGTAACGATCCGAGGAGCTTTCGAATGCGTACTCAAATTATGAAAACATGAGATATATTCATATTCGTTAAGTGTTTTCGTCTGTATCTGATTTGAAATTCTCTCGCATAGATTATGCGTTGACCTTACTCTTTTAATGATAGTTGTGTCTCCATATATCCTTGAATTTGTGAAGGATTATGAGTTATTATTAGACTTTTGAAAAGTTCACATCTTATCGACGGTAATAAAACTGAAAAGTTGGTAATGCCAGTAGAATGGATTGATTGATTATGACATGACGACATTGTCTTAATTGATGGGAACTCGAATAGAATTCCCCTAAATGATAAGATGTTGATTATCAAAAGTGATCTAAATAATTCTTGATGGATGACCATATCCTGCATTTAGACTTGAAATTATACCGTGAATGGTTGTGAACTAGTTATAGATATTGTAATCTAGAAAGAACCTAATATGCATTTACTAAAAGATGTTTCTGTTATCTAAAACTATAGGAGGTATTTATTGGTGAATTACCTAGACTTTTGCCATTAAGGCAAGTTGAAATTAGTATTGATTATATTCCCGGTGCTGCACCTGTGGCATGAGCACTATACATCAGCACCACCTAAATTAAAAGAATTACCGTACAACTGAGAGAGTTGTCAGAGAAGACTTTTATTCTACCAAGCTCGTCATTATGAAGAGCTATGGTGTTATCATTCCTTATGTTTATTGATTACCGTGAACTAGGTAAATTGACGATTAAAAATCTATATCCACAACCCAAGGTGATAGATTTGTTCGATCATTTACAAGGATCTAACGTATATTTAAAAATTTGATCCTCGGCATGGTTATCATCAACTTCGCGTCCGCGAAAAAGATTATCTATTCCATTCACTACATCCAGAACTTGTAATGAATATTATGAGTTTCACGTGATGTCGTTTGGATTGACTAATACACATGTAGCATTCATAAATCTTGTGAATCACGTGTGTAGGCTGTAATTTGATAAATTCATGCCTGTGATCATTAAGGACCATCTATTTGTTTATAAGATTAAGAATGAGTTAATAATTAGTTATAGACTGCCCTAAATTGGCCGAACAACGAAAACCTGTACCTTGAATATTTAACATGTGATTTAAGACATAATCCTTTACATGATTTGACCATGTGATTAATAAGATAATGGGATCTATATTGACTTTTCAAAGATTAGAGCCTTTAAGACTTTGGGTTTTACCAAAAAGAAAGTGCAAATGTGTTTTGACAAATGTTTTATCGAAAAGAACTTTTGAGGAATTATTCCCTTATACCCAGAACATTTAACTAAACTCCTATTTAGGGGTAAATGTTTGTGAATACCTCAAGAAAACCTAAGAGGGATTGAGGAAACCATTTAAACCATGACTTGAAATTTGAAACGACACTTTTTGCTTTTCAACTAAGAAAATTTTTGACCACAATATAAACAAAGATTTTTCGAACATTTACGGATCTCATTAATTATTTTAATTAATTTCGATAAATCAACAAAAATCTTGTTAATTAAATTCAAATTTATTTTGAACACTTTTATATAATTGGTCGAACTAAGAAATTTAAAATTTTTACGTTTACGTTTCATAAAAATTTAATAATTATTATTTAATTAATTGTAATAATTATCGACGCTTTAGACGTCGGATTGAGTAAAACGGATAAAAATGATAGTTGAGAAGAAATTAAAACTTAGAAAATATGAAGAAAGAATATCTGAGTGAATTGTGGACATGATAATTATATCATCAGGAGAGGTGAATTTAGATATCGACGCATTATGTAAAAAGTATAAAGAACCAATTAGGATGTGTTCCTTAGTAATGATGGTACAAAATAAATTGCCGAACAATTTAAAAATAGCTGATGCTTGTAAAGAAAAAGATAATATAAATAATAAAAGGGGTTCGCGGCTAATATGAACCATTAGAATTGAGGAGCCGATGACGTTAAATGTATAAAAGACCACTTGTGGTTGCCTAAATATGATGTTTGTGAGATTTAGTCATGTTGGAATCTTGTAAGTATAAGTATTCTATTCCTGTCATTTCTGATTAAATGTATCATTATCAGAAGAAGTTTTACTGATGAAAAAATTATGAAGGCAGACACCGCCTCATACATTAGTAAACGTCTAGCTATTGTAAAGGTCATCATCTGAATTTGATTCGATTTGGGTCATCGTCGACAGACTGACCAAATCTGCTAATATCATTCTTGTTAATGATAGATTCTTGATGAAGAAATTGACTCTTTTGTATTTAAAGGAGTTATGTAAACATGGTGTGCCTGTATCGACCATCTCTATCAAGATCCTCGCTTCGCATCGAATTTCTAGAGATTTGCTCAGAAGTCATTGAGAATGAATCTTGAAGAGAGTACTATTTACCACCCCAAATCGAAGGGACGCGGTAAAGTAGTGACACAAAATACTATCAGTGTTGTTTTATGTTTGAATGATTGACCTTTGGTAATAAACCGTATAATCGTTTTCCTTTGGAGAGATTATCATTGATAATTATCGTGTTAGGATCGAGATCGAATCTTGTTAGGATCTAAATATGAGAGCATCTATAAGCAGGAGTTGGGATGAAGACACCCGACATACACCCGTGAGTTGGACATGTCTTTTAGGTTTAAGGTTTCCTATGATGGCAAACCTAACCTTACAAAATACTCGACCCGCGAGACCTGAAATGATTGTTGAAATTAGGATCTGATTATTGACTGCCGGTAGTGGGCAGGTGGTTATGTGAATATGAAATGTAGATCTTGAAGTGCCAGATGGGTAGCGAAGTTATGCCATAAATTTTAACCATGGAAAAATGAATTGATGATCTGGAAGATCATGGGATATAAGTCCCCGTTGTATGGGACCATTGAGATGATGTTAAAGATTGGTTTGAAAGGCATATAAGCTGGATCTACCCTAGGACTTCAAGAGCTGCGTGAATTATGTTTCGTAAATCAAACTTGATAAATGCCTATCAAGTGAAATCTGAATATTCCTTAATGAAGTTTAGATCGGCGAAAAGTTGCATTCATCAAAAACCCGTGAACATCATGGATAGAGAAAGTAAGTCAACATTAAGCCTGATCTTATTCCCGTAGTTATGTTTGATGAAACTCGCGTATTGTAATGGATTACACTTGTGAGAAAAGACCGAATGTGGAGGAAATACCCACATGGCTTTAACTCTATAAGAAGCGACTAGTAAGATAAGATGATCTTTGAGGACAAAGATCCTGTTTAGGGGTAAATGCTGTGACAATCCGTCAATTTATGGTTGATATTTTATTCTCAAATATTATTTAAAAATATTATTTTAATGTTATATTATGAACTCACTTATTTTTGGGAAGTAATTTGGATTTACGTCTTGAAGTAACATCGACTACGTCTAAAACGGAGGATTCAACGTTACGTGCTTACGTTTACATACACCGTCTTTGGTGACAGCCCGACATTTCAGAAAATAAATTTATCCGTGAATATTATTTTGGGATTTTAATTTCGAGTTGGTTCATAAACTCACAAATTTACGAGAAGAGATTAGGACTTACGTGAATAATTTAACGTCCTTTACGACTAAACCGGAAACCTTAGGATTACGTATTTACGTTTTTGAACTCCGTTTTTGATGAGACAATTTTTATTAGATTCTTTTTGTGCGGTTGATTCATAATTTATAAAAACATTTTTCGTAAAACGACCCGAGGGCACGCAAATCGAGGAAACTAGAATCGAGGAGTACCCGTAAATTAGTGGAGATGAGACAAGTGGGACACTTGTCCCACCCCCACTTATAAGCAGCCAAGATAAGCCATACAAACACCTTGGTGTCAACTTAATAAGCTAACTAAGGACACTTGTCATTAGCTTGCTTACAAACCACTTCACCACATCAAAACTACTAGCTACAAATCATTTTTCACACACACCACATGCAAACCACTCTCTCATGGTGAACGTCCAAACACCACCCCAAATCACCCATCATCATCATCATAAATTTAACCATAAACTTCATCTATATTCAACATATGTTGATAACCCTTTGAAAAGATGAAGATTGGAGGTGATCTTAACATGTAAAAAGGAGTTTTCAAGGGAGTTTGGGGCTGATTTCTCAAGGAGTTTTCATGAAGAACAAGGGCTGACTTTTGGAGGAATCTACAAATACTTGGTTATCCTAGAAGTGGTGTTGATATCTCATAAGATTGGTTACCCAAAACCATGTCTTGTTCATCCAAAAACTCATCATTTCATCACTTTGGTGGTATAAAGATTGTTCTTCCCATCCTCTTGTTATTTTGATTATGTAATCATGTATTTTCTTTCCTATTGTATATGTATATGATGATTATATGATGATAAAAGTATTGTGTGGGGATTTGATTTTGATAAATTTGATAAACATGGGTAAAAAGATGGACAAACTACATGTAAAAATGGTTAAATCTTGTTTAAATGGTACGCTGTATAAAAACAGTAACTAACCACATGTTAGACTGATAAAATGGAAAAGTGGAATCAATATACAGTAAGTATTAGGTCTTGTACACATGTGAGAGTTGTCCATGCAATGGAATTATTATAATGAGTGAGATATGATCAAAACAAGTTTAGAGTACCAATCTGAATAGTCAGTTTTGGACGGACTGTTAGGGATATTTAGATTTGGATTGAGCAGTAGCTAAAACTAAGTTAATTGTAGCACATATCATGTAGTTTATGGTGTCCAAAAATGAGCTTCTATCTCCTTGTAGAACTCAAGATATGGTAACAATGGTGAAAGTAAGAGTAAAAATCAGATTTTGGAAATTAAAGTATAATAGTATTATATAAGCACTCAAGTAAATATAGTATAAAATGTGAATTAAAACCCACTAACTTATACAATACATTTATATAAATATTAAAAAGGATAAATAAATGGACATTTTATAAAAATGGTAGTTTGATAAGTTTTATAAGTTATAAAACTATAAACATGATTTTTACGACTTTTTCGGCTATTACCATAAAATTAACGTTTTTGTTAAATAAAACTTAGACGGTTGGACCCGTCTAATGTAAACTTTTATAAACTCATATACTGATATATAAACATATATAACAAGTAAAAACCGATAAAACCCGAACTATATAACATACGGACATTAACGGGCTAAGTTAACGTTATTGGACTAATAATACAACAAAATGGGCTAAAACACTTATAAACTTATTTATTGGGCATAACCCATTTGGGCCCAACATGTAAAGTATAAATACTGATAATACAAGTATGAAATGGATTAATACAAGTTAATGAACTTATAATAGGCTTATTGGACCTAAAACACCTAAATAGGTAAAACTAGTAAACTAGTAAGAAGTTACCAAAACATAAACACTAAAATGAGTGAATGAGAATATATAAACCCACTTGATCATCATATATATATAATAATCATATGTATACATAATTGTTATTTTTATAAAGTCATTGGACAAGAGTCTAAGACGAGTATTATTTGTGTAGGTTTCCGTGATTGAAGCACGTACCGTACATCCGAATCTCCGATAACCGCCTTCCCACATCAACGTGAGTTCATAGCCTCGCACACTTTTGAATGTTTTTATGAAATATTTTATAAACCCGCGAGGGAGATAACATGTTAGTTTTACTAAAATAGGACACCATTTGTCCCAATTGTTTGTTTATAGATTCGGACCCGAATGATTGTATGACCCGATGAATGATTATATGACCCGATAGATGAAATTAAATAGATTATTAAAGTTAGGTTATGTCACTAAAAGTCCCATTAGCATGAATTGTGAACTACCGGGATTTGGTAGACGCTTATGCATATAATAGTACTATTTGGGGACGATCACCCCAGTTCGCGCCTTGACGGTTGATACCCGTCGTGCCACATTGATTGGTAAGCGAATTTATGTATGAGAAGATTACACAAGCGTGATTATTGTGACGACACGCTAATTTAGATGGGCAAATTGAGTTTCGGGCTAGCTACCCGTTGTTTGGTTTAGTAAGGTAACAATGTCATGCGGCTTGTAATAATCCAATTAACGAAATACTGATATAAGCACCAAATTACGATATATTGCCTGACTAGCAATACGGGGTCTTATTATTGATTTTATGTTCATGTTTTGGTTTTATATAACCATATTCATATAACGGTTTTTATTTAACTTTATACAACGTTATAAAACGTATTGTATGATATTTTTACGACAATGGTTCGTATAATGATTTTGAAAGCAAACGCCTATATTATGATTTTTGATAAAGATTTGTATAAAATGACTTTGGCTATTTCATGGCCTATTACAATGATTTGTACAAAATGATTTTCAGTAATAATTTTATACCGATGTTATATTGATGGATTTTATTAAACTCTATGAATTCACTCGGCGTTATCGTTGACCTTTTCTTTTAACATGTTTTATCTCAGGTACTTGAAGGTAATTCTCGGGAAGACAACAAGAATTCATGGCCCGCACTTAAACAATAATTTCCATTCAAATTCTTTGTAAAACTTTGTATGAAATGACTATGACTTGGGACCTATTTAACTTTGATATTTATGAATGGAAATGCTTTTATTATTAAACGACGCGATTTTTATGCGTTGTCTATGATGTGAGTAATGTGCTATCCCGTAACACCAACGAGTCTTCTGCTGTATTGAGTTGTATAAATTTGGGGGTGTTACAAAAACACTATACATGAGACATGAAAATAGGGTACAACGGACAATGCGGATAATCATAAGATTTAATACCAGTGATAGCTGGACGGTTAGGCTGTGAACCTCTCTGGTTCTGGTCCCTACCGTTACCATGATTCCTGGTAGAAGATTTGCTAATGTGTCAGAATTAAGAATCATAACATGTAATCATAAGAAATGCGTAAGTATAAGGACCTGCTGTTGTTGGAGTGTCCAGCGTTGTTACGGTAATTATCATTACCGCCATGCTTATCCGTAGCAGAACGGTCGTGAGTCTGACCGTATCCCTTGGGCTGATTAGGATGTTGCTGAGTAGCCGACTGAGACCGGTCCCAAGTCTTCTGCCTGGAAGATACATTTCAAATAGATGAAATATTGACATATACTGAAAGAATACGGATTGGTCACCACTTGAATACAAATGTTTACCTCTTACCGGGTCTCTCTGCTTCCCCGAACTCATCTCTCTCATGCAGCATCTCCAGCTTACGTGTTGCATCGGCCACTTGTGCTACCGTGTTGAACGTAGCACACACCAAGTTGTTTGCGACCGATGTACGAAGAGCCCACCTAAAGTGGTGTGCTTGCTCTTCAGGAGTACCTGCTGCTGCACCAAGGAAACCAACTAAGCGAAGAAAGCGCTGCATGAACTCGTTGCTATTCTCCCCAGCTCTCTGTCAGATCCCATGGTACTCTCTCTTCAGCTTGTCTTGCTCAGCCTTGGGAAAGAACTGCTCCATCACCCTATCCCCGAACTGAGCCCATGTCAAGCCAGCCACCCAATCATTACCTCCCTCAGACTGCTTCAGTGCTATCCACCATGCTAACACAACACCTTCGAACCGGTAGCATGCCAACCTCGACTTGAAAACGGGGTCACAACCCATAGCATCGAAGATCTTCTCAATGTGAGCCAACCAGCTTTCAGCTTCACTAGGGCTATATGTTCTCTCGAAAGCTCTAGGACGGAGCTTATTGAATCTCTCGAACCATGTGGCCAATGTTGCTGGAGGAGGAGGAGGAGGTACAGGGTGATGTTGCTAATTGTTGGCAGCTTGAACCTCAGCCCTGATTTCGTTCCTCAGTTGAGGAAGCATAGCTTGCATTGCAGCTTGGATTGCTGCATTGAGTTGTTCCTGCTTGCATGTGAGAACCATCTGACAGTATAACATAAAATACATGAATAAACTGATCAAAACATAAACTATATACATGAAAAAAATTTATACCAATAAATCATGAGAAAAATTTTATGCAGGAAAACTAGTACATGAATGCATGATGCAGTTTTATGTAAACTTTTGTATGCGCGAGAGTGAAAGCCTATGGTCAGTTCACCCAAAACAAAAGACATGGCGAGGGGACGCCTATGGGTCGGTCCCAAATTTAAAAGTTTCGATAAAACACATGCGACTAAATAGGGCCAGTCCTGTACCAACCATTACTTAGTCATAAACTTGCGACAATGACATATATATGTATGCATGAAAATGATGAATGCATGAAAACCGACTGTCAGTTCTAGGAAGACCATAGTGACTACCCACTAATCACAGGTCATGTTTTGAGAGCCTACATGTCGAAGCCTTGGCTCTGATACCATAATTGTAACACCCTATTTTGATAAATGGAATGTCACGCGTGATTATGGCGTGTCATCAAAGCATACAAGGATAAATGTCTTACATGACCATAAAGGAAATACCGGAATCAAACATCGGTATCCCAAAACTAGAACTCATCACACAGAAACATAAGTACTATAAATGAAAGGACTAAACAATGTCCATGGAAATGAGTATCAAAGTATAAAGAAATGCATAAAGTAAAGAAGGCTAGGAAGCTTCCAATCCATATGCACGTACGCTTAAAGTCTGCGAGCGTCCCTGAGTACCTGTCCTTTTGGGAACATGAAAAGGAAAACGGATAAGCAATACGCTCAGTGCACGGATATACAAGTATAGCATGAATAATATAAGCATATAAACATGAAGCAGCGGAAATGACTAAGTCCTGGATAACCTGGTTATATCTTAGTAAAACTGGTTTTATATTTTAAAAAGCCTTATGTTTATCTTGTAAAAACTGTTTAACATATTTATCATTAGCCAATATAGGTCATGAAATATCAACGTGCATGAATACTTGGAGGGGTGACCTCGTCATGCAAATTAGAAGGGCTGCCTCTAATTTAATATACTGGTTTTGGGTAGGGGGGATCAGCTCCTTGTGAAGGATGCAAGGCACACACAACATTTACACTGAGTAATCTACTGAAAACATGTAAACTAGGATGCACCCATACGCCCCACCTGATAATAAAATATGGTCAAAAGCTGAAAGGGACGCTACGAGCTATCACTCCGCCTTGGTGAAGTCATAACACTTGTGCCTCCAGTGTTATGGTTATGGTACCTCCATAACTAGGTGAAACTGGTCATGCATGTATATTGCTTTAGGTATTCTAATTTAAACGTAAGCAATTCAAAAACATATAAAACATATACTGGGGAAAACAGTTGGCTGCATACGGGGAAATCCTAATAAGGAAGAATGTCCATACTGAAAGGACGGAGAATCCGTACCTTGTGTCTAGTGAACGAAGAAGACGAACGGAAGAGAGTCCTACTTCGGTATCACTAATGCTACATAAATACATATTTGTATAAGTATCTGATTACTGAGTACGTACTGGTTTTATATCATGTCTTAGCTTGTTTTATATGTTCATGTCATGTTTTACTCATTTAAGCTTTATACTGTGTTTATCATATATTCTGTCTATTCTGATTAAGTATTACTTGTATTTCATGTATTATTATACTTGTTGTGTAATGAAAAGTAACTCTCTAAAAAAAATAGCAGGTTTCCTAAAATAGAAAGTTTCCAATAATAGAAAGTTACCAAAAATAGAAAGTTTTCAAAAACAGAAAGTTTCCAAAAAATAGAAAGTTTCCAAAAATAGATTTACTGCTTAAAATAGATAAGTTTCCAAAAATAGAAAGTTTCCATAAATACATTAGCTGTCTTAATTAAATAAGTTTCTAAAAATCGAAAGTTTCCATAATTAGATATAAGTTGGATAATTAAGCTAATTATATAAGCTTAAGTGTTTACTGATTAATATTCTAAGTCATGTAATTATAGAGTATAGTTTATTAATTATTTCATGTGAATTAAATAAACTATAGGTTAAAGTAGTTAATTAAATATAACATGGTTTAATTAAATAAAGGTAAAATACTTAGGTTAAAACATGTATTGTTAACTATTAATAATATAACCTAAGTCATGTCAATTAATTAATTATAAGTCATGGTTTTAATAATTAATTAATTATATAGTCTAATTAAATGGAAAAATATTTAGGTTAAAATTCATGCATTAATAATAAAATTAATAACCTAAGTCATGTAAATTAAATTAATCATGTTCATATATTTAATTAATTTAATTTAAGTCTTGAAAAATATAACTTGTAAAAATATTTAACCTTGTAAAAATAACTCATGAACCGGACCGTGTTTTATTCTGTGAACTAGACCCAAATGCAGCCTAGGTCATACTAGCCACCGGCTTGCCAAGGGTTCCCACCGGCTAGCCGGTGTTCCCCTTGCTGCCGTGGCCTACCCGAACACCATCATGCCCCGACCGAGGTCGGGGTCTCCCTTTTCCTGTTGCCGTGACACACCACCACCACACCGAGACCATAAGGTCTCGGTTGGTGCGAGAAAAATCAAGCAGAGACCCCCTTGGGCTCGGTTTAGGCGTCGTCCAACAAACAAACACCCCTTAACCATTTATTAATTTACCCAATGATTAAATTACATGCTTTATATCTTGTTTTTAATTTGTTATTAAAAACATTCATGATTTTATGTGATTAGTAAATCAGAAACATAAAATAAAAGAGGTTTTAGTGTATACCGATCATGTGAATCAAAGAGGATGAACACACTAACGATCCTTGCAATAATCGAACACCAAAATCAATCAAACACCCCTTGGTGTGATGTAGAACCCGGCGGCCAAAGAACAAAGAGAAGGAGAAAATATTTTTAGGGTTTCTTGCTTTTTCTAAATTTTTGTTATTATGAAAATAACTTTTCCTTTAATTTCATGTTTAGTTAATGGGCTAGGCCCTTTTCTCTTGTTGTAGCCGCGGTTAGGGACCCACATGGGGGTAACCCGAACATTTCTCGTGACTAAATAATTAGCGTGTTCTCGTGTTCGTGTTTTTACATGATTTAACTAGTTATCGATCGTGACTTAACATATTTATTTGTGATCGTAATAAATATATATACATACGTAATATTAGCTCGTGATTAATTTACGTTCATGATTTCATGTTCGTATGTTCGTGGTTATAATTATTATTGAAATAATTATCGTGTGTTAATACGTAATAAATACTTATCGTGTTATAACACGTACGTAATACTTGTAATTCTTGTTCGTGAAACATAAACGTGCTATAAAAGGAAAGTTCTAATCATGTACATACGATCTTAAGGGTACTATTCATGGTAAAAGCATGCGGGTTTTACACTGCAGGTGCGGATGGTCCAGCTGGTGGTGCGGGTGCACGAGTATCCTGCATGTGAATTATAGCTCTCCTGGTCTCCCGGGAGAACCTCATAGTCTCGAGCAACTGAAGCTGGTGTGCAGTATCGGCACTCCGAAGAAGATCTGTCTCCGCAGTGACTCCCTGGTGACGAAGATCTGCCAGGTCTATGAAGGCCCTGAAGGTCTCCACCTGTGTGAGTATGGCAGCCTGGGTCTCGTACGAGTGACCCTCCAGTGAAGCTAGGCGATATCGGAGGTAAGAAACCTCATCCAAAAGCCACTGTATGGTTCCGTGGGTCATACCCAAAGAACTCTGAGTGGTATGTGACTCACCAGCCACAGTCCAATAGAGAGAGTTAAATCTCTCCTGTAGTACAGGGCGTCCCTGCTGTTCCGCCTGAAGTAAGGCATGGATGAGTGCGGTATCCTATGCCTATCGGGCTACCAGAGCGTCGACTTGTGCCTGTAGAGCGGCAATTCTAGCCTGGCTAGCTCTCGAACCCTCTCCTATCTCGAAGGTCGAGTCAGGAGTAAAGTGTTGCCTCCTCTTGTGAGGTGGCAAGGCACTGGTGAGATAAGATTGGAGTGCAGAAGGTGGTGGAAAGGGTGGTAGAACATGTACAACCTGATCCGCCTCCCTAGGTGGAGATGCAGGTACGACCAGTAGTGGTGATGTAGGAGAAATAGTAGCTGGTGATGGGGTAGGAGAATCTGATAGGATGATAACTCCATCAGGCTGATCATCTATGGACTAGGTGTCAGATGCATGTCCGGCAAGTACCGACGTCGGCGATGGCGGTGGGATGGTAGGAACTACGAGCTCCTCGAAGGTAGTCACGATGGTAGGTGTCGTCATGATATCTGAAAATAGTAGCATTTTAAAGTTGAGTAAGTATTAGCTTACAAAATTCAAAAAGTTTTCAAAATGCATATGCAATGCGGTTTATGTCTCTTTAATAATGCTTGTTAAAAATATATGTAGATACTTAATTGATTTAATAACTCGGAGGTTATAAATCAGCGTACAGTTAGTTCACATAATATGCATGCTCTATATGTTATATTCCTAACTATAAAGGTTCCCCAAAAATCAATTTTCTTTTTAATTGATTTAAAATTTCAGTTATAGTCCAGTTTAAATTTTTATTATTTAAAATTTTTTTATTCTTGATCTGGTTCTCTATAACTATGTGCTCTGATACCATTCTGTAACACCCCCATAATGGTCAAATGCAGCGGAATAGTACGTGGGGTGTTACTTTAGTGGATCGATAACACACAGTATATAGAGAAATGATCATAAGTCATTTAAAAACATATCATATGAATTAAATTGTACACATTTAGTATCTTGTCTTAAAATAGCATTTATTAATAATGTGAAAAATATCTCAGCCCGTTGGTAACATGATGCTTCAATGATGCTGGAATCCAATGCATGAACCTGTTTATATTCCTGAGAAAACATATAAAATAAAATGTGGGGGTCAACACGAGGTTGGTGAATTCACATGTTTAATTTAATAAATAAATGTATTGATATGCCAAACACCACGATCATAGTAGGACAATCACAGCCAATACTATAGAAGTTCCTATTGCTTAGTAATAGAAGCTAGACATGATGCTCAGTACGCCCATTGGGTCTATCCTGATGTTGTTTCCCTCAGTCCGACAATGAAATAAACTTGTTGCTTGGCCTAAGCGTTTCTAGATAGCAAGTCACGTAGGCCGGGTGTTGTCATTACCCAAATAGATATATTCATAATATTTCGTGCTACACTACTAACTATTACAGTCTACGGGAATGGGGCAAACAATAGGCAATAAGCTGTTATATGTTAATGTTACCCGTGCATGTTTGCATATCAAAAGTGTTAAGTATGTTTTCTCCCCCAGTTATAAATACAGTAAAGATGGGGCCATGAACTCACCTCAGTGGTAACGATGTAGTGATGATGTCACTGAATAAACTGGCACAGTATGATCACGAAGTGATGAAATTACCTAAGTAATTTAGATGACTCGGTAAATGCAAAATAATAATGCATGATAAATGTAACTGATGAAAATGCATGATCACGAATTAATAAGTTTTTATGGTTGTTTAAGTATTTACACTTATAGTGAGCTGTATATAATATATTTTTAGTTTCTAAAAATATATTTAGATTGTCTAATAAAAGGGTAATAAATTAAATAAATAGATTTTTATTTAATTTAATTAATTGTAAGAAAATAATATATTCCATTTAATTTTCTTAAGGATCTAAACATATTTAATAGGATTTATTTGTTTATAAAGTTTCGTAAATAAATCTTAATAATTTATTTAATTAACAAAATGACTTAATTTAATTTATTAATAAATTAATTTATAAATACTTTTAATTAAATTAAAATTACTCGTAAGTCCTCGTAATATAATAACTTTCAAAATAACCTTTAAAGTTTCGTTCGTTAAGTGTTTCACCTCGTTAGTCCTTGTTCGTTAGTTTTATTTCCAAATCACGCCCCTAGAGCTCACAATACTTTCGTTATATGGCAAGTTTGGTCCGTAGGGTTTCCTAGTCTCGAATTAATTACAAACCGAGTCCCTAGGGATCGGTTTAACTTTATGAATTGGCAAAACACCCCCCCCCCCCCCCCCTCAAGTCTCAAAATACAAAAAAATAGGTTTTAGGGCTTGAGTTAAGTTTGGATAATGACATAACTAGTCCTTCATATCTCGAAAATATATAATAAGGTTTTTAGGGCTTGTATTAAGTTTCCAAAGTGACACATTTAGCCCCTTAAGTCTTGAAATATATATTTTTAGGATTAGGGCTTGTATTAAGTTTCTAAAGTGACACATTTAGCCCCTCATATCTCGAAATACATTTAATGGAAGACAAGGGCTTGTATTAAGTTTCGAAAGTGACACATTTAGTCCCTATATTTTGATTAGTTCTCGGTTTAAACACAAACGCACCCTATATTTTCAGAATTGACAATTTTGGTCCTCGAACTTCTTTAATATCACGAAAACATCATGTTTTATTAAGTTACATTTTTTACTCTAACTTTCACCAATTGACAATAAAGGCACGAAAAGTTCCCAAACATGGATTTGGGCTTGGTTGGCCCAATAGGGTCTCGGTTTGGGCTTCATGGGCCTAACGGGCTAGTCTTTGGTCTTGTCTAGTTTTCTACTTATTTTATTAAGCATACTAATAATGTACTAGTTAAATTGGGCTTATGTATGGGCTTATATGTCGCGGATTATATGAGCTTATATGGCTTATTTGTGTTTGGCTTAAATAAGCTTATGGCTTATATGGATAATTTTTCTAGTGTACCAAGTTATAAACAAGTTTTCTACTCCTAAACAATTACACTTATCTAAATGGGCTTATTATACTAAGGCTACACTCGTCTTATAAATAAGTCGAGACCTATGGCTTAGTTGTTTGGGCTTATTGTTTGAATATTGTACTAATTTACTAGTTAAGGTTTATCTAGGTTTCTATTAAGCAAGATGTCCAACTAGTTCTTCATAATCTACGGATTCCAAGTGAGTCTACCCATGAAACATAATAAGCTGTGGGCTTATAGTGTGACAATCCGTCAATTTATGGTTTATATTTTATTCTCAAATATTATTTAAAAACATTATTTTAATGTTATATTATGAACTCACTTATTTTCGGGAAGTAATTTGGATTTACGTCTTGAAGTAGCATCGACTACGTCTAAACCGGAGGATTTTACGTTACGTGCTTACGTTTACATACACCGTTTTGGTGACAGTCCGACATTTCAGAAAATAAATTTGTCCGTGAATATTATTTTGAGATTTTAAATTTGTGTTGGTTCCTAAACTCACAAATTTACGAGAAGAGATTAGGACTTACGATTTTATTTTAACGTCCTTTACGACTAAACCGGAAACCTTAGGATTACGTATTTACGTTTTCGAACTCCTTTTTTGATGAGACAATTTTTATTAGATTCGTTTTGTGCCGTTGATTCATCATTTATAAAATCGTTTTTCGTAAAACGACCCGAGGGCACGCAAATCAAGGAAACTAGAATCGAGGAGTACCCGTAAATTAGTGGAGATGAGACAAGTAGGACACTTGTCCCACCCCCACTATAACTAGCCAACACAAGCCTTGTGGCAAGTTTATACATAAACTTGCAAGACACATGTCTTGCAAGCTTAATAAACAAGCTAACAAACCACAAAACCATCTAGCCAAAACCGTTCACTCATTCAACACATGCAAACCACCAACTCCTCTCTTCCTCTCTCTAAAATTCGTCCAAGAACCACCCATAAACTCCCCCATTTGATCAATTTTAACCACAAACATTTGTTATAATTAACATATGTTAATCTCCATTCAAAAAGATGAAGATTGGTGCAAGTTTTAACATCCAAGGAGAAGTTTTGTTGGTATCTTGGGGCTGATTTTCTATGAGAAGCTTATGAAGATTTGGTGATCTTAAAGTGGTGTTGGTTTATCACAAGTCTTGCCATCAAATCCAAGCCTTGTTCATCAAAACTCATCTTTTCATCACTAATGGTGGTATAGAGATTGTTTCTTCCTATCCTCTTTTTGTTTTGATTATGTAATCATGTATTTTCTTTCTTATTGTATATGTATATGATGAATATATGATGATAAAAGTATTTTGTGGGGATTTGGTGTTGATAAATATGATTAAAAAGATGAAAAACTATAAGAAACAAGGATAAAATCTTGCTTAAATTGACGGCTGTATAAAACAGTAAAGAACCATGTGATGAACTGATAAAATGGCTTGAATAGATTAATATACAGTAATTAATATGTCTTGTACATATGTGAGAGTTGGCCATGCAATGGAATCATTATAATGAGTGAGATATGATCAAAACAAGTTTAGAGTACAAATTTGAGTTCACTGTTTTGGACGATTTTTAGAAAATACTTAGAGGCTGATTCAACAGTAGCTATAGAATAGTTAAATGGAGCACATATCATGTAGTTTATGTCATAAAATTTGAGCTTCTATCTCCATATAGAACTCTAGATATGGCAGTTTTGGTGAACATGAAAATAAAAATCAGATTTTGGAAATTAAAGTATAATAGTATTATATAAGCACTCAAATAAAAATAGTATAAAATGTGAATTAAAACCCACTAACTCATATAATACATTTATATAAATATGTATAAGGTTAAATAAATGGACACTTTATAAAAATGATAGTTGAATAAGATTTATAAGTATAAAAACCATAAACATGATTTTTACGACTTTTTCGGCTATTACCGTAAAATTGACGTTTTTGTTAAATAAAACTTAGACGGTTGGACCCGTCTAATGTAAACTTTTATAAACTCATATACTGATATATAAACATATATAACAAGTAAAAACCGATAAAAACCCGAACTATATAACATACGGACATTAACGGACTAAGTTAACGTTATTGGACTAATAATACAACAAAATGGACTAGAACACTTATAAACTTATTTATTGGGCTTAACCCATTTGGGCCCAACATGTAAAATGTAAATACTGATAATACAAGTATAAAATGGATTAATACAAGTTAAAGAACTTATAATAAGCTAATTGGACTTAAAATATGTAAATAGGTAAAACTAGTAAACTAGTATAAAAGTTATCGACACATAACAATAAAATGAGTAAATGAGAATATGCAAAACCACTTGATCATCATATATATATATAATCATCATATGTATACATAATTGTTATTTTTATAAAGTCATTGGACAAGAGTCTAAGACGAGTGTTATTTGTCTAGGTTTCCGTGATTGAAGCACGTACCGTACGTCCGAATTGCCGATAACCCGCCTTCCCACATCAAGGTGAGTTCATAGCCTCACACTCTATTTAATGTTTTTATGAAATGTTTTATAAACCCGCGAGGGAGATAACATGTTAGTTTTTATAAAATAGGACACCATTTGTCCCGATTGTTTGTTTATTGATTTGGACCCGACTGATTGTATGACCCGATTGTATGACCCGATAAATGATTAAATGACCCGATAGATGAAATAAAATAGATTATTAAAGTTAGGTTATGTCACTAAAAGTCCCATTAGCATGAATTGTGAACTACCGGGATTTGGTAGACGCTTATGCATATAATAGTACTATTTGGGGACGATCACCCCAGTTCGCGCCTTGACGGTTGATCCCCGTCGTGCCACATTGATTGGTAAGCGAATTTATGTATGAGAAGATTTCCATTGCGTGACCTTTGTGACGACACGCTAATTTAGATGGGCAAATTGAGTATCGGGTTAGCTACCCGTTGTTGTGATAGTAAGGTAAAAATGTCATGCGGCTTATAATAATCCAATTAACGAAATACTGCTATACGTGCCGAATTACGATGTATTGCCTGATTAGCAATACAGGGTCATACTATTGATATTATGTTCGTGTTTTGGTTTTATATAACCATATTCATATAACGGTTTTTATTTAACTTTATACAACGTCATAAGACGTATTGTATGATGCTTTTACAACATTGGCTCGTATAATGATTTTTAAGGCAAATGCTTATATTATGATTTTCGATAAGGATTTGTATAAAAATGACTTTGTCTATTTTATGGCCTATTACAATGATTTGTACGAAATGATTTTTGGTAACAATTTTATACCAAAGTTATATTGAGCGATTTTATTAAACTCTATGAATTCACTCGGCGTTATCGCTGACCTTTTCTTTTAACATGTTTTATCTCAGGTACTTGAAGGTAATTCTCGGGAAGACAACAAGAATTCATGGCCCGCACTTAAATAATAATTTCCATTCGAATGCTTTGTAAAACCTGTATAAAATACAATGACTTAGGACCTATGTAAATTTGATATTTATGAATGGAAATGCTTTATTATTAGACGACGCGATTTTTATGCGTTGTCTATGATGTGAGTAATGTGCTATCCCGTAACACCAACTAGTCTTCCGCTGTATTGAGTTGTATAAATTTGGGGGTGTTACAGTTTGGTACCAGAGCTCTCGTTATAGAAAACGAAAGATTTTTAAAACCAAGGTTTTGAATAAAACATTTCAAAATCTTTTAACTATAAACATTTTTCTAAAAATGTCTAAAAATCTTTTGACTATAACGGTGCCGAAGAATTCCCGAGTTACCGACAAGGCCAGACTGAGAAGTGTTATTTTAATATATATAACTTGGATTATATATATATATATATGATGTAATTTTATTACATGATTGTTTGATGATTATTTTGATATTTATACGAGGTATTTATACGACGTAGATTGTCACAAGGAACCCTAAATCCCCTAGTAAATTAATCGAAGCTATTCTCGTAGGAATTCTAGCTATCCTAGATCTGAACCAAGTTGTGGATATTTATGATCCCAACAAATGGTTGATATTCGTAGAAATGTAGATATTAGTTGATTGTGATATTGAAAAAGAATTGGCGAGATTAAATCTGATATCGATGTCATGACGATCTTTCCTTATAGAGTGGAGTTTGACAAAACGTTATCACCTGGAAAGATGTCATCTGATTCGTTGTCATCCAATTCTTAAATTTGAAATCGAAAGGGTGAATGTTGCACTTGAGGCTGTCATTGGAATCATTACCCAAAAGCCTCATGCCACTAGTACCTTTCCGAGAAGTCTAATTGACTGATCAAGTCATTTCATACTAGTGACTTATTTGATAACTATTGATGAAAGAGCTATAGGATTGGAAATTAAGTGTTGATCATATCGAGCTTTTATTGCCCTTTTAAGGCCTAAGAATACAGATTGAAAGTATTGGAAAATGAGGTAGTATATTGCATTGAGTATAAGTTGATTGAAACTTGAATGAAGTAAAATTTAATTCGTATGGAATATGAAATTGTTAAGAGGAAGTTGTTAAGTTCTGTGATTGAATTATAAGGTTTTAAATGATTGTTTGTTTGTGTTAAGGGTTGTTCCTAGGCCATTGTCCGCTAATGAGGATGCCTAGTGTCCAACAAATAAATTGAAGAAATCTTCTTCTGAATTGGGACCGATGGATCTTCCGGGATAGGTGGGACACCTAATGACTCTTGTAGATTAGTATTCATTGTGGTATCTTTTAAAAATCCCTAACTTAACTGAGACATCAGTTGGTAGGATGAGTTCTGAGAATTGTATGACATAGTGACACGTAATGTGTTACGGTACAATTTTGACTTGTTTATGATTAATGAAAAGACTACCTTTGATTGCTAAATTCTACATGTATCGATGATATCTATCTTTTATTGCTTCATCCTAATGTTTGCATTAGTGATGCAACCATTGAACAAGTACTCATCTCGAATTGAGTTACGTTGTGGATTATTCTTTTTGAGTGCCATCGAGGTCATGAACCTCATGATTATTTGGCTAAAGCTCATTTCCTATCATACTGTAGTTAGTTCTTGGTGAACAAGTTTTCATCACTCTTTTGCAGATCAATCATTGTTTTTATAAGATAAAACAGTATCCTTTGAGAAAATTGAATTTTCATCACTATATGGATTTTTTAAAGTGAGACTTATAAATAATCGAAATGAGATTGTTTATAAAACACCTTGGAAAACTTAATTGTTTTCATAACAAAGAAAATCCTTGTAAATTTATTCTTGATTCTTATTTAAGAATTAAGCATGAAAATGTTTTTATGATGATAAAATTTTGACGAACTGAGTATTGCATCGTTAATCTTGAAATTGTATATAGTTGCGCGCCTACATACAATTTGGAATGGACCATGCAAGGCTGATTAGTAGTCACCATGAAACTGATTAATAAACACTAAATTTTCTTTGAAGATTGTGAAAGATTACAATTTATGAGATCTGCAAGAAGTGAAAAATAAGGACATAGTGTTAGGGACACCTACATATGTGCCTGTAGCATCTATTCTTCTGAGTCGAATTTACTCATCTGTGGAAATTGTCTTATTTGACAATTGACAATTCTTTCTTGTCCAATTCTCCCGTAGTGAGATTCTTAGGAAAAGTATTTGATTACCGAGTGTTGATACCCGACCGGATGTATCGACGTTCTTATCATTTCTTTTGATTAGATTTCATTTGAATGACCTGGGTAACGATCCAAGGAGCTTTCGAATGCGTACTCAATTCATGAAAACATGGGATATATTCATATTCGTTAATGTTTTCGTTTGTATCTGATTTGAAATTCTGTCGCGTAGATTTTGCGTTGACCTTACTCTTTTAAGGTTAGTTATTTCTCTTGATATCCTTGAATTTGTGAAGGATTATGAGTTATTATTAGTCTTTTGAGAAGTTCACATCTTATCGACGGCAATAAAACTGGAAAGTTGATAGTACCAGTAGAATGGATTGATTGATTATGACATGACGACATTGTCTTAATTGATGGGAACTCGAATTGAATTCCCCTAAATGATAAGATGTTGATTATCAAAAGTGATCTAAATAATTCTTGATGGATGACCATATCCTGCATTTAGACTTGAAATTATACCGTGAATGGTTGTGAATTAGTCATAGATATTATAATCTAGAAAGAACCTAATATAAATTTATTAAAAGATGTTTCTGTTATCTGAAATTTTAGAAGGTATTTGTTGGTAAATTACCTAGACTTTTGCCATTAAGGCAAGTTGAAATTGGTATTGATTATATTTCCGGTGCTGCACCTGTGGCTTGTGCACTGTACATCAGCACCATCTGAATTAAAGGAATTACCGTACAACTGAGAGAGTTGTCGGAGAAAGATTTTATTCTACCGAGCTCGTCATCATGAAGAGCTATGGTGTTATCATTCCTTATATTTATAGATTACTGTGAACTGAGTAAATTGACAATAGAAAACGATATCCATAACTCGAAATGGAAGATTTGTTCGATCATTTACAAGGTTCAAGCGTATATTCGAAGATTTGATCCACGACATGGTTATCATCAACTTCGCATCTGCGAAAAAGATTATCTATTCCAATCACTACATCCGGTACTTGTAATGGACATTATGAGTTTCACGTGATGTCGTTTGGATTGTCTAATACACATGTGGCATCCATAAATTTGGTGAATCACGTGTGTAGGCTGTAATTTGATAAATTCATGCTTGTGATCATTAAGGACCATTTGTTTGTTTATAAGAATAAGAATGAGTTAATAATTATTTATAGATCGCCCTGAATTAACTGAACAATAAAAACCTGTACCTTGAATATTTAACATGAGATTTAAAACTTAATCCTTTACATTATTTGACCGTGTGATTAATAAGATAATGGAATCTATACTGACTTTTCAAAGTTAGAGCCATTTGAAACTTTGGGTTTTACCAAAAAGAAAATAGAAATATGTTTTGACAAATGTTTTAACAAAGGATTTTTAAGGGATTATTCCCTTATACACAAATCATTTAACTAAACTCCTGTTTAGGGGTAAATGTTTGTGTATACCTCAAGACAACCTAAGAGGGATTGAGGAAACCGTTAAACCATGACTTAAAAATTTGAAACGACAATTTCTGCTTTTCAACTAAGAAAATTTTACCAAGGAATAAACGAAGGTTTTTCGAACATTTACGAATCTTATTAATTATTTTCGATAAATCAGCAAAAAATATTGTTAATTAAATTCAAATTTATTTTGAACATTTTTATATAATTGGTCGAACTATGAAATTTAAAATTTTTACGCTTGTCTTTCATAAAAATTAAATATTTATTATTTAATTACTTGTAATATTTATCGACGCTATAAACGTCGGATCAAGCAAAACTGACAAAAATAATAGTTAAGATAGAACTAAAACATAGAAGATATGAAGAAAGAAATTTTGAATTAATACGGTCATGATAATTATTCCATCTAGGAAAGTGAACGTAATTACGGACACATTATGTATAAAAGATAAAGAACCAATTAGGACATGTTCCTTAATAATGAAAGTGCAAAATGAATTGCCGAACAATTTGAATATAAACGATGTTTATAAAAAGGGATAATATAGATAATAAAAGGGGTTCGCGGCTAATATGAACCATTAGAATTGAGAAGCCGATAGTGTTAAATGTTTTAAAGACCACTTGTGGTTGTCTAAATATGGAGGATTGTGAGATATAGTTATGTTGGAGTCTTGTAAGTATAAGTATTCTATTCTTGTCATTTCTGATTTAATGTATCTTTATCTGAAGAAGTTGTACTAATGGCAAATTATGAAGGCAGACATTGCCTCATACATTAGTAAACGTCTAGCTATCGCAAAGGTCAACATCTGAATTTGATTTGATTTGGGTCATCGTCGACAGACTGACCAAATCTACTAATATCATTCCTGTTATTGATAGATTCTTGATGAAGAAATTGACTCTTTTATATTTAAAGGAGTTGTGTAAACATGGTGTGCCTGTATCGATCATCTCTATCAAGACCCTCGCTTCGCATCGAATTTCTAGAGATTTGCTCAGAATTCATTGAGAACGAATCTTGATGAGAGTACTATGTACCACCCCAATCAAAGGGACGAGGCAAAGTAACGATACAAAATACTATAAGTGTTGTTTTATGTTTGAATGATTGACCTTTGGTAATAAACCGTATAAATGTTTTCCTCTGGAGAGATTATCATTGATAATCATCGTATTAGGATCGAGATCGAACCTTGTTAAGATTTATATATTAGAGCATCTGTAAGCAGGAGTTGGGATGAAGACACCCGACATACACCCATTGTGAGTTGGACATGTCTTTTAGGTTTAAGGTTCCCTATGATGGCGAACCTAACCTTATAAAATACTCGACCCGCGAGACCTGAAATGATTGTTGAAATTAGGATCTGATTATTGACTGCCGGTAGTGGGTAGGAGGTTATGTGAATATGAAATGTAGATCTTGAAGTGCCAGATGGGTAGCGAAGTTATGCCAAAAATTTTAACCTTGGAAAAATGAATTAATGATCTGAAAGATCATGGGATATAAGTCCCCGTTGTATGGGACCATTGAGATGATGTAAAAGATTGGTTTGAAAGGCATATAAGCTGGATCTACCCTAGGACTTCAAGAGCTGCGTGAATTATGATTCGTATATCAAACTCGATGGAATATCTATCAAGTGAGAATCTGATTGTTTCTTAGTAGAGTTTAGATCGGCGAAAAGTTGCATTCATCAGAAACCCGTGAACATCATGGATAGAGAAAGTAAGTCAACATTTAGCCTGATCTTATTCCTGTAGTTATGTTTGATGAAACTCGCGTATTGTAATGAATTGCACTTGTGAGAAAAGACCGAATGTGGAGGAAATACCCACATGGCTTTAACTCTATAAGAAGCGAGTAGTAAGATGATTTTTAAGGACAAAGATCCTATTTAGGGGTAAATGCTGTGACAATCCGTCAATTTATGGTTTATATTTTATTCTCAAATATTATTTAAAAACATTATTTTAATGTTATATTATGAACTCACTTATTTTCGGGAAGTAATTTGGATTTACGTTTTGAAGTAGCATCGACTACGTCTAAACCGGAGGATTTTACGTTACGTGCTTACGTTTACATACACCGTTTTGGTGACAGTCCGAAATTTCAGAAAATAAATTTGTCCGTGAATATTATTTTGAGATTTTAAATTTGTGTTGGTTCCTAAACTCACAAATTTACGAGAAGAGATTAGGACTTACGATTTTATTTTAACGTCCTTTACGACTAAACCGGAAACCTTATGATTACGTATTTACGTTTTCGAACTCCGTTTTTGATGAGACAATTTTTATTAGATTCGTTTTGTGCCGTTGATTCATAATTTAAAAAAACAGTTTCCGTAAAACGACCCGAGGGCACGCAAATCGAGGAAACTAGAATCGAGGAGTACCCGTAAATTAGTGGAGATGAGACAAGTGGGACACTTGTCCCACCCCCATTATAACTAGCCAACACAAGCCTTGTGGCAAGTTTATACATTAACTTGCAAGACACATGTCTTGCAAGCTTAATAAACAAGCTAACAAACCACAAAACCATCTAGCCAAAACCATTCACTCATTCAACACATGCAAACCACCAACTCCTCTCTTCCTCTCTCTAAAATTCGTCCAAGAACCACCCATAAACTCCCCCATTTGATCAATTTTAACCACAAACATTTGTTATAATTAACATATGTTAATCTCCATTCAAAAAGATGAAGATTGGTGCAAGTTTTAACATCCAAGGAGAAGTTTTGTTGGTGTCTTGGGGCTGATTTTCCATGAGAAGCTTATGAAGATTTGGTGATCTTAAAGTGGTGTTGGTTTATCACAAGTCTTGCCATCAAATCCAAGCCTTGTTCATCAAAACTCATCTTTTCATCACTAATGGTGGTATAGAGATTGTTTCTTCCTATCCTCTTTTTGTTTTGATTATGTAATCATGTATTTTTTTTCCTATTGTATATGTATATGATGAATATATGATGATAAAAGTATTGTGTGGGGATTTGGTGTTGATAAATATGATTAAAAAGATGAAAAACTATAAGAAACAAGGATAAAATCTTGCTTAAATTGATGGCTGTATAAAACAGTAAAGAACCATGTGATGAACTAATAAAATGGCTTGAATAGATTAATATACAGCAATTAATATGTCTTTTACATATGTGAGAGTTGGCCATGCAATGGAATCATTATAATGAGTGAGATATGATCAAAACATGTTTAGAGTACAAATCTGAGTTCACTGTTTTGGACGATTTTTAGAAAATACTTAGAGGCTGATTCAACAGTAGCTATAGAATAGTTAAATGGAGCACATATCATGTAGTTTATGTCATAAAATTTGAGCTTCTATCTCCATATAGAACTCTAGATATGGCAGTTTTGGTGAACATGAAAATAAAAATCAGATTTTGGAAATTAAAGTATAATAGTATTATATAAGCACTCAAATAAAAATAGTATAAAATGTGAATTAAAACCCACTAACTCATATAATACATTTATATAAATATGTATAAGGTTAAATAAATGGACACTTTATAAAAATGATAGTTGAATAAGATTTATAAGTATAAAAACCATAAACATGATTTTTACGACTTTTTCGGCTATTACCGTAAAATTGACGTTTTTGTTAAATAAAACTTAGACGGTTGGACCCGTCTAATGTAAACTTTTATAAACTCATATACTGATATATAAACATATATAACAAGTAAAAACCGATAAAACCCGAACTATATAACATACGGACATTAACGGACTAAGTTAACGTTATTGGACTAATAATACAACAAAATGGACTAAAACACTTATAAACTTATTTATTGGGCTTAACCCATTTGGGCCCAACATGTAAAGTGTAAATACTGATAATACAAGTATAAAATGGATTAATACAAGTTAAAGAACTTGTAATAAGTTTATTGGACTTAAAATATGTAAATAGGTAAAACTAGTAAACTAGTATAAAAGTTATCGACACATAACACTAAAATGAGTAAATGAGAATAGGCAAAACCACTTGATCATCATATATATAATCATCATATGTATACATAATTGTTATTTTTATAAAGTCATTGGACAAGAGTCTAAGACGAGTATTATTTGTCTAGGTTTCCGTGATTGAAGCACGTACCGTACGTCCGAATTGCCGATAACCCGCCTTCCCACATCAACGTGAGTTCATAGCCTCGCACTCTTTTAAATGTTTTTATGAAATGTTTTATAAACCCGCGAGGGAGATAACATGTTAGTTTTTATAAAATAGGACACCATTTGTCCCGATTGTTTGTTTATTGATTTGGACCCGACTGATTGTATGACCCGATAAATGATTAAATGACCCGATAGATGAAATAAAATGGATTATTAAAGTTAGGTTATGTCACTAAAAGTCCTATTAGCATGAATTGTGAACTACCGGGATTTGTTAGACGCTTATGCATATAATAGTACTATTTGGGGACGATCACCCCAGTTCGCGCCTTGACGGTTGATCCCCGTCGTGCCACATTGATTGGTAAGCGAATTTATGTATGAGAAGATTTCCATAGCGTGACCTTTGTGACGACACGCTAATTTAGATTGGCAAATTGAGTATCGGGTTAGATACCCGTTGTTGTGATAGTAAGGTAACAATGTCATGCGGCTTATAATAATCCAATTAACAAAATACTGCTATACGTGCCGAATTACGATGTATTGCCTGACTAGCAATACAGGGTCATACTATTGATATTATGTTCGTGTTTTGGTTTTATATAACCATATTCATATAACGGTTTTTATTTAACTTTATACAACGTCATAAGACGTATTGTATGATGCTTTTACGACATTGGCTCGTATAATGATTTTTAAGGCAAATGCCTATATTATGATCTTCGATAAGGATTTGTATAAAAATGACTTTGTCTATTTTATGGCCTATTACAATGATTTGTACGAAATGATTTTTGGTAACAATTTTATACCAAAGTTATATTGAGGGATTTTATTAAACTATATAAATTCACTCGGCGTTATCGCTGACCTTTTCTTTTAACATGTTTTATCTCAGGTACTTGAAGGTAATTCTCGGGAAGACAACAAGAATTCATGGCCCACACTTAAATAATAATTTCCATTCGAATGCTTTGTAAAACCTGTATAAAATACAATGACTTGGGACCTATGTAAATTTGATATTTATGAATGGAAATGCTTTATTATTAAACGACGCGATTTCTATGTGTTGTCTATGATGTGAGTAATGTGTTATCCCGTAACACCAACTAGTCTTCCGCTGTATTGAGTTGTATAAGTTTGGGGTGTTACATATAGGGCGTTTGTGGGTCGATTCATGGTGGTTTACGTATGTATGCAAACATAGATCCGTTTTCTAGGCTCCTATATGCATCGCATAGGATGAAAGGTAAGAAAAGATTGAAATGAAGTTAAGGAGGTCTCATACTTACTTGTTTGTACAGAAGATGGCAAATGGCTATGGAACTAGGATCTCTAGGCGTCTGGTTCTTCCTAAACGTAACCTAGGAGGTCTTTGACTTGTCTTGAATGCTATGAATCTTGTGTAGACTAGATTTTAATGTCTTGGAACCAAGATTTGGGCGTAGTAAATGTGTATGTATGAGTTTGTTACGTCTAGGTGCTATATGGAGTTGATGATCCGAATTTGGAGTGAAGTAAGTGAGAAGTGAGTCTAATGTGTTATCTAAATATCAAGGTGAAGGTGATGGATGTGGTCTAAGGTGAAGCCACGGCAAGTAAGAGAAGTAACCAAAATTCATTATGATTTTACAAGGTACTATGAGGTACTAGGGTTTTAATGAGCTTGTTTGTACATTTGGCTTTTGGGAAGCCCCTAACCGTCGCATACATGCACATCAAGGGGACAAAATGGAGTTGTATAGTGTTTACAATTAAGGAAGTGTTGTACATTGCAAATGGTTTGTGTGGTGTGGGTTTTCTACACGTCTAAAGGGAAAGAGATGGTGCTAGGTGTTTTGTTTCTACTACTTGCATATCTTAGGATTAGATATACCTAGTACTTTCCTTAAATGAAAAAATGTACACATTGTCTTGGTTTTGAATATGGCTGACGGTTTTTGGCTAGTCAAAGGAAAAGAATGGCTTAATTAGTGTAAGTTTTAATTAGGGTGTGTTGTAAAAGGTTTATAAAGTCAAATGTATATTTGAAAAAGGTTCTAGGTAATTATAGTTGTGTATGGTGTATTATTCGGCTAGAATGTAAGTCTAAGATAGGTTTCGGTTCAAATTTAGTGTCTTGGTATGGTTACTAGGGGTCTAGGTATAATATAGTAGAAGTAGGTTCAAGTCCTAATTCATGTTGGTTAAGTTTTGGAATCCTTGGTGAAAGTATAGTCATAATTAAATAAAAGTATAATTTACTTTATTAAAATATAAGACACTTAGTGAAAATGAGTTAGAGTGGATATTTGTAGTGTTTAATGATGAAGAGTAGTTTATGTTGAATCATAGTATCGTTTATAAGGTGAGGAAAATATATTAATATATATTTTGAAGTATAAAATAGTTCCTTGGTAAGTGTTATTAATTGTGATCATGAGTTGAGATTTTTATAAATCAAAATGATGGATGCTTATGATCAAGTGTTTCATGTGACTCAATAGTCCCAATATATGATTGTTCAAAGCCTTGTATGCTCATATGATGTAGTCATACAAATGTCCTTATGATTAAATACTCATAATCATAATAAAATGTCATGTGATCAAATGTTTTCATGCTCGGATGATTTAAATGATGTATGATCATGTATGATGCATATGATTGCTCAAAAGATTTCATGCAAAGGTGGTAATATATATAGATATCATGAGATGACGTGTACAATGATGTCATAGTCAAAACCTGAAATTTACAGGTTTTACACTTACCTTGATGAAATGATCGACCAAGCTATTTATAAAGGAGAAAAATAACTAGGCGGTGTACTTAGCATGTTTTTAGTAGATCATGGGTGTGTCATAAGGTTTGTGGTAACTACTGGGCTTAGTGCCCACGTCCTCTTCCTTAGCGGAGAAGCGTAGGTTGAGGTGAACGTAGGGGGAAGACTAAGTCAAATGTAATCATGATTGTGTGGTCTTCAAGCAATACCCTTCAAATGGGATCAAAGGGTATGAGGCTTCGATTGGTGAACTCCTAACTGGTAACTATTATATGTGAATGGTTTACGCCAATGGTTCTACTTAACCTATCAATAAATATCTTACAACACATACTTGCTAAAAGGGTACGTCATCAAGCCACCCAGGCGAAAGTGATACATATGCATGTAGATGTATTGCTTTTGACTCCATTCACAACCCATCTTTCGTGTAAAGAATGATCGGGTAGATGAGCGCTTATGATTATGGCATTAAATGTGCATTCTTAATGCCTAACCCCCTTTCCTAAGGGTAGATTGCATTGTTAACGGTGACCATTATAACTCCTTACATGTCGTACAACAAAACGGCCTTTCAAATTTTAAAACGGTTTAAAATAAGGCTAAGATTTATCATCATCTCTACGTGTAAAGTTAAGAACGAGATATGCGTACCTATATACGACCATTTACCCTTCAACCCTAAAAAAATTTTGACCTCCCCCAACTCTATGCATACATACAAGTGTTCTTCCGTCTAAAATTCTGATTAAATGGTAAAGATTCAGAGCTTTCACCTCCACTCTCTATTTTAATGGACGCAAAGCACGTCATCTTCTCACAAAAATCTACATTGACCAAAGACGGTCATGGTTGTCCCGACATGTCACAAGGATTACCTGATGGGTTAGGATAACTGTCATTCATATTTATCTCATTTTAGGATATGTGTTAGGATATGTGTTTGACTTATTTTATGATATACACTTGTGTTTGTTTGCGATTATATAATTATTAGTATTTAGACCCATCATATGAATGAAATAAAGTAAGTTTGGTCAAATAAAAATATGTGTGCTTCTCTCTTTTTCATCTTAGAAGCTCACATCAAGTTTGAAGAGGTGCTACTCTCGATACAACCCTAACGGGTCGTATGAATTGGTGTCGTATGAATTGGTGCTTTCATTGTTATGGAGGAACATGCAATCGGGGTGCTCATGAAGGAGCAGTTTGACGCCTTTACAAATCAAATTGTATCCCTAACATTGGAATTACAAACAACCAAGGTGTCGGGTTCGGACCGTCATATGGTTGGCAGCAGCGATCAAGGATTCTCCCGCTCAATGCGACTTGATGCTCGAAGTTTAATTGAACTGATCCTCATAGCTAGATCTTTGCAATTAACGAATACTTTGCACTACTAGAGACGAACCCGTAACAACTTAATGGAATTGTTATGGAATGGTATTGTTGGATGACATGCAACAAGCTGATCACAAGTTAGGATGGTTAATAGGAAATCGTACAAAATAGGTTGGGTTGTCCGAGTGCGAGGATCCTCAAGGAGCCTTATCCAAATTATTGCACACAACTATGGTGGCTCAATACCATAGTGACTTTGAGAAGCTAATGAACAAGGTTACCGATGTTTTTTCGAAATTTTACTAATATCGTTTAACATATGTGTCTAAATCTAATATTACAACGAGAGTTGTTGGTGTTGAAACTCACAAGCTTAGGCGAAGATTTTTCCTTAGCATGTCGAACCTACCAACGACACTAATACGACACCATGAGCCATCAAGTGTATTTCACCAGAGGAACATTAATAAGGTCTAAACAAGGGGTTGTGTTTCAATGGTGATAGCAAATGGATGTGATGTCATAAATTTCCCGTTAACTTTACCGTTGCTTTTGAGGGAAGAGGGCGATAATCCAGGCCGAGAGATCCATGCGGCTTTAGCTTACTACCTTGAGTACAAGGTGAATTTTGAAGAAGATAGAAGTGTTAAAACTAAAGGTATGTGAGGGTACGAACCAAGAGGGTCATGGTTGTCACGTCCTGGAACAAGGATTACGTGATGGGGTTAGGATAACCATCATTCATATTTATCTTATTTTTTAGGGTATATATTAGGGTATGTGTTTTATTTGTTTTAGGATATGTACTTTTGTTTGTTTGAGATTATTTTCATTGTTAATATTTAAACCCGTCTGTAGAAAGTAGAAGGGGGGAGGGTTGAATAGTTTTACCACTAAAAAACTGATTTAAGAAATTCCTTTTGAAAATAGTTTGATTTAAGTGATTTATGTGAAACCTTCTTATCCTAAATATGAACAAGTAATAGTGTAGCTAGATAAATAATCACAAACTATATGCAAGTATAAATAAAGAATGTAAAGAGATTAAGGAAAGATCAAACCAAACCCAAAGATTTACAGTGGTTCTGCCACGAAGCTCTATCTTCGTCCCTACTCCACTCCTCGAGTACCCTACTTGGGAGTTCACTAAATCAACAAACTCCTTCGAGGTGAAGAAACTTTACACTTCGCTTACACCAATTTCCGACTATAATCTAAAATTTGAGCCTTAATCTTAGCTAGGACCAATCTACACCAATATACTTTAAGTCCTAAGTATTAATCACAATACATACACAAATTCCAAATTATAAACCAACTTGGATCTTCACAAATACTACACACAAGAATAAAAGAATGATTTGGATCTTGAATAGAGATTGAGTTTGACACAACACTTCAAGGATGATAGTGTTCTTCTCTTCTCACTTTAGAGGACGAGAGAATTGAGGAAAGAATCACTTCTTAAACAAGGTTAATCAAACAAATGATCAAGGACTTGAAATATTAAAGAAGCGTTTAGATCTGAGAAAGTGTGTGCAAAAGAGGTGTTTTGGAAAGCTACAAATGAGCCACTATTTATGGGAGAAGAGGGAGCAACGACTAGTCTGGCCACAATTCGTTAATGTCCCCACGGTTCCATATATATGGAAACGTGGAAGCCTATAACGAACCGTGTTCGTAGACTCTGCTCTTTTTTGTCCTATAGTAGTGAAAGCTTATATGGGAAGGTTATACCTTCTCACGGAATAGCCAATAAGCTTTTTCATTTCAATAAAATATTTTCTTAAAAGTAAAGTTATTTAAAAAAATACCTTGTCACTTTTAAATAAAAGTGAGTTTAATCCTAGATCACTTTATTAGGTTAATGACTTGTTTGTTCATACCTTAAGTGATTGTAAATGAAATGGAAGATTTACACTCGAGAATTCGATATTCGTTGTTTTTGCTAAATGCTTGTTTTTATATATTGTCGTAATTAAAACAAAGCAAGACCGATAAATGTAAGTAACGTTTTTAGACATCATTGTGTTAACAATTTCCCCCTTTAACAATCTCCCCTTGTTTTATTACAACTTATAAACTCAATCATGTTTAAAAAATAAAAACTTTCGAATTTTCGACGAGTTTATTTCCATTTCTCCCCCTTTGTCAAAGCAAAAAGGGTATCAAAATGTCTTGAAGAATAGAAGAATCGACATTGCTAACGCTCCCCCTTGGTGCTTACTCCCCCTTTCTTGGGGCACTAAGAGATCGAGCTACATAGAAGGGTTAGAGGAAAGAAAGAATACCCAAATATAACAATAGTCACAAAAAAAGCACAAGAACATCAAGATCCATAAACCATAAATGATTCATTTTAGAACAAGAGACGTGAAAGATTACAAGAAAATAAAATTCATACAAGTATGTATGAACAACAAGCCTAAAACTTAAGCTTAATTTAATTCTTAGTTACATTAGAACTCTAGGATTTGCTTATATTAGATGTCATATTATTAAGCAAGATTCTTTCTTATGTGGAAGACGATGTGGTAGCGGAATTTGGTGAAGGGTTGGTGGTGTTCTTGTAATCATAGTTAAGTGGGGGCTTAACAAAAAGTTGTTTGATGAAGTTCAACTCATCATAGATGTGAGACATGGCAAGATGTTGATATTGACAACAATGACAATATGTTTCATGATGCATGACATTATCATGTGATTGATGAAGAACACAAAAGGGAGGAAGAGGGAAAGAAGAGTTTCCATAATCAATTTCCTTGGTAGGAGAAGTGATTAGATTTAGAGTGTTCATTGGTGAGTTTGGATAGAGAGGGGATTCGAGAAAATGGTGGTGAATAAAGGATTTCATTTGGAGAGTAAGAAATTTTTGCTTTGAGATGGGAAGAATGCAAAATTGTGAGAGGTTTTGTAGTTGAAATTCCCAAATATAAGCCTATTGTAATACTTTAACTTCGTAACCAATATGTATAACACTTGATGTTTAACTTTTCAAACGCGTAATGCTTTATTAATATAAACAAAGTATTAGAAAGTGTTATGGGTCACACTTGTTGAATGAAAGTGTATAAAACCCTTTAAACAAGTAAACTTGATACTCGTATCAAGTTTACAAGTGAACCTAATGAGTCGTTGAACACAACCTTGGACTCAAGAGGTTCAATGGGAGAAAAGACATCAATAATAACAATAATACAAGTGATACTTTTCTCCCCTTTATATCTCTATTTATAGTGGTACGAGTTTGCTTCCTTAGGGGGGGGGTAGTTGGAACGTGTCATATTTTGAGTGGAAGACGTACACTACATTAAATGCATGTCTATTCTTGGACATGCCTTTAACCAACTTTCAATGAACAGTTCTGCTAACTGTTCACTTTTCCCACTAGGTTGACTAGGCATCTTTAACTTGATCTTTACTTTGTCCCGCCCAAAGTGCTTTATCGGATTCTCCCGCCTAAACCATAAAGAGATAAGGTAAGTCTCTCCTTGCTAAGAACCAACTGACTTAGCTCAGTTGGCCACCAAGGTTCCACTAAGTGGTTTCCTTGGAGGAGGTTCATTGGAGGTCTTGGGTTCAAGACATGCCAATGGCTTTTCCTCCCAGGCAAAGCGGATAAGAAGTTTAACATAACTAGGCGAGGGTTCGAAGAAGAAATTCTAGTGCTTGGATGTCATTGCACGACTCGACCCACTAACCACTAACATTTTCTGTTCTAAAAAAGACTCTCCTTGCTAAATCTTTAAAGGGTCTGGAGTGACCTCTAAGGATTGCCACCTTAGAGGTCCTCAAACATCAACACATTCCTTCTACATCCCAACTTATCCATAAAGGCTGGTGAATATGTCTTTAGATAATCTTTGACTTCTCTGACTTGAATGTGTCTGGTGTGCCGTCTAAGGCTTTGCCTTCAGCTGGTCCTTGTCTTTGTCGATGTACTCTATTAGCGACACATAACACTTAGTCTAATTTAAATAAAATCTAGACTGGTCTATTGTTAGAACTTTCATTGGCCCAACAATCTCCCTCTATTTGAGCATAAATTATACTAAGTATAAATTTATTATAAATGAGTACACATCTTCTTCTTACAAATAATTTCAACAATCAAATAATCATTTTTATTGAAAACTTAAGCTATTACAAGAGAGTTTGATACAATATAAAAGATTAACAAAAGTCTTTAACGGTCAAGTTGAAACTTAACAATCCTTTCAGCCTTAGCCATGTCCGGTCTTGAGTCTATCAGCACTTGAATTTCATTGGCAAGGAACTTGGCATAGTCTGTGTCCACATTTAAGATTTGTCAAAGTCTGATAAGTTGAGTAGTGGAGGCCAATATCAGCTCACTTTCCCTTTGGAAGAAATAGTCTGTTTTTCTATTCATGAACACCATTCCTTTTTAGGCTCTGTGGGGGCTTAACCTTCAACTTGTTTTGTGATCTCCTTTAGGAGGATGATGTTCCTGTACATCCCATCAACAACAATATCCTCAGCGACCATACTTTCAAAAATCTGGCCCATGGGAGTTTTACGTTTCTTGAAATTCTTAGGTTGATCATCAGATAGTTGAGAAGGTAATGGAAGCTCGAGTTTCTGGGCTATATCTTTTATTCAGCTGATCTTAGCTTGGATATTTTTCATCAACTGGGCTGCCCCAAGTCCAGACTTCTTGGAAGCCAGAGATAGAAGTTCCAACCACTCTGTGAGTCCCAAACTCTTAAGCTTGAAGTCACTGTCAACTTTATAGTTGGTTGGTTGATTAATTCTAAAGATGGTCATGTTCACCTTCTTGTTCTTTCCAGTGAAGCAATTGTATTTCGCAATGGGGTTAGGATCAGCTTTGTTGTTGACAAGACTTATATATTCTTCCTTTAGTTTATTTCTCTTTGTTTCAATCTCTACAAGCTTTCTCTTTTGAGCTTCATTCTAAGCTGGGGTCAGCTGTTTCAAGGTTTCTCTGCTCTTCATCTCAGTTTATTTGAGATCTGTGAGTCTCTTATGTTCAGCCATCTGTTCCTATACCTCTTCCAGAGTCATAGGTATTTCACCAGCACTTCTAAACTTTTAAAGCTCAGGTACTTTAACATTATATCCTCCTTCGACCATTAGAGATCTAATCTTTGTAACTTGGTTATCCACATTGGCAATGGCATTGCCTTTGTCTTTGGAGGAATCTCTCAGAGGTGATGGGGAGAACATGGTGTCAGATGTTTTAAAGAGATCAATAGCAAACTTATTAAATTCTTCATTTGTTACTGATCTAAGAGGTTTGGGTTGAGGAATTTCTACTTTGGTGACTTTGAGCTTCTTGGAAGGAGCTACTGTGGAATCAGTTGTGAACTCCCCCTTTGATGTCTCCCTCTTACATCCTTCACCAAAGTCAGATGAAATGAGTTGAGTCCCTAGCACAGGAGTTGTTTTAGGTTCGTTGTTAGATGGTGTAGTTTTCTCCCCCTCAAGCATAACCCTACCATGGGCTATAACTGACTCAATCATTTGAACAACTTTGGTGACAAGCTCCACCAGTTCAACGAAGTCTTTGGACATTCGTGATAGAGTGACAGATAAATGGCTCATAGGGCCAATTTCTGGAAATTTCAAGTGAGCAATCTTTTCCATCAGCTCTAAATTTTTCATGACATGTCTGGAGCAGTCTTGATATTTGTCAAAGACTTTGGAGAGTTCTGCTTTGATGGAGTGTCTAAACTTTTTCTTCAGAGATGTTCCCAGGATAGCAAAACGTTTAGGTTCAGCCTTGTGAAGGTCAACAAACGCGTTATGCACAAACTTGTAGACCTCTGTTAACTCCCTTTGTAGTAGCTTCTTTAAACGGGAAGTGGAATGGGAGTTAACAGCTTTGTTGAGGGCAGATGAGTTTTCTTTTATAACGGAAGCCAAAGAACCAGATAATTGTTGGTCAAAACATTGAGTCATAGCTTCTGGAAGCTTGGTTGATAGGGCTTCACTCAAGACTTATGGAAGCATGGATTTGAGAGAGGTATCAAGTGTTTTTGACAATGAACTCTCCATATTGTTGCTCAGATCCATAGTTGTGTTGGAGATGGCCTGTAGCTCAGATAGATTAGCATCTTGTTTTGCATCTGGCTTGTTTGAGCACAGGTCACCTTGTTTTACCCAGATTTCCTCAGCCCCTAGGGCTTGAACATTTGTCATCGATGGGAATGGAATGGGCTTAGCATGTTTCTTTGTCTAGAGTTTCATGGCATCAAGCTCCTGAACATTCTGCATTTTTGGGAAGGATATGGGTGTAGTTTGTTGTTGAGACGAGAGTCTCTGAGCTGAAAGCTCTTAGACGTTTGGCAAGGATGGGATGTGAGCAGATGGTTCATCAATGATAAAGTTGTTTGTAGCGGAAGTTACATGCTCATCATCCTCCATGTATTCAAATCCAATGATTGAGGCATCATCATAAATCTCTATTATGTCATCCTCTGTCATGGACTCTGGGTCAAACAAGTCTTGTTCCATCACAGTAGAGATTCCAACAATATCATCATTGATAGGTGTGTAAACACCCATCCTTTTACCACTTAATTCGGGCTAAAACGAGACCAAAACACGTATTTAATATCATTTGTTTGGAATTATGCGTGGTTTTTGTGTTTATTGTGTTTTCAGAGCCAACCGGATAAATATTGAAGAAAACATGGGATTGCACGGGTTTTACTAAAGAAAAAGACTCAAGATAAAGTCTATTGTCCAAGAGATGCAAAAGATTTGAAGTCACTGGGCCTATTCGAAGATTTATCGAAGAAAAGGACCAAAGATGGAAGATTTATATAAGTCGAAGAAACTCAAGTCTATTAAACGAAGAAATTAAAAGACGAGTTGAATTTAATCGACAACAAATCCCGAATCAGAATCGAAAACGGAAACTTTTCTGAAAAGACGAAAAGACAAGAAGAACGGGAGAAAGCCCACTCACCAACCAAAGGACAAGGCTATAAATAGCCTTCCCCTCACACATTTTAGACTAGCTTTTTATTTTTTCTTCTTCCCCACTTTTTCTTCCTGGTTCGTAGCTTCACCTTCACCACTAGGGTGATTGGTGATTTTGATCTTTAATTCTTTAATCTTGTAATTTTAATTTTTGTTTTATCTTGTCAAAACATTAATCATTCAATACAAGTTCTTGTTTAATCTTTCCATTTCATCTTGTTCATCATCATCTTTATCTTCAAGTTTTTAAGTTTTTATTTTCTTGATTTGATCTTCAAAAGTTGTTTGGATTTGTGTTTCTATTAGTGGGATTCGTTGCTTATGGTGTCTAAATGATTTGTGTTTAATTTGGTAAATCCTTTTTAAGTATTTGGTTTGATTTTGATAAAAATTCGTGTTCCGTGTTCTTCGTTACCTGCTACTGTATCTGGGTTTCAGAACTTCCGAATCAAACAAAAAGTTCCGAATGAAGCCTTCATTCGGAAACTTCCGAACCAAGCATTAAGTTTCGAATCAGTGATTTCCGAGCCAATAAGTTCCGAATCAAGCAAAATCTTCCGAATCAAGAAAGAAGTTCCGAACCAAGCCTTCGTCCGGAAACTTCCGAATCAACCCCTCATCCGGAAACTTCCGAATCAACCCCTCATCCGGAAACTTCCGAATCAACCTACATCCGGAAACTTCCGAATCAAGAAAACTTCCGAATGAGTGAGTGAACAGTTACTTCCGATTCAGTAAGTTCCGCATGAGTAAGTTCCGAATCAAGGTTTAAAAGTTCCGAATCAAGGTTTAAAAGTTCCGAATCAAGTTTTCCCTTTAGGTTACTGTTTGTCTACTTTACTGTTCCTTTATGCTTATTGAACTTTAAATTTCAATGTCAATTTTAATCTTGATTTTAATCTTAAGTTTAATACAAGTCTTTGTTAATCATAATTAAAGTAATTGTCTTTGATTCCCACTTCTTATTAGACTAGAAAACCAAAACCCTTTTCTTTAGTAACCAAGAACAATCATTCCACTTAAGACCTAGATCAATTCGAGAGGATATCGAGAGAATAAAATTAGAACCCATTGCAAATGCCTATATCAAATGGCGCCGCTGCCGGCTCTTCTCGTTAAGATCAAAAGTTTTTTGTGAGAACTTGGATTTTGGGATCCGTTCCCCGTGAACGTTACTTTTTCAAAAATTGTCAAAAACAACTAAAAAATATAAAATTTTCAAAAATCCTAAAAATTAAAAAACAATAAAAACCAAAAATATTTTTGCTTTGTTTTTCTTTGTTCGTTCTTTTGCAGGTGTATGCGCACTCGATCCACGTCTTATCAAGAGCCCGAGCCTCTCGATAACTTAGACATGGTTGGTGTACAAAACAACAATAACATACCACCTCCGAACAACAATAATAACAACAACAACCCGCCTTTCAACAACATGAATAATAACAACAACAATGAGCACCTTCCGGATAACCGCCCCATGATTGAATTGCTGCAAGCTCATGTCGATGGCAACACGGATCCAATTGTTATCCCACCAATTGCCGCCAACAATTTCGATCTTAAATCAGGCTTTATCCAGATGGTCTCAGCTCAACCGTTCTTGGGACGAACCATTGATGACCCACACGACCATATCAAGAGATTTCTACAACTCACCAACACGGTCAAGTTCAATGGAGTTCCACAAGAAGTGATAAGGTTACAACTTTTTCCCTTTTCTTTAGAGGGACAAGCCCGGCATTGGCTTGCTAAGGAACCGCCACAGAGTTTTCTCTCGTGGACGGATTTGGAAACAAAGTTTATCAACTACTTTTTTCCACCCTCTCGTACTACCGCTTTGCGGAATGAGATTATAAACTTTGAACAAAAGTACGATGAGTCATTCAGTGAATCTTGGGATCGCTTTAAAGATCTTTTAAGAAAATGTCCACAACATGGTTTTACCAAAGTACACCAAATCAATACTTTTTACAATGGTTTAAGCATGAGTGACCAAGATTCACTGAATAGTGCCTCGGGGGGTAATTTATTGGCTAAGACTTCCAATGCTGCTTGGGATATCATTGAGAACAAATCTCGTGTGCAAACCAAGAGTGTTAGGACCAATGTTGCTAGTGCGAGCACTAATGACAGCGACAAGCGATTAGACAAAATCACTACGCTTCTTGAATCGCTTGTTACCCACACCGTCAGCAACAACAACAGCAACAACGCCAAAAACGCACAAGTGAACGCTGTCAGCCAACCTTGTGAGATATGCGGTGGTCCCCACTCTTACACAACTTGTACCGCCACCCAAGATTACCCTGCTGAGAATGTGAATGCGACATATGGCACCTACCAACAACCTGCTTATCAAGCTAGACCTCAAGGTGACCGTAACTTGCTCAGCTACCGCAGCAACAACTATCTTTCACCACCTGGTTTTCCTCCTACCAAACCAAACCAACAACAAAACCTTAACCGCCCTCCTCAACAACAACAACAACCTCGACAACCATACATCCCACCTCACAAGCAGCAACAACCACCTCAACGTAACAATCAAATCTACCAACAACCTGCTTACCAACCACCTGCATACAATGCTCCTCCCAACCAAACCAACACTGCATTACACCATGAGGTTGCAACCTATATGAGGACCAATGATGTGATAGTGGGAAATCTCCAAGAGGAAGTGCGCAATTTGAAGGCAGACTTGGTCAAGCAAGGAAATGATTTGAGAGCTGACATGAGGAACACGTTGGATAGCCAGACTAATGATCTGAGGAACATGATGGCTAGTTTCTTCCAAAGTAGTCAACTCTCTTCTTCGGGTACTCTTCCGAGTAACACCGTTACGAACCCAAGAGGGGAGATGAAAGCAATCACTACTCGAAGTGGTAAAGGTACCAAGGAACCCGAGCTTCCTATACCTCCACCGGTGGTTGTGACTAAGGAGAACGAGTCGCCTGCTCCTATTCCTCCTCCTTCTCCTTCCCCAATTTCTCCACCTCTTCTTTCTACCCCTCCTCCACCCGTGGTTGTGAGTGATCCTATTCCTCTAAAGCCTTCCTCTTCTTCCAATATACCTTACCCTTCAAGGTTGAGGAAAGAGAAGCAAAAGAGCAAGGATGATATTCAGGTTTCGAATTTCCTTAAAATGTTCAAAAAACTGAATTTCAATATCTCCTTCGCTGAGGCTCTCGCTCACATTCTGAAGTACGCCAAAATGTTTAAAGACCTTCTGAGCGACAAGGAAAAGCTCCTCGATCTCGCCAACACCCAACTTAATGAGAACTGCTCTGCAGTACTCTTAAGGAAATTACCAATCAAGCTTGGTGATCCGGGTCATTTTCTTATCCCTTGTAATTTCCCGGGAGTAGAGAATTGCATGGCCCTAGCCGATCTAGGTGCCAGTATTAATCTCATGCCTCTAAGTGTTTGGAAGCAATTATCTCTCCCAGAGCTAGTCCCCACCAAAATGACTTTGGAATTAGCTAACCGTACGGTTGCTTATCCAGTGGGGATAGCCGAAGACGTCATTGTAGGAGTCGACAAATTCACCTTCCCTGCTGATTTTGTTGTCGTCGACTACGAGATGGACCCCCGTGTGCCACTCATTGTTGGTCGTCCATTCTTGAGTACCGGTCGCACTCTCATTGATGTTGAAGCCGGTGAGCTTATCATGAGAGTGGGTGACGATAAAGTAGTCTTCAACATGGGAAAGTTATCTAAACAGCCTTCTTCTTACGAGAATGTTAATTGTATTGACGTTCTTGATGAGGCTTGTGAAGAACACTTCAAGGATGCTTGTAAAAACATTCCTACCTCTCTTCCCAATGTTGAGACCGTTTCCTCTATCGACTCATCACTATCTCTATTTGGAGAAAGTGATTTCCTTTGGAAAGATTTGGAAGCCACCTTGGAAGATGTGAAGCAAGACAATGACGATTCTACTGCCACTTGGGATGAAGACCTCAGTTTCATTGCAAACCTCCTCAAAGAAGACAATCCTTCTCCTCCATCTCCCACTATCATTGCTATCGATACTCCGACTTCGAATACGCCTCCCGTCGAAAATCCTCCGGATTTAGAACTTAAGGAGTTGCCGCCCCATCTTGAGTATGTATTCCTCGAAGAAGAGAAGAAGTCGCCAGTCATCATTGCTAAGGATTTGAAGGATGAAGAGAAAGCCCGACTTGTCGCTGTATTGAAAGATCATAAGAAGGCTATCGCTTGGAAGATTTCGGATATTCGTGGAATTGATCCTCACTTCTGCACACACAAAATTCTCATGGAGGACGACTTCAAGCCCACTATTCAAAGCCAACGAAGGGTGAATCCAAAAATACATGAAGTCATCAAAGCAGAGGTTATCAAACTTCTTGATGCGGGTATGATTTACCCTATTTCGGATTCACCATGGGTTAGTCCAATCCATTGTGTGCCCAAGAAGGGCGGAATAACCGTTGTTCCCAATGAACACAACGAGTTGATTCCCACTCGTCTCGTTACTGGGTGGAGAGTTTGTATAGACTACCGCAAACTCAATGATGCCACGAGAAAGGATCATTTCCCTCTACCTTTCATGGACCAAATGCTTGAACGATTAGCCGGTAATGAATATTACTGCTTTCTTGATGGTTTCTCGGGTTATTTTCAAATACCCATCGATCCCCAAGATCAAGATAAGACTACATTCACTTGTCCCTATGGCACTTTCGCTTACAAAAGAATGCCTTTTGGCTTATGTAATGCTCCCGGGACTTTCCAAATGTGCATGTTAGCTATCTTCCATGACATGGTTGAAAAAACCATGGAAGTCTTCATGGATGATTTCTCGGTCTTCGGGGATTCCTTCTCTGCTTGCCTTGCCAATTTAGAACGTATGCTAAAGCGGTGCGAAGACACTCGCCTTGTTCTAAATTGGGAAAAATGCCATTTTATGGTAAAAGAAGGCGTCGTGCTTGGACATAAGATCTCGAAAGCCGGTCTTGAAGTTGACCGTGCTAAAGTCGATGTTATCGCAAAGTTGCCTCCACCTTCAACCGTGAAGGGTGTGAGAAGTTTCTTGGGTCATGCGGGCTTCTACCGTCGATTTATCAAAGATTTTTCTCAAATCGCTCGCCCGATGACCCACCTCTTGGAAAAAGATACTCCTTTTATCTTCTCCAAAGAGTGCCTTGAAGCCTTCAACTCGCTTAAGGATAAGCTAACTAAGGCACCCGTCTTGGTTACCCCTAATTGGGAGCTTCCCTTTGAGTTGATGTGCGATGCTAGCGATTTTGCTATTGGAGCGGTTCTTGGACAAAGAGTGAACAAACACTTCCAACCGATCCATTACGCTAGCAAGACAATGACGGGGGCACAATTGCATTATACGACAACCGAAAAAGAGCTTTTAGCTGTTGTCTATGCTTTTGAGAAATTCCGCCCCTATCTTGTCCTTTCTACCACCATTGTGTACACCGATCATTCCGCGCTAAAGTACTTGTTGACAAAGCAAGATTCCAAACCAAGACTTCTTCGCTGGGTTTTGGTACTCCAGGAATTTAAAATCGAAATTCGCGATAAAAAAGGAACAGAAAACTTAGCCGCGGACCATCTTAGTAGACTTGAGGATCCATACCAAGGGGATCATCCGACCAAAGAAATCAATGATTCTTTTCCCTTGGAGACCTTAATGTCTATAAACTCGAAGCCGAATGAAACCCCGTGGTTTGCGGACTTTGCAAACTACTTGGCGGGTGGAATTCTCAAGGAAGGGTTGACGTCCCAGCAAAAGAAGAAGTTCTTCACCGACATTAAGACTTACTTTTGGGACGACCCTTACCTATTCAAACAATGTGCTGACCTGATTATTCGCCGATGTGTTGATGGACCGGCAGCGTCTGAAATCCTTAATGCTTGCCACAAAGGACCCACTGGTGGTCACTTTGGTCCCAACTACACCGCTAAAAAAGTGTTTGATTCCGGATTTTATTGGCCCTCCATATACCGTGACGCTCACGATATGGTCAAACGATGTGATGTTTGCCAAAAGCAAGGCAAAATCACACATAAAGACGAGATGCCTCAGAATTTCATTCAAGAGTGTGAAATTTTTGATGTTTGGGGTATCGACTTTATGGGGCCATTCCCTTCTTCTAAAGGAAACAAATACATCCTTGTAGCCGTTGACTACGTCTCCAAATGGGTTGAAGCCAAAGCTTTGCCTACTAATGACGCAAGGGTGGTTTGTAACTTTTTAAAGGCTCTTTTCGCTAGATTCGGTGTGCCTCGCGCCATTATTAGTGATCGTGGGACTCATTTCTGCAATGACCAATTTGCTCGAGTCATGGCTAAGTACGGTGTAAATCATCGTCTTTCCACAGCCTACCACCCACAAACTAATGGCCAGGCTGAAATATCCAACCGAGGGCTGAAGCGAATTCTTGAAAGGACCGTGGGAGAGCATCGTGCCTCATGGGCTGATAAACTTGATGATGCTTTGTGGGCTTTTCGTACTGCTTACAAGACCCCAATCGGCTGTACGCCTTATCGTCTTGTGTACGGGAAAGCGTGCCACCTCCCCATTAAGTTGGAGCACAAGGCCTACTGGGCCTTGAAGTGGGCTAATTTTGATATAAACAAAGCCGGTGACCTACGCAAGATCCAACTCAATGAGCTGAATGAACTTCGGAATGAGGCTTATGAAAATTCTTTGATCTATAAGGAAAGAACTAAGCTCATTCACGACTCCAAGATCAAAAACCGAGAGTTCCATGTTGGAGACAAAGTCTTACTTTTTAACTCTCGGTTGAAAATCTTTTCGGGCAAGCTCAAATCTCGTTGGTCCGGCCCATTCACCATTGCCCAAATTTTTCCATATGGTACTCTCGAGCTCGCTCAACCTGATGGACCAAATTTTAAGGTGAATGGCCAACGAGTTAAGTTGTACTTTGGTGAGGACACCTCCAAGGAGGTGATTCCATCCCTCACCACGTTCCCCATGAACTAATTTTGGGTCGAGTCAGGCTCGTGACTCGGTTATCAAAAACAAGCGCTCCTCGGGAGGCAGCCCGAGTATCTATCCTTTTATATTTTAATCCCCTAAGTGTAGGGGGACTTCTATATGTGTTTGTCTTTGTGTGGTGCATTACAGGGATAAGTGCACTCTTGGAATCTTTGAAGAACCATGCTCCCGTGTTTATCCGAAATCCGGTTCTATCTCTCAACTATCGTGATTCAATTTTCTTCATACTCACATTTGAAATTGATCACTTTAGTCGTCTCTTCCTTAACTTGAGTTAACCAACGTGCACAATGTCATAAGTGTAGGGGAAACTTTTCCCACATGCTTAAACATTGAGGACAATGTTTATCTTAAGTGTAGGGGGGACTTCTATCGAAGTTTTAAGTGGACTTTTCCATGAAAATGCCTTCAATTAACCGGAAAATCATATTTTTCAACATTTTTCAAATTTTTTATTAACTTTGGCCAATTAGTTGAAATTTTTAAATTTTTATCGTTGCTTTCATATGTATATATTCCACAATAAAGTCAAAAATATTAATAAAGTGGTGTAGCTAGTTTAGAAGTCTTTGACATATTAGGCCCGTTGCGTTTATTTTGACTCAACCCGAATAGACTTATCCAAGTTTATTCTAGCTAGTATCCTTAACCATGTAGACCTTAATTGGTTTATTAGGCTAAGTGTCCACGAGTCTCATTACTTGAGATTTTAAATTGTGGAGGACGGGAAATGATAGAGTCAATTATAAGTCGGTATTCTTGCGCAAGCTCACTTGGTGTAATTATTTGCCTATTCTCCCATCACTTGCTAATAATTTATCTGCAATAAGTAAGGTCTTACGATTTGAAAAGTTACTTAGCTTCTAGCCCAAGATCGTTTAAAAGTTGCTCGGTAATGATAAGAGTTCATAGCCAAGGCATAACTTATGAAGCGGGGCGCGAAGATTGGCGAGTCCGAAAAGGCCCTAACAAGGCATGAGGATTCAATTTTATTGCTGAAGATCCAAAGTGATGTGAAAAGCATTATTCCTAAAGTCAATATGAAGGATCAAGACTCACGACGAAAAGCAATCAACTCCCATAAAGATCATGGAGAAGTCTATCCGAAAAGACCCTAACAAGGTATGAGGATAAATAGATCCAAGTCCGAAAAGGAGGCGGATCGTTGTATCTCAAAATCCCAATTAGAGATTGAAGAAATAATCATGAAGTCGTGGTCAACAAAGTTGGAGTATCCCTCAAAAGTCTCCAAGCGAAGAAACTCTATTATGACGAGAAGACCATTATCTCAAGAACGTCTCTCGAAGATATGAAGTATGAAGTACATGCCAAATATCGGCCCGAGAAAGGTCTCAAATCGTGAACCAAGTTATGCCAAGATATGAACTTTTTGATATCCCGAGAAGCAGTTTTAAGAGATTTTGTCCTTTAGCTAACTATTGATCAAATCGTCCTACTTTGCTTTCAGCCCTAATAAACTATCGAAATAAGTCTAAAAATGCATCTTCATGATCATTCTAAGACAAAAATAAAATAAAAGAGATACACCTAGGAATAAGGGAGTTTAAGCATTTAATTAAGCCATGTGTGTAAGTGTTTGAATTGCTAACTTATAATAACAATGATCTCGTTTTTAAGCTTAGTTTGGGGAATGTGAAACTTGAGGGTGATAAATCTTCGCAGCACCAAAGCCCTAATGTAAGTCATCGATTTCTTTGCAAGTTATTTCCATATAGCTATTTTCAAGTGAAAATGGTTTCCTATCCTTTTGTTTCCTTCAAAGTCTTAATTCCCCTTAGTACTTTAATTTTTGTTTAGTAGTATTTTAAATAAGGCCAAGGTTGATTAATTATGAGAAAAGTGTAAGCTTGCTTTATCACTAAGCATTGCATGAGGGCATGGCAATGGTTAAGTGTAGGGGATTTGATAGGTGTGTAAACACCCATCCTTTTACCACTTAATTCGGGCTAAAACGAGACCAAAACACGTATTTAATATCAGTTGTTTGGAATTATGCGTGGTTTTTGTGTTTATTGTGTTTTCAGAGCCAACCGGATAAATATTGAAGAAAACATGGGATTGCACGGGTTTTACTGAAGAAAAAGACTCAAGATAAAGTCTATTGTCCAAGAGATGCAAAAGATTTGAAGTCACTGGGCCTATTCGAAGATTTATCGAAGAAAAGGACCAAAGATGGAAGATTTATATAAGTCGAAGAAACTCAAGTCTATTAAACGAAGAAATTAAAAGACGAGTTGAATTTAATCGACAACAAATCCCGAATCAGAATCGAAAACGGAAACTTTTCTGAAAAGACGAAAAGACAAGAAGAACGGGAGAAAGCCCACTCACCAACCAAAGGACAAGGCTATAAATAGCCTTCCCCTCACACATTTTAGACTAGCTTTTTATTTTTTCTTCTTCCCCACTTTTTCTTCCTGGTTCGTAGCTTCACCTTCACCACTAGGGTGATTGGTGATTTTGATCTTTAATTCTTTAATCTTGTAATTTTAATTTTTGTTTTATCTTGTCAAAACATTAATCATTCAATACAAGTTCTTGTTTAATCTTTCCATTTCATCTTGTTCATCATCATCTTTATCTTCAAGTTTTTAAGTTTTTATTTTCTTGATTTGATCTTCAAAAGTTGTTTGGATTTGTGTTTTTATTAGTGGGATTCGTTGCTTATGGTGTCTAAATGATTTGTGTTTAATTTGGTAAATCCTTTTTAAGTATTTGGTTTGATTTTGATAAAAATTCGTGTTCCGTGTTCTTCGTTACCTGCTACTGTATCTGGGTTTCAGAACTTCCGAATCAAACAAAAAGTTCCGAATGAAGCCTTCATTCGGAAACTTCCGAACCAAGCATTAAGTTTCAAATCAGTGATTTCCGAGCCAGTAAGTTCCGAATCAAGCAAAATCTTCCGAATCAAGAAAGAAGTTCCGAACCAAGCCTTCGTCCGGAAACTTCCGAATCAACCCCTCATCCGGAAACTTCCGAATCAATCCCTCATCCGGAAACTTCCGAATCAACCTACATCCGGAAACTTCCGAATCAAGAAAACTTCCGAATGAGTGAGTGAACAGTTACTTCCGATTCAGTAAGTTCCGCATGAGTAAGTTCCTAATCAAGGTTTAAAAGTTCTGAATCAAGGTTTAAAAGTTCCGAATCAAGTTTTCCCTTTAGGTTACTGTTTGTCTACTTTACTGTTCCTTTATGCTTATTGAACTTTAAATTTCAATGTCAATTTTAATCTTGATTTTAATCTTAAGTTTAATACAAGTCTTTGTTAATCATAATTAAAGTAATTGTCTTTGATTCCCACTTCTTATTAGACTAGAAAACCAAAACCCTTTTCTTTAGTAACCAAGAACAATCATTCCACTTAAGACCTAGATCAATTCGAGAGGATATCGAGAGAATAAAATTAGAACCCATTGCAAAACAAAGTATCAATCATCTATAACAATGTAGTTCTTATCACCTCTTTGTTCATCAGTGTGTGTTTGTTCCTATTGAAAATTAGTTAGTACATGAATGATGATTTTGTAATGAGGGTAAAGATCGCCATTCGATGCCCCTAGGAAAGCTGGGTGTGATTTTCCAGCCCCTCCCCCCTAAGGATTTCTCCTTGGGACTCTTTTAGTATGAGTTTGTAATATAGTGATGGATCGTGATTGTGTGATTATCCAGTCCCCCCTAAGGATTGCTCATTGGGACTCTTTTATAGGTTAAGTATGATAAGGTGAATGGTCGTCATTCGCTGCCCTTAGGAACGTTGGGTGTGGTTATCCAGCCCCCCTAAGGATTTCTCCCTGGGACTCTTTTGATTGTGAGTATGATAAATTTAATGATCGTTTCTCTACCCCTATGAAAACTGAAGGTGATTATTCAGCCCCCCCAAAAGAATAAATTTATGGGAATATTTTAAGTTAAAGATATGAGGGTAATGGTCGCCTGTGACGCTGCCCCTAGAAGGTTGGGGATGATTATCCAACCTCCTAAAGAATGAAATTCTTGGGACTCTTTTAAAATGAGGGAACCCATAGACTGAGTGAAGTTCAGAGACTCTAAGTCGAGACATATGTATGTTCTGGTTGTTGTTTTCTATAGCACTATCTATAGGATGCAGGATCATCAGGGTGGGTTAGAAACACAAATGAATCATGTTCTGGTGTAGAGATAGAGTGTATAGAGGTCTTAGAATATCTAAGTGTAGACACAGACTCACTAAGGGTCGAGGATAGCCCTAACCTTCACCAATCTCTCCTATAGACATTTGAGAGTGGTTGTTTGTGAACCTTTGAAAGAAAATAAAACAAAGTTGAATACCTTTGTGATATCAGTAGTTGTTGTTGGTTCCTTGATGTATCTGCTGATATAGAGACGCTAGAATCTGGTTGTTTATCAGCTATACTCTCAGCATCATCATCATGTTAACTAACAGATGAATGTTTCTTGGTCTTCTTTTTCCTTCGGACATCTTTATAAGTTTTGGGTTAAGATGAAGGGGGTTTTCCTTCTTTTTCTTCTTGTCCTTGGGATCCTTAGGCTGAGTCTTAGTCTGCATAGAGGTCCTGTACAAGGACTTGTCATATTTTTCATTAGCATTCACCTCAGAGTTTAGAGGGATCAAGAGTTCCTCTAGTCTGGTTAGACCAACAACCTTATACATGTGACTGGGTACCTCATCCTCTAGCGGAGCCTTCAAGGACACAGCCGTTATACGGTAGGGAGAAAAAGATGGTAGATTGGGATTCATGTAGTTCTTTCCCAAGAAGTGCTCAACAATCAACGAGATGTATCTCGTATAGCAAATGTTGGGTAGCCTGTGCTTCTTTCCTTTGTTCACTAGCTTTGTAATAAGATCAGAGTAAAGGATGTGAGCAATACCAATATCCAACCCCCAGATGAGGCTGTATGTGATTGCCTACTGAGAGACATTAATTGGATCATGAGATCCTTAGTTTCCACCCAGGCATTTGACAATATACAGCATCATAGTCTTCCACAGTGATGAGAAAAGGTTAATCTTGATGAGAGATCTCTGGGCAAATGAGTCAGTGGAGAAAGGTTTTTCGTCATCATCAAGGGGCTTAAGGGTCAACAACGCCTTCTTTATAGTATCACTACTTGGTACAGCCATCATATCTTTATTGACGTTTAGTCCTATGATTTTAGCAAAATCATTCAAATCAAAGGTTAGGGGTTTGGGATGACGAGAGAGATTGAACGAAATGTTGTTGGTGGTATGATCGACTTTGGCTGAATACCAAAACTCCTTTAGGTATTCATAGTAGCAGGTTGAAGGGGTTCTTGTAAAGGGGATTCACATGTTCAAGCAATGCCACACAGTTATTTTGATTGATCTTCGCTTCACCTATTCCAAAATCAACGTTTGATGAGGCCGAAATGGAGTATTTGGTTGTCTTTGATGCATACGCCATTGTTAGATGGAGGTTTAGAGGTTTTAGAGAGAGAAAGTGTGTGCGAGAAGATGAGATGAAAATGGTTCACTTTCTTGATGACTCAAGGTTAATCCAAAAATTCAAATGTTTGATTAATTGCATTTAATGAAAAGTGAAAAACTTTTACAGTTATGTGGGTCCCCTTGATTCTTCGGAAAATAGTTGCCCTTTGAAAAGTGAAAAAATGGTTCGCATTTAATGGAAATCATTTGAATTTAATATGAAGAATATATGTCTTTCACTTGGAATCTAAATACCCAGTTACATTAAATACAATTAAATGCCTGAGGACAGAAGCCATTCATCAGGTCTTTTCCTTCCCAATATTGATCATACCTAGCTTAGCTACCACCTTATAAAACTTGGCTCGGTCAGAGGCTTGGTAAAGATGCCAACGAGCTGGCACTTAGTGGGTCTAAAATCAGCTTCTAAAATGTGGTCTCTGATGAAATGGTATCTGATGTCAATATTTTTAGTTCTAGAATAAAGTACCGGATTGTTGGAAATGGAAATGGCACTTGTGTTGTCACAGAAGATCGGAAGCTTTTCATAAGTGATCTCATAATCAGCCAGCTGAATTTTCATCCAGAGGACTTGAGTGCAACAACCAGCGGCACCGACATATTCAGCTTCAGCTAAGGACATGGCCACTTAGTTCTATTTCTTTGATCTCCAACATACTAAATTTCCACCAATGATCTGGCAAGTTCCAAAGGTGCTCTTTCTATCCAAGAAACATCCAGTGTAGTCTGAGTCTAAGTAGGCTTTTAAGTCAAAACCAGATCCATTAGGATACCAAAGACCAAGCGTAGATGATCCTTTGAGATACCTGAAAATTCTTTTAACAGTTATAATATGGGATTCCTTGGGGTTTTCTTGGTACCTAACACAGAGACATGTAGAGAATTGAATATCTGGTATGCTTGTTGTGAGATACAACAATAACCCAATCATGCCTCTGTATAAGCTCTCATTAACAGAGACCCCTGTGTCATCAGAGCCTAAATCATTGGGTGGAAGCATGGGGTATTTCACTAAGGCACAATCAGACAGATCATATTTCTTGGGCAAGTCTCTAACATATTTTTTTTAACACCCTCAAATTTACACGCAGCGGAATCCATCTTTGGGTGCTAAACAATGATACAACAACACATAATTTATAAAGAACGACTCGAAAAGAGACGTTTTAGATTTATCGTTCCTAAAACATTTGTCAGAGTAGCGTAGTCCCAAGTAATCGTTACCAAAAGATAAGTTAAAACAACATATTGGTTTGTTTTAAAAATGAAACGATAAATAAATCAAAGAGTTTGAACAACAAAAGCAGTGCACAACTTCATTCCCCGTGACCTCCAAGCTTCCACTTCTTGATTACCTGAAATACATGTGAGTAAAACAATCAGCAAAAATGCCGAGTGAATCTATAGGTTTATGAAATCAATTTGAACACAAGCAAAGATTATAAGTTTGTGGCATGCTTATAAGCATCAAATAATAATTCGCATCAACAATAATAATTGTATATAGCATAAATTGCAATAAGCTCATGGAACCGAGCCCTTAGACACTCCCATATCAGTCTAATAAGACGAGAGATTTATTAATTGTCGGTTACCTCCAAATTATTGGTACATTGCCGTATACCTGACTTCTCAATACAATATGTTCAAACAGTGTGGAGGTCGGGCCTAAGCTTCTATGACAAGTCCACAAAAACTGAACCGGGGCGGCTTCCCCCATAGATCTATTAATTGTACTAGCGGTTAACCCATCATAGGTTAATTAACGGTCCATAATTGAGGTTTTAACAAAGGCAATCACTTAATGCAATTTAAAGGCAACCACGGGTCCATTCATAGAGGGACAAAGCATACCATAGAAATCTTGTGTTCTAAGTTTATAAAACATGTATTCCCCCTCGCGGGTTTAAAATCATTTAATAACTAGTATAAAGCGAGGCTATAGACTCACGTCGATAATGAAAGGCGGATTATTGGCTACGGGCGTGCTTCGGTCACGGAAACCTATATAAATAATAATCGGTCTTAGACTCTTGTCTAATGACTTTTATCAAAATAACAATATACATATGATGATTTTGTACATATGATGATGATCAAGTGGGATTATATATCCTTGTTTACTCATTTTAGTGTTACGTATTGGTAACTTTTTACTAGTTTACTAGTTTTACCTACTTACCTATTTTAAGTCCAATAAGCTTAGTATAAGTTCTTTAACTTGTTTTAATCCATTTTATACATATATTATCAGTATCTATACTTTCCATGTTGGGCCCAAATGGGTTAAGCCCAATAAGTCCTTTTTATAAGTGTTTAACTTATTTAGTCCAATATGCTTAGTTAGCTCGTTAATGTCCGTATGTCCTATAGTTCGGGTTTTATCGGTTTTTACTTGTATTAGTTACTTATATATCAGTATATGACTTTTAAAAACTTTACATTAGACGGGTTTGATCGTCTAAGTTTTATTTGGCGAAAAACGTTAATTTTACGGTAATAGCCGAAAAAGTCGTAAAAATCAAGTTTATAGTTTTTATTACTTATAAGTATTATTCCACTACCATTTATATAATTTATCCATTTAATTAACCTTTTACATATTTATATAAATAAGTTTCATAAGTTAGTGGGTTTTTATTTTACATTTTATACAATAAAATTTGAGTGCTTATATAATAATAATAATAAACATTAATTCTCAAAATCTGATTTTTATCTTCATGTTCACCATTTTTATCATATCTAGAGTTCTATAATGAATTAGAAGCTCATTTTTGGGTGGCATGATCTTCATATTATGTGCTACATTTAACTTAGTTATAGCTACTGCTCATTTTAAGTTTATCTTGCCTTAACAGTCCCTACAAAACCACTTATTCAGATTAGAACACCCAACTTGTTTTGATCATATCTCACTCATTATATTGATTCCATTGCATGTGTATAACATCTTGTACTTACTGTAAATGGATTATACCATGCAAGTTTATCAGTTCAAGTTTTAGTTATATACTGTTTTTATACAGCCAACTAAATAATCATGATTTTAGCCTTATTTCTCATGGTTATTAACATTTTTAAGCATATTTATCAACACTTGATCCCCACACAACATTTTTATCATCATATATACATCATATACATATACAAAATAAAGAAAATACATTTGTTCTTTACAAAAATAACAAGAGAAAATGGAGAGGATGATCTTCTTTACCAACCAAGTGTATTTCTTGTTTTTGGAAGACAAGAACTTGATGAGCACCACAAGTAACTCCAAGATCATCAAACACCAAGAACAATAGTTGAGAAATCAGCCCTAGGACACAAGCAAATCACCTCCAATGTTGTTAATATGGCCACCAAATGATCAAGGCTTCAAGATAACTCCATGATAGAGCTAGTTAACATGTATTTCATGGCTAGAAAAGATCAAAAGGGGTGTTTGTAGCTTGAAAGTGGAAGGCAAGGGGTAATGTGGTTGAGAGGATTTGAGGTTGTTTGCATGTATGGAAATGGTGGTGTGTGTAGTAGCTAATGGTTTTGACTAGGAAGTGGAAAGTGTAAGCTTAAGGTGTAAGCTAATGCTTACACTTGTAGCTAGTTAGTTAACATGATGCCACATCCTTAGATGTGGTGTCATGTGTGCCATCCCATGTTAGCTAGTGGGGTGGGATAATGTATTTTGTCCCACCTCACTAATTTACGGGTATTCCTCGATTCTAGTTTTCTCGATTTGCGTGCCCTCGGGTCGTTTTACGAAAAACGTTTTTATAAATTATGAATCAACGACACAAAACGAATCCAATAAAAACTGTCTCATCAAAAACGGAGTTCAAAAACGGAGTTCAAAAACGTAAATACGTAATCCTAAGGTTTCCAGTTTAGTCGTAAGGGACGCTAAATTATGCATGTAAGCCCAAATTTAAATCCGTAAATTGTGAGTTCGTCAACCAACACAAAAATAAGTTTCAAAATATTATACGAGAAAATATTTCACTACCTGAAAATGTTAGATTGTACGTTTTAAAAGTTTAATCGCACACGAAAAATAATAATATAACGACTCAATACGTAATTGAAACGATATCGTCGAAAGTATTAAATATCGAAACTATCGATAGTAAAATATAAAATTTTTGGCATCCGTCGGTATCGCGATCACTAGTAGTCCTCGTTGCTCGTCAAAATATTAAAATATAATATTTAATATCGGTTTCAACTTAAACCGTTAAACATAATAATATTTAACGTTATAAAATACTTCAAAATAATTGAAAATAGAATTAAATTATGACCTTATTTTTACGGGTTTTACATCCTCACCACCTTAAGGGAGCGACGTCCCGGCGCTCAACTCGCCTCATACACGAGTTGTTCACTACCCGGAAGGATGAGGGCATTCCTTATAAACAAGTCCTTACGTTCCCACGTGTATCTCGATCCACGATCTCTACTGGTTCTTTTACAAAACGCAACTTGTTGTCAAGTTGTATCTAACCAAAAAGGAATAAGTAAATCCTTATCCACAAGTCACCCGTCAAACTCGACACATGAAAATTTTATGAATTACACGAAGCTCGTTCGACGACAAGAATAGATGACAGGATTTTCGGGTAAGTCCAGTAAAAAGGAAGGTTGTAATTTAAAAGATATCCATCGGCCGGATAGCCATGGACACACATCAAAAAGAACTAACAAGAAAACATTTTCGTCATCGGAGGGTGCTCACACGCGGGTCCCTACTCAAAAGATAATACAAAGACACCATCTCACTTTCGCCAACGCGCATTCAAAGACTCAATAAACATCGTTGTTGAAAGTCAAAAAGATATTACATAATATGTGTTCTACATGATCGGACGTCATAGGATGATGTCGTCTCAAGTTCTCACAACTTAAGATCATTTGACTAGATCACACACCATATAAGTACATATGATAAAAGATCGAACATAAACATCGATTATAGATCTCCATCGTTAATCATCGAGAAAAACCTTGAACGAACCCTTGATAATAACCACTTGATCTCCAGAGTCTTTCCACTTGCGGTGTCGGCTTCAACATACTCCTCGAGGTTGTAACGAATTTATTAACTCCATTCATTAAGAGATTCGGTCCTCAATCATTCCACAAGTACACGCATAAATCCTGGTGACACTTATCGTTTCTCCTTATACACTGCTTCCCGAGATTCATTTAAAACTCAGAATAAAATAGTGATCTTCAATACGAGGAACAGAACGAGATAAAAATGACTTCAATAAACGCATAAACGAACAAGATGTGGTAAAATGATTTAAGATTAACGATCGACGAGGGATCTCGACTCACGTAACCGTAAAACATAATTATTCACAATACTAGAAAAATGAGAGCGAAGAATGAATTATACATTATCATTAAAATAACATTTGTCACAATTATCCGTCCCGGATTTGGTATTACCTTAAAACTCAGTTGAGGTACTTTCTTGATAAAGATGATACATCAAAAATAGAAGTAAAATAGTTTCAAAATTTATTTGGTCGTCTTAAGAAACTTTGAAAGAATGACGTAAATTTATTAATTATACTCATATTGATGGTTATGATTTAGAAAATATAATTTCCAAATTAAATCATTGTTAGGAATATAAATTAAACCGGTAATTTCATTACATTAAAAATAAAGTATGATAAGTCAATTAGTTCAAAAGGTAGAACATAATTTTATTTTTAACACTAGTTTTAGTTATACAAAATATGATGTATAAATTTGACCTTTTACTTTTGATGGTTATTTCGATAATTGAAAATCATTGGAAAATGTATAAAAGTTCCATGAAATTTTATAATACGTTGTAGAAATACATAAAGGTGTTTATCATTCCAAAATAAATATGGGATATATTTGGGTTTCAAAATGTGACAAGATAACAAACGAATACGAATGGAAATAATGCTCAACAATTAGTACGAAATCAGCGGTACAAAAGTGGACGAAGCAGATGTCGTATGAATTCTTAAAGAGAATAATAAAATAAAGGCGTCGATGGTAAGACGATAAGAAATAATAGATTAAACAAGTTGTCAATTTTGTTAGTGCGGTCGGTGGTTCACCAACATCAGCTCGTTAACTTAGCGGTGGTCGATACATGATCGGAAATAAGATCCATACAAAAATTTTAATAAAATAAAATTTCTTATAATCACTTGTAATTAAAACAAATCGAATGAACGATGTTAGTGTTTAAAGAGAGAAATCAAAGCACGGTTCACAAGAGTGGATTTCGAGACAAACGAGAGTGACAGACGTCATCCCGGATATACGGAAATCACTCTAGTGATAATTCATTATTCACGTGCGGAGACATTCCAAAGATCTATCCAGTCGCATAAAGGAGATTGGACGAGAAGAAAGGATAAAACATCGAGACTTTCATGTCTTTTATCAACAGTCAGTAATTAAACGAACGGTAAAAAGAAATCAGTTATAAGACAAAATGAAGTAACAAGTGAAAAAGCGATCGTCGAGTAAAAATGTATTCGTAAGCGGGTAATTCGTTTAAGAAAAGGTAAGAAAACGTATGCGGATGCATAGAAATTGCGCCACTTTCATAAATTATAAAGGTTTTCAAAACTTCTTTTCACTTTATTTCATTTTATTTATCTTTATCATAATTACAAGTAAAAAGTTGATTATCATCAAGATTTTTAAGTGGACTACTACTCAGCCTAGCATGGCTCCATCTAAATTAGACATAGGTGATCAGGCCATGTATAATATAGGAATAGCAATGCAGTGCTCAGTTTCGTCGAAAAGTATTACGTTTCTTATGCTTATATATAAACCATGCCATCTGTAAAATGGAATTTAAAAATAGTTTATAAATTTATAGGATACAAGTAATTTGTGAGATACTTAATAAGCAACTTTTAATCTTACGAAAAGTATTTTATAAGACCAAAGTAAAAATAATTGGTGAAAATAATCGTAAAACAATATCAAATTTATTTATAATATGACATTATGACAACGTATAAAGTAGTCAAAGTTTTGCAAAAAGTGGCGAATAGTAGCTCATAAAACAATCAATGAAATGGTTACAAGTCGTTAAGGTTTCAAAAGGTTATAAGGTTTAGACGAAAACGCCATGAGACACGCGATAAAATATCGACGAAGAATGTGAAGACAAAACTTCAAAACTCAACCCAAGTCAGTGGAAGGTTAAAAGAAAAATAAAAATAATATCGAATGACAAAAGAGCCATATATATGAAAAGAATAAAACAATCCACATGTGTATTCTATGTAAGATACTCGACACAACATGCTTTTAAGAAAGTATATTATTCGTTTTCAAATTACCCCATTATTCTGGTAATTGCTAATCCTGTACTGTTTCTATTTTTAAACATTTTCACATGCAACTAGTATTCGTTAGTTGTAAAATAATATTTGTTAAAATTTTACGATCTCAAATGAAATCAAAACAGCTTAGAAACATTTAAAACTCATGTTCTGAATTTTCTGTCAGATTTAACTTTTAAATATGAGCCGATTAATTGACCCGATAAACGACATCTCCAAGACTCGGAGTTTAAAGCATTTTGATGCAAAACGACGTTTCAGACGACTTTCTAGTTTTACCCGAGACCTGAAAACCAATGTAAAATGACCAAAATACCCCTGCAAGTTCTTTGCAGGTTTGACTATTTTATTTTAAAAAAACACAGGTTTTACTTTTAAGTTTTGACCTGTTTATACTGCCCCTACAGTTTCTGCATAAAGTATATTTTTCGACACTTCTTAACGGCTCAAAAAATATATATATATACACACATGTCTTGTGGATTTTATAACAACGAAAAATAAATCTCGTAATGAGCATCAAATAAAATATAGCATGATGAATGACAGAAAATGCTTCAAGGTCTTCAACACGAAATTTAGGAAGCAAAACGGTGAAAGACGTTCGTAATTTAAGTTTCAAGGGGCAATGTAGGCAAATCTCCTTGGTGCCACGATTGTCCAAAAACACAAGACATAAAAAGAAAAGAATGGAACATTCATAGGTTGCGTTCCGAGAGCAAGAAGGTTAATGAAAGAGGATAATATAAGTTTATAGATGTAAAATCGTATTCCAATCTAGCGCCATAATCTAGACGATGATTTATAAAATGACGATGACGTTACCGAGATATAAGCGAACAATACACTTTGGAGTCGATACATATAAATGTCAATAAATAGCGGTTAGTCTATTCCAAGGACACATTGAGCTACACAATGGTCTAGAGATTACGTTAAAAGACGTCCAAGCACAAATAGCCGGAAGACGATTTGGATATCTACGTAGATATCTCAAAGGGTTAAATAATGAAAGTAACGCGCGCCGATGAAGGTATGTAAGGTCATAATATAAATTTTTTGCAATAAAAGCAATTTAAATACTTCAAAAATATATACAGAAAGATCTTGAAAATTTATTGTATTTATTTAAGTTAATCATTAAGAAATGATAAACTTTTATCGAAAAGTTTAACGACATAAATATATATCGATAAAGGATTATAGTATTTATTTAGAAATAATTAGCAATAAGGCATACATAATAATGTATACTAAAGTTGTAATCCCAGAAGTAGCTTGAACCTGAAGTCACGCGAAATCATGTGCACCGACTCTTTGAAAAATAAAACCGACAGTTATAGTTTAGGTTTTTTTTTGAAAAAGACCTAGTTCTCTATAACTCATGGCTCTGGTACCAATCTTTAACACCCCCAAATTTACACGCAGCGGAATCCATCTTTGGGTGCTAAACAATGATACAACAACACATAATTTATAAAGAACGACTCAAAAAGAGACGTTTTAGATTTATCGTTCCTAAAACATTTGTCAGAGTAGCGTAGTCCCAAGTAATCGTTACCAAAAGATAAGTTAAAACAACATATTGGTTTGTTTTAAAAATGGAACGATAAATAAATCAAAGAGTTTGAACAACAAAAGCAGTGAACAACTTCATTCCCCGTGACCTCCAAGTTTCCACTTCTTGATTACCTGAAATACATGTGAGTAAAACAATCAGCAAAAATGCCGAGTGAATCTATAGGTTTATGAAATCAATTTGAACACAAGCAAAGATTATAAGTTTGTGGCATGCGTATAAGCATCAAATAATAATTCGCATCAACAATAATAATTGTATATAGCATAAATTGCAATAAGCTCATGGAACTGAGCCCTTAGACACTCCCATATCAGTCTAATAAGACGAGAGATTTATTAATTGTCGGTTACCTCCAGATTATTGGTACATTGCCGTATACCTGACTTCTCAATACAATATGTTCAAACAGTGTGGAGGTCGGGCCTAAGCTTCTATGACAAGTCCACAAAAACTGAACCGGGGCGGCTTCCCCCATAGATCTATTAATTGTACTAGCGGTTAACCCATCATAGGTTAATTAACGGTCCATAATTGAGGTTTTAACAAAGGCAATCACTTAATGCAATTTAAAGGCAACCACGGGTCCATTCATAGAGGGACAAAGCATACCATAGAAATCTTGTGTTCTAAGTTTATAAAACATGTATTCCCCCTCGCGGGTTTAAAATCATTTAATAACTAGTATAAAGCGAGGCTATAGACTCACGTCGATAATGAAAGGCGGATTATCGGCTACGGGCGTGCTTCGGTCACGGAAACCTATATAAATAATAATCGGTCTTAGACTCTTGTCTAATGACTTTTATCAAAATAACAATATACATATGATGATTTTGTACATATGATGATGATCAAGTGGGATTATATATCCTTGTTTACTCATTTTAGTGTTACGTATTGGTAACTTTTTACTAGTTTACTAGTTTTACCTACTTACCTATTTTAAGTCCAATAAGCTTAGTATAAGTTCTTTAACTTGTTTTAATCCATTTTATACATATATTATCAGTATCTATACTTTCCATGTTGGGCCCAAATGGGTTAAGCCCAATAAGTCCTTTTTATAAGTGTTTAACTTATTTAGTCCAATTATTAGTCCAATATGCTTAGTTAGCTCGTTAATGTCCGTATGTCCTATAGTTCGGGTTTTATCGGTTTTTACTTGTATTAGTTACTTATATATCAGTATATGACTTTTAAAAACTTTACATTAGACGGGTTTGATCGTCTAAGTTTTATTTGGCGAAAAACGTTAATTTTACGGTAATAGCCGAAAAAGTCGTAAAAATCAAGTTTATAGTTTTTATTACTTATAAGTATTATTCCACTACCATTTATATATTTTATCCATTTAATTAACCTTTTACATATTTATATAAATAAGTTTCATAAGTTAGTGGGTTTTTATTTTACATTTTATACAATAAAATTTGAGTGCTTATATAATAATAATAAACATTAATTCTCAAAATCTGATTTTTATCTTCATGTTCACCATTTTTATCATATCTAGAGTTCTATAATGAATTAGAAGCTCATTTTTGGGTGGCATGATCTTCATATTATGTGCTACATTTAACTTAGTTATAGCTACTGCTCATTTTAAGTTTATCTTGCCTTAACAGTCCCTACAAAACCGCTTATTCAGATTAGAACACCCAACTTGCTTTGATCATATCTCACTCATTATATTGATTCCATTGCATGTGTATAACATCTTGTACTTACTGTAAATGGATTATACCATGCAAGTTTATCAGTTCAAGTTTTAGTTATATACTGTTTTTATACAGCCAACTAAATAATCATGATTTTAGCCTTATTTCTCATGGTTATTAACATTTTTAAGCATATTTATCAACACTTGATCCCCACACAACATTTTTATCATCATATATACATCATATACATATACAAAATAAAGAAAATACATTTGTTCTTTACAAAAATAACAAGAGAAAATGGAGAGGATGATCTTCTTTACCAACCAAGTGTATTTCTTGTTTTTGGAAGACAAGAACTTGATGAGCACCACAAGTAACTCCAAGATCATCAAACACCAAGAACAATAGTTGAGAAATCAGCCCTAGGACACAAGCAAATCACCTCCAATGTTGTTAATATGGCCACCAAATGATCAAGGCTTCAAGATAACTCCATGATAGAGCTAGTTAACATGTATTTCATGGCTAGAAAAGATCAAAAGGGGTGTTTGTAGCTTGAAAGTGGAAGGCAAGGGGTGATGTGGTTGAGAGGATTTGAGGTTGTTTGCATGTATGGAAATGGTGGTGTGTGTAGTAGCTAATGGTTTTGACTAGGAAGTGGAAAGTGTAAGCTTAAGGTGTAAGCTAATGCTTACACTTGTAGCTAGTTAGTTAACATGATGTCACATCCTTAGATGTGGTGTCATGTGTGCCATCCCATGTTAGCTAGTGGGGTGGAATAATGTATTTTGTCCCACCTCACTAATTTACGGGTATTCCTCGATTCTAGTTTTCTCGATTTGCGTGCCCTCGGGTCGTTTTACGAAAAATGTTTTTATAAATTATGAATCAACGACACAAAACAAATCCAATAAAAACTGTCTCATCAAAAACGGAGTTCAAAAACGTAAATACGTAATCCTAAGGTTTCCGGTTTAGTCGTAAGGGACGCTAAATTATGCACGTAAGCCCAAATTTAAATCCGTAAATTATGAGTTCGTCAACCAACACAAAAATAAGTTTCAAAATATTATACGAGAAAATATTTCACTACCTGAAAATGTTAGATTGTACTTTTTAAAAGTTTAATCGCACACGAAAAATAATAATATAACGACTCGATACGTAATTGAAACGATATCGTCGAAAGTATTAAATATCGAAACTATCGATAATAAAATATAAAATTTTTGGCATCCGTCGGTATCGCGATCACTAGTAGTCCTCGTTGCTCGTCAAAATATTAAAATATAATATTTAATATCGGTTTCAACTTAAACCGTTAAACATAATAATATTTAACGTTATAAAATACTTCAAAATAATTGAAAATAGAATTAAATTATGACCTTATTTTTACGGGTTTTACATTTTTCTTGGCAAATAGAATTCCTAAAGAACTTTGTTTGATTTGAAATCCTAAGAAAAAGGTTAGTTCCACCATCATGCTCATTTCATACTTCTTGATCATAAGTTTGGCAAATTACTTTCTCAAGGATATGTTAGTTGACCCAAAAATAATATCATCCACATATATCTGAACTATAATGACATCACCTTTGGATTTGTATGTAAACAAGGTTTTGTCAATAGTACCTTCGAAAAATTTATTGTCAAGCAAGAATTTTGAAAGAGTTTCATACCAGGCTCTAGGTGCCTATTTCAGCCCATAGAGTGCTTTATGAAGTCTGCTTACATAGTCTGGATGTTCACTGCTTTCGAACCCTATAGGTTGTTTAACATACACCTCCTCAGCTAATTTCCCATTGATAAAAGCACTTTTAACAAGTGGAGGTCCGAACCGACTGATGTTGAAGAATCAGCGGATGAGTTGTGGTTAGGGGTGAAATGCCACTCGAACCTGGAGCTAGTTGGTTCTCCCTGAAATGTGTTGAGGCGCAGCAGTTGATTGGACATCTAGGGGTAAAACGTTGTTTCGGTGCGGGCCGCGAGAGCGGTACCAAATCGAGGCAAACTCTGAATACTAGATATGACCTCAAAATAACAGGGGTCAAGGTCGGCCAGTGAGACGATGGGGGATAAGCTTCATCGTCGAGAGGGAAACAGCCCGGATCACCAGTTAAGGCCCCTAAATAACCGCTCAGTGATAAAGGAGGTAGGGGTGCAGAGACAGCCAGGAGGTTTGCCTATGATATCTTTTATTTTAATTTTCTTATTTTGTGGTATGTTTTATTTATTTTTCTGATTTTGTGTTTCCTGGGAAGAATATTGTTATCTTTTTTCCCAAGTTTAGTTTTTCTTTATAATTAGGACTTTTTTTATTGAATTATAATGGAGTTATGAATAAAAATTACAGACTTTTAGTCTTTTGTTAATCAACTTAAATCCAGGTTAGGGTTTATTGTTTGATTTCATCCAAATAATCGGGTATTCGTTGAATCAACGATTGTTGGAGTTTACCTAATTATCGTTATTCTTTTTGAATCAACGATAGTTGGAAGGATTGTGTCTGGCATTTCTTTGGAATCAACAAATTTAATTGTCTATCTTGTTCTCGCTACATCAGTTGGTATCAAGAGCCGAAGTTCCTGATTAAGATGTTAGAATATCCATTTTTTAGGTTGATGGTTCATCTTTTGATGAATGGGAAGATTATGGTGCAGCTAGTGATGATTATGATGGACCTCCCATATTTGATGAATATGAAGAAGAATTGGTACTAGTTTATGATACAAATATTGAAGATGTCATTGAGGAAAAAGAAGGATTTACGAAGAAAAAAGAATTTGGTAGGGAAGAAGACAACATTGAAGACACTCTAGTTGTGATTAATAGTCTTTGTTCTACAATGATCCAACTATCATGGTCGACAAGTTGGGTTTAAAGACGATCAAGGTTCGAGGTCGATTCATTTTAAAGAAAGGAAATTTAATGGAAGGGATACAAATTTGGATTCTACGCGTACAAAGGACGAGTGAGACAAACTCGAGGACGAGTTTTTTGAAGTGAGGGAGAATGATGGAGAAAGAAGAATAAACTGGTTATTTAGTTTTCTTAGTTTATGATATCTTTTATTTTAATTTTCTTATTTTGTGGTATGTTTTATTTATTTTTCTGATTTTGTGTTTCCTGGGAAGAATATTGTTATCTTTTTTCCCAAGTTTAGTTTTTCTGTATTGAATTATAATGGAGTTATGAATAAAAATTACAGACTTTTAGTCTTTTGTTAATCAACTTAAATCCAGGTTAGGGTTTATTGTTCGATTTCATCCAAATAATCGGGTATTCGTTGAATCAACGATTGTTGGAGTTTACCTGATATCGGTATTCTTTTTGAATCAACGATAGTTGGAAGGATTATGTCTGGCATTCTTTAGAATCAACAGATTCAATTATCTATCTTGTTCTCGCTACATCAGAAACCCATGTAAGCAACATAGGCCAGAAATATTTTGATGGCTTCCAATCTAGAAACTAGAGCGAAAGTTTCATCATAGTCAATCCCTTCTGATTGATTGTATCCCAATGCTACCAGTCTGGCCTTATTCTTAACAATTCTTTCATCCTCATCCCTTTTATTCCGGTAGACCTATCTTGTTCCAACGACTTGCTTCCCAGTGGGAGCTTTTACCAAAGTCCACACTTTGTTCCTCTTGATCTGATTCTACTCTTCATGCATGTCACTTACCCGTCCTTCATCTAGAAGGGGACCTGCAATGTTTTTAGGTTCATCTTCAGAGAGAAAATTAGCAAAAAGACATTCATTTGTAGAGGCTGCTCCCATGTCCTTGAGTTTGCTTCTGGTTGTAACTCCATCAGAAGGTTCACCAAGTATTTTACCAGAAGTATGTCTTAGTTCCTAGACCATTTGGTTTGAGGTGCTGGAGCAACAAATGGTTCATGTGTGTGTTCAGGTGAGGTCAGAGGAGTAGGATAGGGAACTTCATCTATGCGTATTTCTTCACATACTATCTCTTCATCCATGACCTCATCATCTAGCATGGATTCAATAACTTCTAGTTCTGTGAGAACCCGTATTTCTAAATATTATTTTATTCTTTTATTCATGTTTCTTGAATTTTCCAACGTGTTACATTTTCTTGTATTCTTTATACGTAAATCCTGAGATCGTGATAATTTTAATAAATTATACTTTTTAAGTATTTTCTGATCATTGATAATACTTTATTTGGAATTATAAAATTTCTTATTTTATTTTTCCATATTTATTTAAATCAAAGTTTTTGATTTAAAAGGACCCGCGTGAATTTTACAAAAGTTTACTCAAATCAGTGAATAACGAGAACTACTAGTGATCTCGATGCCGACGGACGCCCAATGTTTTACGTTTCATTGTCGATTGTTTCAATGTTTGACGTTTTCGATGTCTTCTTTTTAATGACGTGTTAAGTCGTGTCAGGAGACTATATTATCATATCTTTTATGCATTTTAATTTTTGAAAAGTATTTTTACGAAACCGGAGTCCCGTAAATATTTTCAAAATTGACTAATAGTCATTTTCTACCCTTTAAACTATTTAATTTCTTTTAAGTTCAAAAGAATACACAATTGGCAAAAATTACCCCTAACCCCCACTATAAAAATGTTTTCCACCAACCTTTCTTTCATGTTTTTAGAAATTTCACACACAGAACCTCTCTTCCCCTCTCTTGTTTTCGTCACCCCCTCACACACACCAAACCATCATCAAAATTTTGTTTAGCTTGATTCAAATAAAACTAATCAAAGTCCCAATATAGAAATCAAAAGGTGATCATATTGATACCAAAATTTCTTACATGCAACAAGTTTTAATTTTTGGTTATGAACTCGGGTTGGTGAAAGTATTTGATGATCATGCATGTGATGATCTTTTTAAGATCATGTTGTTTTGATGTTAAAAAGCTTGAGTTTTTTTATTTTGATTTTGTTTTATGTAACATGCAAGTGATAGGATTTAAAATAGGTAATATTAGGATGTTAGAATTAGTAGAAAAGTGGTTGAAATAGGTTGAAAAAGTGATTTGATGTGAGTTTTAGAGAGGTGATTTAGGGCAGTGAGTTTGAGGCTGATTTTAGGTGTCTTAAGTTTGAGTTATTGTTGTACTAATAAGATAGTGTCGTAGAAATTTTCATTAGCTTCGTTTTGATATAAATTAGAGCTTCTAACTTAAAACGAGGAGGAAGTTGAACTAGTTTGAATATTCGTGTATCGGGAGGCGAGTATCTACACAACACGAAATTATTGTCGATATTTGGTCAAATCTCGGGGACTATAGAACGAGTATTAAAAATGTCCAATCGCTGAAATCAAGCCCTAAACTTATCATTTTGAGTCTATTTTCAAAATTTAATGGTCGGATTTGCAAATGGTAAAGCTTATGATGGTCAAATGGTTTCACGAGTCAAGTATTCAAATCTGTCCGGTTTCTCATGTTTAGAAATGTGTTGAGCAGGTGGTTATAAAATGTGAATATTTGGATGAAATTTAAATTGAGTTTTATTCAGTTTATGATTGAGTTTTTCACCAAGTTTCGTAATAATTCGAGTTGTCTAAGTAAGGGAAATGAGCTTGTACATTTGGTATGTTCCGGCAGATTTTTATCGAGAAAGTAGTTTAATAAAGTGAACATAAAGAAGGGTATTGTAGTACCACTTGTATTGTTGTTCTTTCGGGTTTGTCATGGTTTTGTAATGTTGAGTTTTATTTTATTAAGTATGGTTTATACTTGAGTCAAATATTAATAAAGTACGCGTCTTATTTGGTAAGTTGCGGCTTTTGTGTTTACCGGGCATCCATATCGTCGGCGATTGTCTTACCACTACTGTTTCTACTCTGCTCCTGAGTTCCTTGTTCACTTACCTCGTGGCTTAAGGTGAGTTCATAGCCCCTTTTTACTACTTGCACACTGTTTCTAAACGCGGGGTGAGATTTTACATGGTGGAACACGTCCATATACAAACTGTATGATATCCAGAACTTGAATGCTATCCAGAACTTGTATGCTTTTCAACATTTTTCATTGATATTATTGCTTTTAGTCTATATCCCTTAAGTTTCCTCTCTTGATCATGAACTGTTAATTTACTTGTGTTGCTAAGCGCGAATGTTGTGGGTGGATCCATCGGGATTGACTATCCACGTCCCATGTTGCGGTTGTTTAACCATTGACGCATTGCATTTGATTTATTACTTGAGTATTTGGGCTGAATACTCCCTAGAGGAACTTACATTGATGTTAAAGTTCTGTTCATGAACTAAATAGCAATAATAATAGTTTCGGATTAAGGTTATCGTACGTAATCATTTCCCTATTTCTTGTTTTACAAATGAATGCTTGTGTTCCACACATTTAATGCTAAATCTATGAATATCACTCAACTTTGTATTGATGATTTACATGTTTAATCTCAGGTATAATGCTTAGTTTTGCTTGGATGGGAGCCCGCAGGATATTATCACAGCTTGGAGATTTCTGTGATACTTTTTAAAGTTTGATTTTGGTAAAAACTGTCAAAAGTTTATTCTGTATTTTGGTAACTATATGTTATAAATCATGATGAAATAATAGATTTTTCCGCTTATAAAACTCTGGGACCTTTGTTTAAAACTTTGACTTTTATGATGTAATGTATATGTTTTTATTACGTCAACTTTGTGTCAACAGTATTTCATTGTTTCTTGTACCATGACGTGGCACCCCCTTTGCTGCCTACATGTTTCCTTGCCTGATTTTGGGAGTCTCACAAGTTCTAGACTTCTTGAGACCAGATCATGCCTTTCAGTCACTAGTTTTAATGAAGGGGCTTCAGCTTCTTTGGGATCAGGAATGGTGATGTTGGAGATGGAGTGAGGATCCTAGGCAGGGACGAAGGGAAAGTCATGATGATTGGCATAGTTTCTTAGGAGTTGAGAAACTATCTTCAGGGTATGACTTTACTTCATTGAAGTCAATGTCATGGGCCTCATAACTAAGATGAGAGATGACTTCATCAGATTTATTGAAGGTCACATGAATGGATTCTTCAACCTCTTTTCTACGAATGTTGAACATTCTGAATGCTCTAGAGGTAGGTGAATATCCAAGAATGAAACCATCATCAGATTTTTCATCAAATTTACCAAGATGATCCTTGTAGTTGTGGATGAAGACAGGATACCCAAAGACATGGAAATAGCTAACACCTGGAGCTCTTTTCCTGTATACTTCATACGAATTTTTGCCATGTCTTTTTACAATGATGGATTTGTTTTATGTGTAACATGCAGTGTATACAGCTTCACCCCAGAACTGCTTGAGAAGCCTAGACTCAATGAGAGTCCTGTTTCTTCTTTCAGCTACCCTATTTTGTTCTGGTGTTCCAAGGGTGGAGAAGTTCTGTGATATTCCCTTTTCATCACAGAATGCTTCCATGGCATGATTTTTGAATTATGTTCCATTGTCACTTCTATTTGCTTTGACTCTACACTCATTGAAATTTTTTATTTGCCTTATGAAAGACATAGTGTAATCAATAACCTCACTCTTCTTTTGAAGGAAAAATACCCAAGTGAATCTTAAGTACTCATCAATAATGACAAGAGTACATTTGTTGTGGTTGAGAGATTGTGGCTTGACTGGTCCAAATAAATCCATGTGCAAAATATGAAGGCATTTGTTGATGGAGAATGATTGGTTGATTTTGAACGAAGCTCTATGATACTTTCCTTTCTCACAAGCTGGGCAAGTCTTGTACTTTGAGTATGTCATAAAGGGAAGCCCAACGACCATATCAATCTTGGAAAGTTTGTTGATGTTCTTGAAATTAAGGTGGGACAGTCTCTTGTGCGAAAGCCAGTTTTCACTATTGGAGGCTTTAGCAAAGAGACAAGTGATGCTTCCCTCTGGACATGATGTCATGTCAATAACATACACATATCTTCTTCTTGGATCAATTAGAACAACATCATCATTTTGATTGAATATTGTTCCTTGGATCTTGGTAAACAAAACTTTGAAAGCTGCATCACAGAGTTGGCTGATGCTGATCAAGTTATGCTTCATCCCATTGACATAAGCGATCCTTGTGAAGGTGATTCCGTTTCAATCCAATGATCCATATCCCTTTGTAGCCCCTAAAGAGTCATCTCCGAAGACTTCCTCAGGCGCAGACTCCTTCTTATATCTGTGCAGATTTTGTTTAACCCTTGTCATGTGTTTGGAGCAACCACTATCCAGATACCATATAGATTCCTTTAGATGTTCCTGCACATATACAGTGAAACGTATTAGTTTCGGTGATGAAACCACTTTCCAGTGGGTTCATTCTGTCACTGATTAGTGACTCCAGGTCTCCTTTGGTTTATATCTCCCCCTCTTTGGTTACAGTCTCTGGTTTCATGATTCATGCTACCACATATATCACAACCTGGGTAGTGTTCACACTCATCAGAGTGATGATCATGTAAACCACAATATTTTCAAGGTGGAGATGGTTTGGGTCTGTGGTCAGGTCATCTAGTGGACCTCTGAGGAGTTTTAGATCTCAATTTAAGTTTGGCCTTTTAGACAGCTATCATTTACTCATGTTCACTAAAGGTATGATCAATTGATTCACATGTAATACATTTTGGTTTCTTTAGACAGTTATTAGATAGATGATTTCTAATCCCACAATACTTACATGGTCTGAACACAGTTCTTACTAACAGACTACTACTGGTTCCTTCACCGTGAGAACTAGAGGAGGAACTATCAAAGACAGGTTTTATTTTCTCTTTAAATCCTTTGACCTCTTCCATGAGAGTAAGAAGTGGTTTTTTGGTGGGGGATGATTCCTGTAAGAGTAGATTAGGTTTAGTCTCTTTAGGAACCTTAGCAAAGTAAACCTTTTGGTGAGGTTTCTCAACAGCTCTGGGCAGGGGTTTGGCTTTAATGATCCTATAGATTTTGGAATCAGGCTTAGGTCTAGAGGATCCCTCAGAAGGACTAGCCCCTATCAGTTTGGGTAGAGAAGGTAAAGGAATGTGTTCCTTTGATTCAAATTCAAATTCTTCCTAAAAAATAGGAGTGTTCAAAGGGGACAAAGGAAACTTTGGACATAGGTATGTGATTTTTGTATCTTCCCTTTCCCCCAAGGGCCTGAACAACGTTTCCTAGCACACTCTCAGCGACTATCTCTTCAACTATTAGTTTACTTTTGGTCCATTTTTCAATAACCCTTTTGAGTTTGGTGATTTCATCAGCCAGAGTCTCATTGTCAGATGAGAGTCAGCTAACTTAATTTTGAAGATGAGAGTTTTGGGAAACAATGGGTCTGAGATTGGTTAATCCAGATTGACTTATGTTTAGATCCTGTTTTAAAGTGTGATATTTGTTTAACAGGTTATTTCTCTGTTCTTCCACAAAGTGGAGGTCAATCAAAGTGTAGTCAAGGACATTGTCTCTGTCTTGGCCTTTAGTCATGGTAAGTCATCTTTGTACCTTTTTCATGGTGATGTCAACCCATTGACCAGATCTAGCTTCAGTTTTACTAACAACTGGTTCATCATCTACAATGCCCATGAAGGCATGAACAGTTGTGGTGGTTTGATCTTCATATGTCAGAGGTTCATCATCCCATTTAAATGAAGCAGCTATCAGACCATTCTTAGTCTTTTTACCATCATTTTTCTTGGTTGCTTCATCGACCTTTTCATTTAGCTTCCTGAACTCAGCTTTTAAGGCCTTGTATTTAACTTTGTAATCCTTCTTTACCTTTGAGTCTGACTGAGAGGATTTTTTAAAGGGAGATGGAGAGAACTTGTTTTTACCATTGTACTGGCAGAAGGATAGCTTGGAGATGAGGTTTTGTTAGAGTAACAATCCTTTTGAAAGTCACCAGGTTTTCCACATAAAAAACAGATTACTTTAGACTTATCTACTTTGACTGCTCCAACTCTTCCAGGTCTTTTGTAGTATCTCTTTTGATCGGCGAGTAAAGCTTTGTCATGAAATTCAGCATTTAGTTCATCAAGGAACTCCTGACTACTTCTGGTGACTTCTTCTACATCATACTCACTGTCCTAAAAATAATGATTCGCAACAAGAGCTTTTGATCCAAATATCTGAGTCATAAACCTATCAAATTTAGACTTATATATAGAGTCAGTCAATCCTTCCTCGTAGTTATATCTTCCAAATAGTTGAGCCAAAAAGTATCATTCTTAATGGCATTGTTAGCTCTTAGGGTCTGGTTTAAGCTCAGCCACTTCCTAGGTACATTAAAAATGTGGCATTAACTTCAGCTTGGGGTATAACTACATCATTGTTTCTAAGGTTATTGAGTAAGATCTTAAGTCTGGTGTATGTTTGACTAATAGTTTCACCATCCAGTGCTTTGAAAGCACTGAACATAAGCCTGAGGGATTGAGACTTTGTTCTTTGGTCTCAGCTGGACCTTCATACCCAAGAACTAATTCATCTCACATCTCTTTCGCAGCGGCGCACTTAATGACGGACTTCATTATGTTTTAGGTAGAAAGGATACTAAGATACTTTTCAGTCTCTTGTCCTGGTTAGCCAGACGTCTGTCAGTAGGAGACCATTGTTTCACAGGCTTTTTTAGAGGTCTCTTAGGGGTAGAGGTAGTGGCCATGGGAACATAGGTTCCATAATCTAGGATTTATAGAAGAAAAGGTTCAAGACCATCTAAATAAATGAGAAATTCACTTTTCCAACTTGAAAAGTATTCTTCGTCAAATGCTGGAACGTTAGACACATGAGATGATCCTCTACTATTAAGAAGTTGAGTAAGATTATCATCCTTATCACCCACATTTACAACAGGTGTAGGTGTGGGTGTAGTGTTGAATGATGTCATAGTGTTCGCAGTATTAGGTTGGCTAGTTTGGCCAAAAGGTGGTAGTATAAGAGGCATAGTATCAGGTATATTAGGATCTTGATTTTAAAATGATAATGGTCTGATACCAATTGAAGTCCTAAATATAAGCCTATTGTAATACTTTAACTCCGTAACCAATATGTATAACACTTGATGTTTAACTTTTCAAACGCGTAATGCTTTATTAATATAAACTACAAAGTATTATGGATCACACTTGTTGAATGACAATGTATAAAACCATTTGAACAAGTAAACTTGATACTCGTATCAAGTTTACAAATGAACCTAATGAGTCGCTGAACACAGCCTTGGACTCCAAATTCAATGGGAGAAAAGACAACAATAATACCAATAATAAAAGTGATACTTTTCTCCCATTTTCTATCTCTATTTATAGTGGTACGAGGTTTCTTCCTTAGTGGGGGGGGGGGGTAGTTGGAACGTGTTTTCTTTTGAGTGGAAGACATACACATCATTAAATGCATCTCTATTCTTGGACATGCCTTTAACCAACTTTTAGTAAACATTTTTGCCAACTATTCACTTTTCCCTCTAGGTTGACTAGGCATCTTTAACTTGAATCTTTACTTTGTCCCACCCAAAGTGATTTATCAGATTCTCCCACCGAAACCATAAAGAGATAAGGCAAGTATCTCCTTGCTAAGTCTTCAAAAGGTCTGGAGTTACCTCTAAGTATTGCCACCTTAGAGCCAGCTTATCCATAAAGGCTAGTGAGTATGTCTTTAGATAATCTTTGACTTCTTTGACGATATCTCTGACTTGAATGTGTTTGGTGTGCCATCTGAGGCTTTGGCTTCAGCTGGTCCATGTCTCTGTTGATGTACTCTATCAACTACACATAAGATGTAGTCTAATTTAAATCAAATTTAGACTGGGCCATTGTTAGAACTTTCATTGGCCCAACAGTAATGAAAGCTCAAGATAGTCTAGGAATAGTCAAAAGGAAGAAACTAATATTCTAGAAAATATTGGAATAATTAGGAAGGTTCGAGAATTGAAAAGAAACGGGATGGGGTTTCGTGTCTAAACATGGTTCTTAAAGGCCCACGGTTCCATAAACATAAAGAACCGCCAAGTGAATTAAAGATCCGTGGACAATGTCTGATGCAGGAACTTTGGGAATTTTAGTAATTCAGCGGATCCCAAGTTTTTAGTCTAACTTATCATAAAGTTATGCTAAAGTGAAATAAAAATAATGCACACATAATATTCAAACACGACTTTGACAAAAAAAATTAGTTAAAAAAAGATATGTTGGAGGTGCAATTATCTAGACACGAAGTCAGGACATATTTTCGATAATCCATTGATCCTCCATGATTCAATGTTGTTCCCGCTATCATTGTGTGACCCATACACATTGCGCTCTCATGTTCGTTGGCAATCGCAAGAACTTATGAAAAACGTTTATAGATTGAATAAACAATGCAAAAACATTTCTTGACCATTCAGAAAAGACTTTGGGGTGTTTTGAAATCATGGCAAAGAGTTTTAAAAGAGAATAAAATTACCACATATTTGAAAATTTCCTACAACAACTAAAAGATTCAAGAATAAAGAAGAACTGTAGAAAAGATATACCATGGTTTGAAAGGAGGTGCCACAGTTCTTTAAAGTGTTCCACAACCCTTTAAAGATAAAGAACCGCGGACGGTGCACTTATCTGAGAAAAGAATCAGTGTGAAAAAGTTTTTGACCTGAAGGCATTTTTTACTCAAAAAGAAAGACTCGCTCAAGCATACACACTCAAGGAATATGTTCCATCAATCCTAGCGGAAATAATTAAAGGGTTCCCTCTTAAGATTCTTAGTGAGGATATCGGCTAATTAATCCATTGAGGGTACCTTTTCTATAGTAATGTTCCTCTTTTGAACATTATCCCTAAGGAAATGGTGGCGAATCTCTATGTGTTTGGTGCGTAAATGTTACACGGGACCCTTACTAAGGTATATTGCACCCTTATTATCACACATGATGGTAACACCATTGAGTGTAATCTCGTAGTCAACAAAAGCTTTCTTCATCCATAGAGCTTGTTGACAAGATTTACCGGCACTCAAATACTCGACTTCGGTGGTGGAAATGCAAGAGCGGTTTGTTTCTTGGAGAACCAAGAAGTTAGACAACAACCCATGAAGGTAAAAATACCACTAGTGCTTTGTCGGTCCACGTAGTATCCCGCGTGATCTGAGTCAGCATATATTGTAGTTTCTACGCCAGTCCCTTTGGAATACAAAAATCCAAATGTATAGTGCTTTTAATGTATCGGAAGATTCGCTTGACCGCTTAAGGCTTAGAATTTTTGGGAGCCTCTTGAAAGCGGGAACAAAGACAGACACTAAACATGATATCGGGTCGACTCGTTGTTATGTAAAACAAAATACCAATCATAACCCTATATTTGGCATTGTCGACCAATTCACTCTCTTCATCTACCGTAAGTTTAGTAGCCGAGGCCACGGGAGTCTTCGTAGGATTAGAGTCCTCTAATCCAAATTTATTTAGCATTTCTTTAACGTACTTAGATTGGTTAAAGAAAATACCATCGTCCATTTGTTTAATTTGGAGTCCTAAAAAGTTAAGTTCACTCATCATGCTCATTTCAAACTCGTCATGCATGATTTTGGCAAAGTCATCACACATTTCTTGACAATTTGAACCAAATATAATGTCATCAACATATATTTGAATAATGATATGGTGAGATCCTTTCTTCTTTTTAAAGAGTGTATTGTCTGTCATTCCCATGGTATACTCGTGTTTTACATGAAATGCTTTAAGTCTATCATACCAAGCTTTGGGTGCTTGTTTAACACCATAAAGAGCTTTCTTAAGCTTGTAAACATGATCCAGTTTCTCAAAAACAATGAAGCCCGGAGGTTGAGCCACATATACGTCATCATTGATCAAACCGTTAAGAAATGCACTCTTTACATCCATTTGTTGAAGTTTATAGTCTAGCACACAAGCGTATGCCAAAAGGATCCTAATGGACTTTAACCTAGCTACAGGTGCATATGTCTCATCGTAATCAATTCCTTCTTGTTGATTATAACCTTGTGGGTACAAGTCTAGCCTTGTTTCGAGACACTACACCATTCTCATTAAGTTTATTTATAAATACCTATTTGGTTCCTATGATGGTGGTGTTTCTAGGTGAAGGGAAAAGTTCTTAAATGTCACTAGCAACGAATTGATTTAATTCTTCTTGCATGGCGATGACCCAACTCTCGTCCATAAAAGCTTCTTTAACATTCTTAGGTTCAATCAAAGAGACAAAACAAAAGAAGTTACTTTGATTTTGGGCTTGAGATCTAAGGGTCCTTTGATTTAGGTCGCATATGATGTTGTCTAGAGTATGATCATTAGATTCCTTAATGTTTACTACCTTTTCAACACTATGGTCTTCATCTCCTAGTTTTCTAACCTCTTTGGCTCTAACTATATCATTTTCATCTAAGACATTATCTACCAAAGGTGATATCTTAGAGGTAGGAGGACTTTCATCGAATGTCACGTTGGAGATTATTCGATTATGCCTGAGGTTCTATTTAGTAATATATTGGCTTTACTAAATTGAGAATATCCTAGAAAGATACCTTCGTACGATTTTGGATCGAACTTGGTAAGGTGATCTTTGGTATTAAGAATAAAGCACTTGCTTTCGAACACATTAAAGTACTCTAATGGGGGTTTCTTACCTTTAAGAATCCCATAAGGGGTTTTACCTAAGAAAGGTCGAATAAAAACTTGATTGAGAATATAGGTCGATGTGTCAACGGCACATCAAAAATTTTGAGGTAATGATTGCTCGTTTAACATAGTCCTACTCATCTCTTGGAGAGTCATTTTTTTGTTTAAACTACCTCATTTGATTGTGGAGTGCGGAGAGCCAAGAGTCCTATTTTTTTAGAACTTATGCTTTGTAAGTAGATGAAAGGTTTCGATTACCCGTCATGTGTTTAGAACAACCACTATCCTTAATTCACTCGTCGGGCTCCAAAGGTTTTGATTACGCGTCATATATATATATATATATATATATATATATATATATATATATATATATATATATATATATATATATATATATATATATATATATATATATATATATATATAGTAAAACCCGCATGCTTTTACCATGAATAGTGCCATTAAGATCGTACGTACAAGATTAGAACTTTCCTTTTATAGCACGTTACGTTTCACGTATAAGAATTACAAGTATTACGTACGTGTTAGAACACGATAAGTATTTATTACGTATGAACACACGATAACTATTCCAATAATAATTATAATCACGAACATACGATCATGAAATCATGAGCGTAAATTAATCACGAGCTAATATTATTTATGTATATATATTTATTACGAACACGAATAACTTAGTCGATCAATAATTAATTAGAACACGTAAAACACGAACACGATAAAACACGAGAACACACCAAAACATTTAGACACGAGAAAAGTACGGGTTACCCCATGTGGGCCCCCATGCCGCGGCATAAGCAAGAAAACATGGGCTTGGCCCATGCAAAATTTACTAACTAGGGGGTTAAGGTAAAAACTTGTTTCATTTACACAAGATCAAGAAAATAATTAAAAACCCTAAAAGTTTTCCTCCTTCTCCTTGTCCCCTTTGGCCGCCGGATTCAAGAACATCACAAGGGGTGTTCGGGTTGATTTTGATCTTGGAAATTTGCAAGGATTCGTGTGTGTTCATCCTTATTTGATCCACGTATTCGGTATAACTTTCTAACCATTTTCTTTTATGTTTTGATTTAACTAATCACATAAAATCATGATATTTTTAATTAACTAATTAAAAACAATTATATAAACATGTTAATGATCATGGGGTAAATCAAACAAGGGTTTTAGGGGTGTTTTGTTTCTAGCCGACGCCTAACCGAGCCCCATGGGGGTCTCGGCTTGGCCTATGTCACACCACCGAGACCATATGGTCTCGGTATGGTGGTGGTGGTCCCACGGCAGCAGCAAAACCAAGGGTAAACCCGACGTGGTTCGGGTTATGATGATAGTTACGGGTCCGGTTCATGGTTTTTAGTCACGGGTCCGGTTCATGAATCATTATTTTCAAGTTTATGATTTTCACTAGTTATGTTTTAAACTTAAATTAAATTAATAAAACATGACATGATTAATTTAATATACATGACTTAGGTTATAAATTTAATTATTAGTTCATGAATTTTAACCTAAGTATTTATATATATTAGACTTTATAATTAATTAATTATTTAAAACCATGACTATAATTAATTAATTAACATGACTTAGGTTATATTATTAGTAGTTAATAATACATGTTATAACCTAAGTATTTTACCTTTATTTAATTAAAATCATGTTATATTTAATTAAATACTTTTAACCTATAGTTTATTTAATTTACATGTAATAATTAATAAACTATACTTTATAATCACATGACCTAGAATAATAATCAGAAAAACACTTAAACTTATATAATTAGCTTATTTAACCAGCTTATATCTATTTATGGAAACTTTCTATTTTTAGAAACTTATTTAATTAAGGCAGCTAATCTATTTATGGAAACTTTCTATTTTTAGAAACTTATCTATTTTAAGCAGTAATTATATTTTTGGAAACTTTCTATTTTTGGAAACTTTCTATTTTTGGAAACTTTCTATTTTTGGTAACTTTCTATTTTTGGAAACTTTCTACTTTAGGAAACCTGCTATTTTTAGAAAGTTACTTATTATTACACAACAAGTATAATAATACATGAAATACAAGTAATACTAAATCAAAATAGACAGAATATACAGAATATACGATAAACACAGTATAAAGCTTAAAACAGTAAAACATGACATGAACATATAAAACAAGCTAAGACATGATATAAAACCAATTACGTATTCAGTAATCAGATACTTATACACGTATGTATTTATGTAGCATTAGTGATACCGAAGTAGGACTCTCTTCCGTTCATCTTCTTCGTTCACTGGACATAAGGAACGGATTTTCGTCCTTTCAGTATGGACATTCTTTCCTTATTAGGATTCCCCGTATGCAGCCAACTGTTTTCCCATAGTATAAGTTTATATGTTTGATTGCTTATGTTTAATTAGAATACCTAAAGCCATATACATGCATGACCAGTTTCACCTAGTTATGGAGGTACCATAACTATAACACTAGAGGCACTGGTGTGTTATGACTTCCCCACGGCGAAGTGATTGCTCGTGGCGTCCCTTCAGCTTTTGGCCATATTATTATATTTATCATGTGGGGCGTATGGGTGCATCCTAGTTACATGTTTTTCAGCAGATTACTCAGTGTGAATGTGGTGTGTGCCTTGCATCCTTCACAAGGAGCTGATCCGTCCTACCCAAAAACCAGTATATTAAATTAGAGGCAGCCCCTCTAATTTGCATGACGAGGTCACCCCTCCAAGTATTCATGCACGTTGATTTTCATGACCTATATTGGCTAATGGTAAAATATGTTAAACAGTTTTTACAAGATAAACATAAGGCTTTTCAAACTATAAAACCAGTTTTACTAAGACTTAACCGGGTTATCCAGGACTTAGTTTCTTCCGCTGTTATATGCTTTTTTGGTTATATTATTCATGCTTTATTTGTACATCCGTACACTGAGCGTATTGCTCAGCCGTTTTCCTTTTCATGTTCCCAAAACGGCAGGTACTCAGGGACGCTCGTAGAGTTTAAGCGTACGTGCATATGGACTGGAAGCTTTCTAGCCTTTCTTTACTTTATGTATTATCTATACTTTGATACTCTTTCCATGGACATTGTTTAGTCCTTTCATTTACAGTACTTATGTTTGTGTGTGATGAGCTTTACTTTTGGACTACCGATGTTTGATTCCGGTATTTCCTTTTATGGTCATGTAATGTTTTAGACATTTATCCTTGTATGCTTTGATGACACGCCATAATCACGCGTGACATTCCATTTATCAAAATGGGGTGTTACAATTATGGTATCAGAGCCAAGGCTTCGAACTGTAGGCTCTCAAAACATGACTTGTGATTAGTGGGTAGTCACTATGGTCTTCCTAGAACTGACAGTCGGTTTTCATGCATTCATCATTTTCATGCATACATATATATGTCATTGTCGCGGGTTTATGACTAAGTAATGGTTGGTACAGGACTGGCCCTATTTAGTCGCATGTGTTTTATCGAAACTTTTAAATTTGGGACCGACCCATAGGCGTCCCCTCGCCATGTCTTTTATTTTGGGTGAACTAACCATACGCGTTCACTCTCGAGCATACAAAAGTTTTTATAAAACTGCATCATGCATTCATGTACAAATTTTCTTGCATAAAGTTTTTCTCTTGATTTATTGGTATAAATTTTTTTTTCATGTATATATATTTTATGTTTTGATCAGTTTAATCATGTATTTTATGTTATACTGTCAGATGGTTCTCATACGCGAGCAGGAACAACTCAATGCATCAATCCAAGCTGCAATGCAAGCTTTGCTTCCTCAACTGAGGAATGACATCAGGGCTGAGGTTCAGGCTGCCAACAATCAGTAGCAAAACCAAGCACCTCCTCCTGCTCCTCCTCCAGTGACATTGGCAATATGGCTGGAGAGATTCAACAAGCTCCGTCCTCGAGCTTTCGAGAGAACAGATAGCCCCAGTGAAGCTGAAAGCTGGTTGGCTCACATCAAGAAGATCTTTGATGGTATGGGTTGTGGCCCCGTGTTCAAAGAGAGGTTGGCATGTTACCGGTTCGAAGGCGATGTGTTAAATTGGTGGTTAGCATTGAAGCAGTCTGAGGGAGGTGATAATTGGGTGGCTGGTTTGACATGGGCTCAGTTCAGAGATAAAGTGATGGAGCAGTTCTTTCCCAAGGATGAGCAAGACAAGCTGAAGAGAGAGTACCATGGGATCCGACAAAGAGCTGGGGAGAATAGCAACGAGTTCATGCAGCGCTTTCTTCGCTTAGTTGGTTTCCTTGGTGCAGCGGCAGGTACTCCTGAAGAGCAGGCACACCACTTTAGGTGGGCTCTTCGCACATCGGTCGCAAACAATCTGGTGTGTGCTACGTTCAACACGGTAGCACAAGTGGCCGATGCAGCACGTAAGCTGGAGATGCTGCATGAGAGAGATGAGTTCGGGGAAGCAGAGAAACCCGATAAGAGGTAAATATTCGTAATCAAGCGGTGACCAATCCGTATTATTCCTATATATGTCAAATATTTCATCTCTTAAATTGTATCTTCCAGGCAGAAGACTGGGGACCGGTCTCAGCCGGCTACTCAGCAACAACCTAATCAGCCCAAGGGAAACGGTCAGACTAACGACCGTTCTGCTACGGATAGGCGTGGCGGTAATGATAATTACGGTAACAACGTTGGACACTCCAACGGCAGCAGGTCCTAATACTTACGCATTTTCTTATGATTTCACTTTATAACTCATAATTCTGACACTTTAGCGAATCTTCTACCAGGAACCATGGAAACGGTAGGGACCAGAACCAGAGAGGTTCACAGCCTAGCCGTCCAGCTATCCCTGGTATTCAATCTTACGATTATTCGCATTGTCCTTTGTACCCTATTATCATGTCTCATGTATAATGTTTTATCAGGTTCTCAGCCAGCCAGAGCACCTGCTGGAGGATATACTTATCCTCTTTGCTCTACTTGCCACCGTAGGAACCCAGGGCCATGTCGTCGCGACAGTGACGCATGCTTCAAGTGCGGTCTTCCTGGCCATCGCATGAAGGAATGCCGTAAGGGCGAAATGGAGGGAACATAGGGACATGTTGACACCAAGCCGCCTCCTACCACTGGACGCGTCTACACGACGTCTCGCGATCAGGCCAACAAGTCTACAGGTACCATCACTGGAATCTTGTATATGTATGGTCAAGCTGCATGTGTTCTATTTGATACGGGTGCTACTCACTCGGTCATTTCTACTGCTTATGCCAAGAACATTAGGATACTCCCCATGCCACTAAATAATAGACTCAATATCTCCACGCCTTTGAGGGACTCTGTATTAATCACCCATGTATACAAGAGTCTTCCCCTAGAGTTTGATGATAAGGTTCGTCCTGTTGACGCACTTCCGCTGGACATGAATGACTTTGACATAATTTTGGGCATGGATTGGCTATCCAAGCATCATGCTACCATAGACTGCCATTCATATCGAGTCATCTTCGGTGATGTTAATACACCAGAGTACATTCACAACAGGTTCGTACCCGGAAGGTCTGTACAAATCACATCTACCCTGCAAGCACGTGCACTACTATCACATGGCTGCGAGGGTTATCTAGCTACGGTTCATGACATGGATGTTGTATCCCCATCAATTCAGGATCAGTCGATAGTGTCAGAATTCCAAGATGTATTTCCAGAAGAACTTTCGGGCATACCACCTGCACGAGAAGTGGAATTCAATATCGAGCTCATCCCTGGAGCTGAGCCGATTTCCAAGGCTCCTTATTGCATGGCTCCCATAGAGTTAAAGGAGTTGAAGGATCAACTGCAAGAACTTCTAAAACGAGGTTTCATTCGACCGAGCGCATCTCCATGGGGCGCACCGGTCTTATTTGTTAAGAAGAAGGACGGTAGTATGCGTCTTTGCATAGACTATCGCGAGCTCAACAAGATTACTATCAGGAATAGGTATCCACTGCCACGTATAAACGATCTGTTTGACCAACTCCAAGGGGCCAAACACTTCTCCAAGATTGATCTTAGGTCAGGCTATCATCAACTACGGGTTAAGGAGCAGGACATCGCCAAGACTGCTTTCTGTACACGCTATGGCCACTACAAATTTGTAGTCATGCCATTCGGCCTGACCAATGCTCCAGCAGTGTTCATGGATTTGATGAACATAATCTTCCATGAATTTCTGGACAAGTTCGTCATTGTCTTCATCGATGACATCCTGATTTTCTCAAAGTCCAAGGAGGAACACGAAGACCATCTTCGTACAGTACTACAGATTCTTCGCCAGAAGCAGTTGTATGCTAAATTCTCCAAGTGTGAGTTCTGGTTAGACAAAGTGGCATTCTTAGGTCACATTGTATCAGCAGAAGGAATCAATATGGATCCAGCGAAGGTTGAGGCTATTACTAAGTGGCCGAGGCCGACATCAGCGACCGAAGTCCGCAGTTTCTTAGGCTTAGCTGGCTATTACTGTAGGTTCGTGGAGAACTTTTCCCGCCTAGCACTACCATTGACCAAACTGATGTGGAAAGGGGAGAAATTCGTCTGGACTGAAGAACGAGAGAAGAGCTTTGAAGAACTGAATCAGAAGTTAGTATCTGCACCTATTCTTACTCTCCCATCTGATACGGGTGGATTTCAAATCTACAGTGATGCATCGGGGAAGGGACTTGGTTGTGTTCTCATGCAACATGGGAAAGTGATCGCGTACGCTTCACGGCAGCTTAATCCTTATGAAGAGAATTACCCTACGCATGACTTGGAACTTGCTGCAGTCGTGTTTGCATTGAAGATATGGAGGCACTACTTATATGGAGAATCATGTGACATTTTCACGGACCACAAGAGCTTGAAGTATATCTTCACTCAGCGTGAATTGAACATGAGGCAGAAGAGATGGTTAGAGCTGTTGAAGGATTATGACATTAATCTGCAGTATCATCCCGAAAAAGCGAATGTAGTAGCAAATGCACTTAGCAGGAAGTCCAGAATGATCAACGGCATTAAAATTAAGGAAGAAATCATAAGAGACTTGGAGCGACTAGACATAGAGATCATGGTACGTGGACAGCACGGTTACTGGGCTAATCTTAGAGTAGAACCCGAGTTACTCTCTAAGATCAAGGAAGCTCAGAAAGATGACGGAGAAATCTGGGCGATAATTCAGAATTTGGAGAAGCAGACGGAATTCAGAGTAGATGCAGATGGTATCGTATGGCAGGGCACGAGACTTTGTGTTCCTGATGACCAAGAACTCCGGGAAGCATTGTTAGCTGAAGCTCATAGCTCCCCCATTCTCTATACATCCTGGTTCGACTAAGATGTACCATGACATCAAGCAGTACTTTTGGTGGAGTGGTATGAAATAGGATGTTGCCACTTACGTCTCCAAATGTCTTACCTGCCAATAGGTTAAGATCGAGCATTGTCACACCCCACTATGGCAGAATATGGGGCGCGACGTATGGATATCATCACAACATGGCGTGTCTATTGAGATAACTATATGAAATAAGAAATGTCATAAAATGGTAACATAAAAGTCATGACAATATCTCATCAAATGCAGGAGTCTAGGTAAGTAGGTAACAGTCCTACCACTTACCCAAGACAAACAATAAACATAAACCAAACAAACATATAGGTGCCAACATGTATCACTTATAAAATAAAACATAAAGGTAAACTAAGAAGGAACAGGGATCTCCTTCTATATGCAATCCTAAGGCATCCAAGTCTAGCCACTTCTATCCTCAAGCTTAAACACATTCACACCTGAAAGAGACACTAAAACACGTCAACAAAAAGTTGGTGAGAGTCATAGGTTTAGACTCCAACGCTAAATCAGTTACAAGCTGTGAATAACAACCATCAACACAATAACATATGGACAATGTGCTACAATTATGTATTAACAACTAGCATTCAAGATCAATCATTCCAAACCAAAATCCAAGGCTCCTACCTTGCCAAACAACATGGTACCATAGATGATCACACTATGTACCTATCCCAAGGCCACTACCTTGTCAAACCACAAGGCCACTACCTTGTCAAACCACAAGGCCACTACCTTGTCAAACTACAATAACTGAGACGGCACGTGTCCCCCGATCCAAATCATACACAATCAAAAATCACATAGCAGTTAATCACATAATGTACACACAAGTCCATCTCAAATCACAAACACATTCACAGCATCAATTTAGAAAATAACTCAACACAGTGTCTCTTCCATCCCATTTGGAAGTCAAAATCAGTATTAAACATGGGACTATGAAACTCACCTGATTGAGCTTTCCCAAACATCCGCGCACTAGCAAAAAGCTAATCAACCAAAAACACGCAATCAATACACGAACCAATAACTAAGATGGCTCATCAACCTATTATGGACATCTAGTCTATCCCATAACATTACCTTATTGATAAGCTCTAATCACCCCATTACCCTTCCTTAACAAGTCCCTAACTTGGTTAAGTTTAATAGCTATCCCGTTCATAATTTTACACAAAACAGTCCCAGTTTTAGGTCTCAAAACTTTAAGTCAAACGTCCACTTAAATATACCCATGGTTTCTGTAAAAGGAATATTCATACTTTTATACATGTTAGCTAAAACCTCCCACTTGCCCCAACCTTAAAGCTACTGTTAAGGCCCCGATATATGTGTATATATTGTTACCTATCCAGAATTTACTGATTTTTAAACGTATGAAAAGTTTGTTACCATTAGAGGGTCTTACCCTAAACCACAATCTTAGCCCAAGTGCAAATACTTACTACAATATATAAACCATCTCTCATGTTCGTGAGAAGATCCCAATGCAACCCTAAGTACCCCAAACAACCCAAAACTTAAAAAGAAAACAGGCTGAATTCAAAACTGATTTGACCTCCGACTGTTGTAACCTATTTTTGACCCACTTCCCTACCTCCAATTTAGTTCTAGTTTCTTGCATTGGAAAGCCACTTCAAATACCTTTTCATGGGTATGTGGATCGTAAGATAAGAGTTTGTAGAACTCCCAATATGATCAAAACAATTGACTCAAAATCTGCCCAGTTTTTTAAAAACGGGTTTAAACAAATTGAACAAACTAATTACCATAACCCCATCTAATACAAGCCCTAGATTATATGATCATCATATTATGATTATCACATCATTATTTTACTGTTTTTAAATTAACCCTAACCTAAATCCATCATAGATGATTAAAGAAAACATAAAGAAACAATTTAATTAAAAAGGGTTAGGAAGGTTTTACCTTTAATTTAATGGAAGATGAAAAAACCTATGAAAACCCTAAAAACACTCACAAACCGTCGACCTTTATTTTTTCTCCAGGGATTATGATGGATTTGAATTACTTAAAATTCTTATATAGTTTTTTTTTCAAGAATCCTAGCCCAATACAACCCACTTTCCTTTTTCTCTTTTTTTCCCTTTTTTTTCTTTCTTTCTTGCGTCCAAACCGACTAACACCCCCTTAATTTTCGTTTTTTTTTCTTTTTATTATTAATATATGTATTAATAGTATTATCTTAATTTTCCTTAATTTATTTCAGCTCCTAAAGCCTCCAAAACCCCAAAACCGTAAAACTAGTCAGTTTTTACGCGTTTTACCGTAAAAGACGTAAAATATACACTTTTATAAAAAATCTCAAATTTTGAAATAAACTTTATAACTAAGTCCTAAATGACTTAAAACCATCCCGAAAAATATCCATATGCCTAATTACCTCATCCGAGACCTCCAAATGCTAAACCGTAAATCGTAAAAAATACTATTACTATAATACTTATATGTATACGTAAACATCAAAATATCACCATTTTCATTTCATCGTCACCACTTGTGAGCTCATGAACATGAAATAACCGTTCCTCGATTTACTTATGAGTACTTCTATACTCATAACGATAACCACACCAACCTCAATCACATAAAATAAACATGTAATCACACAATCAAGTAAGCACACATAAAATAAAAGTAAGACCAAGTGACAAATCCAAAACCTAGGGTTGTCACATCACTCCCTCCTAATAGAAATCTCGTCCCGAGATTTACTCCCAAACTCAAACTTATTCTCAGCAAACAAACGAGGATACATATCCTTGATAAAACCTTCACGTTCAAACGTGAACTCAGTTTATACTAAAATAATCTCAACCAACAACACATGAGACATAACCGTCCGCGAGGAAACTTATTAAAACCATAAAGTTATGTAACCAACCTAACTAAATCTCTCAACTCATCAAACAAGAACTGTCTTGAAATCAAGTTAGGAGCCATTACATAACTCGACGAGTTTAAAACTGTCACCCCCGATTTCGGTCTTACTCATAAATACCATAAATCAAAACTCATCAAATATAACCACGTATTATAAGGTCTAAAGAACTCTCAAATTCCATCCCAACTCATCTCTATGTTAACCCTCCAAGTGTTCATTACCCCAAAATACCTAAAACACAAGTTTAAACCATGTTGTCCGAAAATTAACCTTGAACTCGACACTTGTACAATTAATTCGACCAAGATACTGACTTCCAATTACCAAACTTCCTGAATATTTGAAAAGTACGTTCCGAGTACATAATTTTAGGCTTTTGAATCACTAAAAAAGCTTTAAAAACGAATAAGTTTTGACCAAAACGATTTTAAACCCAAAAAAAAAACCGTTATTAATTACAAAATTCAAGGTCTAATTTATTTTAATTCCAGAAAATTTAAATTCTCACCCATCATATAATTAATACATGATTTTAACATATTTAAGTTAATACGAACAAAATTTCTAACTAAAGAACAATAACTTTAGGTGATCAAAACCAAAATATTTTAAAATAAACAAGTCATGCTTATATGTTAAAAAAATTTATATTCCACCTTATTTCAAACACGTTTTCGACACTTTACCCTCATTTTATCGACTACCAACAACTATTTTTATTTTACTATTTGCAAGTTTTATTTTTTTACCATGTAAGACTCGAAACAAAAGATATTGTTATTCCAAAAAGAAATCTCCACCCTCTCAATAGCTTCTACACCAAAAGTACCGTACAAACAAACACGTGAAATGAGGACTCGATAAATGCGCTACTACTGAAGTTGAACATCCCAAAGAGAAAAGAGCTAGAAAACCATCCTAAGAATACAACCGATAAGTAGAAAGGATATATAAATATATAGGCATAGGCATACATACACTCAAATCTATCTAGCATATACTATAAACAAGCATGTATTAACCCTCTTTCATGTAACCATATTTAGGAATTCATTGATGTCTTGGTACTTGTATAACTATGTTGGCCACCATACTTATACAAGTCCCCTTTCACCAATGCACACCCTCCTATGATGACACTTATAAGAAATTAATACTACACATAACACATAATCCAACAACTCACAAGCGCATAACCACACAAGATGAGATCCAAAACCCCATGTATTAAAATAACATAGCCAATGCATGAAACTCATAAACTCGTAGTCCAGTTGAACCAGCGCAGACAAAATTCAAAATGTATAAAGAACATGAAAACATAATCAGTTATAAGTCATGTCGCCCGTAAGAGTGGAAACAACTTAAAACCCTTCCTATCCACCTACTCCTAGTAACTCGAACCACCACACGATTCTTAGGGAACATGACTTAAACATCAAAAGAAAAATAACATACCTCAGGTATGTAAAATAACTCGATAAAAGATAGAAACTACCTTGTACTAAATTATGTACTATAATGTACAATTTAAGAAAAATACAACAATGACTAGCGTGGACGATTATGGTTCAACCCACACGAGTCACAAACCCGAAAAGAAAATAACATGTGGCTAAGTATGAACTTACTACTGTTCAATTCATACTAGTCAAAACATCACAATAAATAACATCCAAACACATCAAATAATATAAAATGCACACATACTCCTATGACGCCTATATGCAGGGACCCTTAAGCTATAGACTAGGCTACACGACTAGGCAACCTAATTCTCTATGACCATTGGCTCTGATACCATTCTGTCACACCCCACCATGGTGGAATATGGGGCGCGACGTATGGATATCATCACAACATGGCGTGTCTATAGAGATAACTATATGAAATAAGAAATGTCATAAAATGGTAACACAAAAGTCATGACAATATCTCATCAAATGCAGGAGTCTAGGTAAGTAGGTAACAGTCCTACCACTTACCCAAGACAAACAATAAACATAAACCAAACAAACATATAGGTGCCAACATGTATCACTTATAAAATAAAACATAAAGGTAAACTAAGAAGGAACGGGGATCTCCTTCTATATGCAATCCTAAGGCATCCAAGTCTAGCAACTTTTATCCTCAAGCTTAAACACATTCACACCTGAAAGAGACACTAAAACACGTCAACATAAAGTTGGTGAGAGTCATAGGTTTAGACTCCAACGCTAAATTAGTTACAAGCTGTGAATAACAACCATCAACACAATAACATATGGACAATGTGCTACAATTATGTATTAACAACTAGCATTCAAGATCAATCATTCCAAACCAAAATCCAAGGCTCCTACCTTGCCAAACAACATGGTACCATAGATGATCACACTATGTACCTATCCCAAGGCCACTACCTTGTCAAACCACAAGGCCACTACCTTGTCAAACCACAAGGCCACTACCTTGTCAAACCACAAGGCCACTACCTTGTCAAACCACAATAACTGAGACGGCACGTGTCCCCCGATCCAAATCATACACAATCAAAAATCACATAGCAGTTAATCACATAATGTACACACAAGTCCATCTCAAATCACAAACACATTCACAGCATCAATTTAGAAAATAACTCAACACAATGTCTCTTCCATCCCATCTAGAAGTCAAAATTAGTATTAAACATGGGACTATCAAACTCACCTGATTGAGCTTCCCCAAACATCCGCGCACTAGCAAAAAGCTAATCAACCAAAAACACGCAATCAATACACGAACCAATAACTAAGATGGCTCATCAACCTATGATGGACATCTAGTCTATCCCATAACATTACCTTATTGATAAGCTCTAATCACCCCATTACCCTTCCTTAACAAGTCCCTAACTTGGTTAAGTTTAATAGCTATCCCGTTCATAATTTTACACAAAACAGTCCCAATTTTAGGTCTCAAAACTTTAAGTCAAACGTCCACTTAAATATACACATGGTTTCTGTAAAAGGAATATTCATACTTTTATACATGTTAGCTAAAACCTCCCACTTGCCCCAACCTTAAATCTACTGTTAAGGCCCTGATATATGTGTATATATTGCTACCTATCCAGAATTTACTGATTTTAAACGTATGAAAAGTTTGTTACCATTAGAGGGTCTTACCCTAAACCACAATCTTAGCCCAAGTGCAGATACTTACTACAATATATAAACCATCTCTCATGTTCGTGAGAAGATCCCAATGCAACCCTAAGTACCCCAAACAACCCAAAACTTAAAAAGAAAAAAGGCTGAATTCAAAACTGATTTGACCTCCGACTGTTGTAACCTGTTTTTGACCTACTTCCCGACCTCCAATTTAGTTCTAGTTTCTTGCATTGGAAATCCACTTTAAATACCTTTTCAGGGGTATGTGGATCGTAAGATAAGAGTTTGTAGAACTCCCAATATGATCAAAACAATTGACTCAAAATCTGCCCAGTTTTTTTTAAAAAAAAACGGGTTTAAACAAATTGAACAAATTAATTACCCATAACCCCATCTAATACAAGCCCTAGATTATATGATCATCATATTATGATTATCACATCATTATTTTACTGTTTTTAAATTAACCCTAACCTAAATCCATCATAGATGATTAAAGAAAACATAAAGAAATAATTTAATTAAAAAGGGTTAGGAAGGTTTTACCTTTAATTTAATGGAAGATGAAAAAACCTATGAAAACCTTAAAAACACTCCCAAACCTTCGACCTTTATTTTTTCTCCAGGGATTATGATGGATTTGATCTACTTAAAATTCTTATATAGTTTTTTTCAAGAATCCTAGCCCAATACAACCCACTTTCCTTTTTCTCTTTTTTTCCCTTTTTTTTCTTTCTTTCTTGCGTCCAAACCGACTAACACCCCCTTAACTTTCGTTTTTTTTTCCTTTTTATTATTAATATATGTATTAATAATATTACCTTAATTTTCCTTAATTTATTTCAGCTCCTAAAGCCTCCAAAACCTCAAAACCGTAAAACTAGTCAGTTTTTACGCGTTTTACCGTAAAAGACGTAAAATATACACTTTTATAAAAAATCTCAAATTTTGAAATAAACTTTATAACTAAGTCCTAAATGACTTAAAACCATCCCGAAAAATATCCATATGCCTAATTACCTCATCCGAGACCTCCAAATGCTAAACCGTAAATCGTAAAAAATACTATTACTATAATACTTATATGTATACGTAAACATCAAAATATCACCATTTTCATTTCATAGTCACCACTTGTGAGCTCATGAACATGAAATAACTGTTCCTCGGTTTACTTATGAGTACTTCTATACTCATAAACGATAACCACACCAACCTCAATCACACAAAATAAACATGTAATCACACAATCAAGTAAGCACACATAAAATAACCTAAAAATGTAAGACCAAGTGACAAATCCAAAACCTAGGGTTGTCACAAGCATCAGCGATCTGGCGGTCTCCTTCAACCGTTAGATATTCCAGAGTGGAAGTGGGACAAAATCACCATGGATTTTGTTACTGGTCTTCTGCCAACCAAGAGGAAGCACGATGCAATTTGGGTTATCGTAGATCGACTTACCAAATCAGCTCATTTTTTACCGATCCGCAAGGAAGATTCGGTCAGTAAACTCGCCGATACGTATAGAAGAGAGATCATGAGACTCCACGGTGCTCCATCCAGCATCGTCTCAGACAGAGATCCTCGTTTCACTTCGCGATTTTGGAAGAGCCTGCAGAAAGCTTGGGGTACACAACTTAAGCTTAGCACGGTTTTTCATCCTCAAACAGACGGGCAGTCGGAGCGAAGGATTCAGACATTGGAGGACATGTTGAGTTCATGTGCGTTGGAATGGACGGGTGATTGGGACTATTATATGTGTTTGGTGGAGTTTGCATACAACAACAGTTGGCACGCAAGTATCAAGTGTGCTCCTTTCGAGATGTTGTATGGCAGAAAGTGTCGCGCCCCAATCTGCTGGGATCAGGATGGTGAGCGAACACTTGAAGGACCAGAGATTATAGAAATGACTTTTGAGAGGGTCTCAGTAGCTAATCAGAAACTTCAAGAAGCACGGTCACGGCAGAAGAGCTACGCAGACAAGCATCGTATACATTTTAACGTAGGAGATCACGTCTTTCTTAAGGTTTCACCGGCACGTGGTGTTAGACGCTTCGGGGTTAAAGGGAAGCTCAGTCCTCGTTTCATCGGACCGTTTGATATCATTGAACGAGTCGGTGAAGTATCTTACCGTTTAGCGTTACCTCCGCAGCTTTCGCATGTACACAATGTGTTTCATGTGTCCTTACTCAGAGGGTACCAGTATCATCCCCTTCACATGGTTCAGTATCCACCGGAACAGATACGTGAAGATCTCACTTTCATTGAAGAACCCGAACGAGTTCTTGACAGACAAGAACGAGTCATGAGAAGGAAGACGATTCCATTCGTCAAAATCCTTTGGAGGGATCATACCGAGCGGGAAGCCACTTGGGAAACAGAGGAGTCTATCCGAGCTTCTTACCCTCATTTCATATTTTGATATTCGGGTATGTTCTTCTTTTCCAGTTTACTTTATCTATAATTCGGGGACGAATTATTCTTTTTAGGGGGGAAGAGTTGTAAAACCCGCATGCTTTTACCATGAATAGTGCCCTTAAGATCGTACGTACATGATTAGAACTTTCCTTTTATAGCACGTTACGTTTCACGTATAAGAATTACAAGTCTTATGTACGTGTTAGAACACGATAAGTATTTATTACGTATGAACACACGATAATTATTCCAATAATAATTATAATCACGAACATACGATCATGAAATCATGAGCGTAAATTAATCACGAGCTAATATTATTTATGTATATATATTTATTACGAACACGAATAACTAAGTCGATCAATAATTAATTAGAACACGTAAAACACGAACACGATAAAACACGAGAACACACCAAAATATTTAGACACGAGAAAAGTACGGGTTACCCCATGTGGGGCCCCCATGCCGCGGCATAAACAAGAAAACATGGGCTTGGCCCATGCAAAACTTACTAACTAGGGGGTTAAGGTAAAAACTTGTTTCATTTACACAAGATCAAGAAAATAATTAAAAAACCAAAAAGTTTTCCTCCTTCTCCTTGTCCCCTTTGGCCGCCGGACTCAAGAACACCACAAGGGGTGTTCGGGTTGATTTTGATCTTGGAAATTTTGCAAGGATTCGTGTGTGTTCATCCTTATTTGATCCACGTATTCGGTATAACTTTTTAACCCTTTTCTTTTATGTTTTGATTTAAATAATCACATAAAATCATGATGTTTTTAACTAACTAATTAAAAACAATTATATAAACATGTTAATGATCATGGGGTAAATCAAACAAGGGTTTTAGGGGTGTTTTGTTTCTAGTCGACGCCTAACCGAGCCCCATGGGGGTCTCGGCGTGGCCTATGTCACACCACCGAGACCATATGGTCTCGGTATGGTGGTGGTGGTCCCACGGCAACATCAAAACCAAGGGGAAACCCGACGTGGTTCGGGTTATGATGATAGTTATGGGTCCGGTTCATGGTTTGTAGTCACGGGTCCGGTTCATGAATCATTATTTTCAAGTTTATGATTTTCACTAGTTATGTTTTAAACTTAAATTAAATTAATAAAACATGACATGATTAATTTAATGTACATGACTTAGGTTATAAATTTAATTATTAGTTCATGAATTTTAACCTAAGTATTTATATATATTAGACTTTATAATTAATTATTTATTTAAAACCATGACTATAATTAATTAATTTACATGACTTAGGTTATATTATTAATAGTTAATAATACAAGTTTTAACCTAAGTATTTTACCTTTATTTAATTAAAATCATGTTATATTTAATTAAATACTTTTAATCTATAGTTTATTTAATTTACATGTAATAATTAATAAACTCTACTTTATAATCACATGACTCAGAATAATAATAAAAAAAACACTTAAGCTTATATAATTAGCTTATTTAACCAGCTTATATCTATTTATGGAAACTTTCTAGTTTTAAAAACTTATTTAATTAAGGCAGCTAATCTATTTATAGAAACTTTCTGTTTTTAGAAACTTATCTATTTTAAGAAGTAATTCTATTTTTGGAAACTTTCTATTTTTGGAAACTTTCTGTTTTTGGAAACTTTCTATTTTTGGAAACTTTCTATTTTTGGAAACTTTCTATTTTTGGTAACTTTCTATTTTTGGAAACTTTCTATTTTAGGAAACTTGCTATTTTTAGAAAGTTACTTATTATTACACAACAAGTATAATAATACATGAAATACAAGTAATACTAAATCAGAATAGACAGAATATACGATAAACACAATATAAAGCTTAAAACAGTAAAACATGACATGAACATATAAAACAAGCTAAGACATGATATAAGGCCAATTACGTATTCAATAATCAGATACTTATACACGTTGTATTTATGTAGCATTAGTGATACCGAAGTAGGACTCTCTTCCGTTCGTCTTCTTCGTTCACTGGACATAAGGTACGGATTCCCGTCCTTTCAGTATGGACATTCTTTTCTTATTAGGATTTTCCGTATGCAGCCAACTGTTTTCCCATAGTATAAGTTTATATGTTTGATTGCTTATGTTTAATTAGAATATCTAAAGCCATATACATGCATGACCAATTTCACTTGGTTATGGAGGTACCATAACCATAACACTAGAGGCACTGGTGTTATGACTTCCCCACGGCGGAGTGATTGCTCGTGGCGTCCCTTCAGATTTTGGCCATATTATTATATTTATCATGTGGGGCGTATGGGTGCATCCTAGTTACATGTTTTTCAGCAGATTACTATGTGTGAATATGGTGTGTGTCTTGCATCCTTCACAATGAGCTGATCCCTCCTACCCAAAAACCAGTATATTAAATTAGAGGCAGCCCCTCTAATTTGCATGACGAGGTCACGCCTCCAAGTATTCATACACGTTGACTTTCAGAACCTATATTGGCTAATGGTAAAATATGTTAAACAGTTTTTACAAGATAAACATAAGGCTTTTCAAACTATAAAACCAGTTTTACTAAGACTTAACCGGGTTATCCAGGACTTAGTTTCTTCCGCTGTTACATACTTTTATGCTTATATTATTCATGCTTTATTTGTACATCCGTGCACTGATCGTATTGCTCAGCCGTTTTCCTTTTCATGTTCTCAAAATGGCAGGTACACAGGGACGCTCGTAGACTTTAAGCGTACGTGCATATGGACTGGAAGCTTTCTAGCATTTCTTTACTTTATGCATTATTTATACTTTGATACTCTTTCCATGGACATTGTTTAATCCTTTCATTTACAGTACTTATGTTTGTGTGTGATGAGCTTTACTTTTGGACTACTGATGTTTGATTACGGTATTTCCTTTTATGGTCATGTAATGTTTTAGACATTTATCCTTGTATGCTCTGATGACACGCCATAATCACGCGTGACATTCCATTTATCAAAATAGGGTGTTAAATATATATATATATATATATATATATATATATATATATATATATATATATATATATATATATATATATATATATATATATATATATATATATATATATATTTAGAACCCATTTAAGTGACAGAACTTGCAGAACTCTTGTTTTTGAAGGTAAACATGTATGTTTGAAGGAGTACATGTATGTTTTTAGAGAATATTTATGTTCGATAAGCATATTTGAAGTTCTTTTTGTCAAAATTAAATAAAATTTAAAAAAAGGTATCTAAAAACATACATGTTTGAGGGCGTGCATGCATGTATGTGCACAAATTAAAAAACATACATTTTTGAAAGCGCGCATGCATGTATGTGCACCGATCCAAAAACATACATGTACGCTTTCAAAAACATACATGTACTCCTTCAAACAAGAGTTCTGCAAGTTCTGTCACTAAGATAGGTTCTGTAAATAAAGCCCCCTATATATATATATATATATATATATATATATATATATATATATATATATATATATATATATATATATATATATATATATATATATATATATATATATATATATATATATATATATATATATATATATATATATATATATATATATATATATATATATATATATATATATATATATATATATATATATATATATATATATATATATATATATATATATATATATATATATATATATATATATATATATATATATATATATATATATATATATATATATATATATATATATATATATATATATATATATATATATATATATGTATATATATATATGTATATATATATATATATATATATATATATATATATATATATATATATATATATATATATATATATATATATATATATATATATATATATATATATATATATATATATATATATATATATATATATATATATATATATATATATAGAACCGTGGAATCCTATAACAAATCGTGATTGTAGACTCCGCTCCTTTTTAAATTATAGTGGTGAAAGCTTATTTGGGAAGGTTATATATTCTCAGGGAATATCAAATAAGCTTTTTCATTTCAATAAAATATTTTCTTAAAAGTAAAGTAATTTAAAAAATACTTTGTCATTTTTAAATAAAAGTGGGTTTTAAAAACACTACAAGAAAAATGACCTATAGTGACGAAATATTAGTGACGACAAAAAAAATTCGTGACTAATATGACCATATAATGACAATGTTATATTTGTCACTATTATGTTCTGAGTGACGAAATTTAATTGTCACTGAGCTTTTACATACCTAATGACGAAAAATTCGTCACTCTCTAATTTTTCTAACCTGCAATATATAAGTGTTGTTCTCTTTTTTTCTTTTATCAAAAAACTCAAAAATAGAAGGACTTGAATTGTCATATCACTAATTTAAAACGAAACCCATCGTCATATCATCTTCTTCACACACACTTTAACATAAAAATTCGCCATAACTATCTTCTCCCTAAAAATACTCGATTCCGCCATAATTATCTTCTCATTCCATTTTGCCCTAATTTTCTCCCTATTTTCGATTTTTCCCTAATTCTATCAAAGGTTATTTCTGATCTTTGTGTTCGATTTGGTTATTTAATTTCTTATTTGATTAGACTGTTGTATAAATTAAATAAATGGTAACTGATTGTGTTTAGTTTGCTTATTTGATTGCTTATTTGATTTGCTTACTTGATTGCTTATTTGATTTCTCATTTGATTTGATTATTTGGTTAGCTTATTTGATTATCTTATTCAATTGCTTAATTGATCTTGATGTTATTTCTGTGATATTTGGGGTGAAACTTGTGTTTATTTATGGTGATTTTAGTTTAAAATGTTTAGGTTCTGTGTATATGAATTTTTGTTGGTAAAATGTTGCATACCAAGTGTTCGATCAAATGTGTGACAAAATTAACAACATTTTGCATGCATATTATGCTCTATAGAGGCTTATAGTGCATGCGCTTTTCTTCTTGCTGTCGACACAATTTGCTATGGGATACTCGACGGGTAACATCATATTTTAGGATAATTATAGTTACTTTCATGTTTTATAGTGAAATACTATATAACTTGATGGTAATTTTGAGAATGGTGTTGCGGTGTGGCCTATGTAGGTTAATTTGTTCGCTGCAATATTTACTTTCTTATGCAGAAGATTCAAGTACATCTTAGTTGGATATGAAACTTAGCAGGTTGTTGGGTGTAACCTTATTGATTGTAGTTTTTGGTTATATCCAACTTGTCTATAGGTTAAGCTAATAATCTTATGGATTTGACTTATAAGCATATCCTGATGGTGGCCACTGATCTAAAGTATTGAACTTGATATGCCTAAGCTAGAGGCATTTGGTATGTATAAATAAAGAGACTCGTCACATATAAATGAAAGAATGAATTACTCATATCTTATTAAACTAAATCAAAACCATGATTCTTGAAATTTTGAATCATGGGTGTGCATATAATTGAAACCATATAATGTGCATGCTTTTCTCCGAAAACAAATTATTAAAGGTGGCAAATCTTGCCTATTTTGTTAAATATAGGCACTTTTTGACACTTTTCCAAAAAGGATGGGGCACTTTTTGCCCATTTATTATTGTAAATGGGCTGAACGAGCGCACGTGTAAGAAAATAAATGGACTTAATGGGCGCATATGTAAAATACTAATTAAGTACTCGGCGGATTTTTTATATTTAATGTTTTATCCCCATCTTTTAACAAGGTATTTTTATTTTATATTTCTACGTTTTTATTTGTTTTTTCTCCGTTTTAGCTTGCGCCCGTTTCGCCCGCCCATTTTTTCCATGCCTGTTTAGCCCGTGCCCGTTTAGCCCGCCGCCCGTATTGCCCCCCCCCCCCCCCCCCCCCCCCCCTCCCCCCCCGCCCGTTTTGACACCTCCACAAATTATCATTATTCATTAGTTTGTTCAAATCTTTGTTATATTATGGCGCGTTTAGAGGCTTTTCTGTAGAAAGTAAATATCACAAGGTTTTATAAACCAAATATCTTGACATGGATTGTTCATTCTGATGTAATGTTATTTTCTTATGAAGTTAATATGCTTCGATTTAATGTTTATGCATATGAATATCTTGTTCATTGGAATTAGAAGGAGAGTTGTATTTAGTTGATAAGTCTTGTGCTTGTGTAGATCTTTCTCATAAACATCTTGTGTGAATTCTCAAAAGTTCTTCTCTTCCACGTTATAATTCTTATATATTCTTTTTTGTGTATAGTGAAATTTATTACGACCATTATGCAAAATAGAGACTAAATAGCTCAAGCTTATGATATACTTCCTATTTAGTCAATGTAGTTTAAGATTTCATAGTTTCGACAACAACTCTATAGCATGCTCGCAAGTCACTATTTGTATTGCAGGATCTGTTGCCACACAAAATAGGTATTATATAGCTTCATGCCAAACTGGTTTCCTGCAACTTATAAAAAAAGTCTCTTTTGACCCAATATACAGTGTTAATACCTTTGCTAATATTTGTGTCTTTATGTGAGATGTATTAGACGCTAATTTGACAGTGATTAAATTCAACATTGAGCAGCTAGATTATGCGTTACGAAATGGAAGTATATTACCTTAGGAAGTCTATAGAGGGTGTCTTAGGATGGATGGGAAGACACAATCTTGACTTCTTATAGATAGAAATATTAGATCTTATAAGCCACTGCTAGTTGTATAAGTAGCACTATGGACAAGAAATTGGTAGTTGTGTATTTCTAAACGTGATCGTAGGTCTACCCCACTATAGCTTTATACTCGTTATGACTTCTTGAATGATGGAAGTTGTTGAACCTGTGTTTCTGGCTAACTACTCATTCTATTCTCGTCTATTCTTGCTAAGAATTCTGAGTGGCCCATAGTTGATTCCGAAAATATGAGTGCGTCTCTACAGTTTTCAAGCCTAATTCAGAGCTCTTTTGAAATACAATATTGTCTCTGTTTTTCTTTTCTGTATATATTTAACCTTTGTTAATCGCCTTGTAATTTCAGTTTCTCTTTGCAGATTCCCTAGACTTGGAAAGGCGGTAAGTGGGTTATAGATACAAGATTTTTTTACGGCTACCTGATTTGCCAGACTCCCTCACATTCTTGATTACGTTAATCAATGATCGAAGTAATACAAATGCAGTTACTTATCTAATAACCTTGCTTATGGAGAAAGTTGATTTTCTTACATCGTTCTCTCGTTGTGTTTGTCATTTCGTTTTATTACTTTTCCACGGTTCAATGATCAAAGTAATACAAATGCAGGTACGAATCTGTTTAGAATTTACAATGCATTTCTCTTACTTATTTGACTACCTTCATGGTCATCTTTTATTACATGAGTTTAAACGTATGATAGTGTATGCTCTATTCCAAAGGGCATGTGAAAATTTGGAGCCACAACTAGAGAGGACACACAGATTGCGATAAATACATAACTACTAGGTGCGTCTGGAGGTCAGTATTAGGAAAGATATAACTGGATATTGTGGAGTATGGGAAAGCTTGTAAGAACAGGTTCAAAGATTTCCTTTGCCCATTTACTAATATTTGATGTATTAGTGAGGTTCGTATGATTTAACGTCTAGCTTGGATCTCAGCTTCTCATAGTAGTACGGTAACGGTAAGTTACAAGTTTTAAATGTTTTGTTTCTCAATTATCGACCTATTATTTGTCATTGGCCAATTTTTATATTATGTACATAATTGATTTCAGTTTTTTTAATATTTAGTAGGCTGTGTTTTCATTTGTCGAATGAGGTATGTATTCAGGCATTTCGTTGAGTTAAGGCTTTATTGCTCTTAAGGGTTTGCTCTACATGTCTTTCTCCTCTCAGAGGTTGTATGTTGTCACATGATGTTGATCCCAAGGAAGGCCTTATGCTTATATTGTAGTTGTAGTGTAAGAAGATGAGTGATCTACCCCAGATTAGACCAAGAAGTGACTTCCCGAGAGATATGTATCTCTTACCTTATAGACTAGTAAACATCATATATGTAGTTATAAATGAGGACTGCAAGACATTGATTGGTTTAATTATCTTGGAGGAAGTATTGTTGAGATCTAGGTTTTTCTAAAATAATTTAACATTACCATACTTTTGGGGTCTACACGATTATATCAAATATTATCTAATATAAGTTACTTAACTTTTATAGAAGTGTAGTCTTGTTGTTTCAGTAATGTAAGTTCCTAGAATCATACTATAATTTGCTTATAAGGTACTGAATGAACAAAGTGCACATCAGAACTATCTGTTAAATCTCATGAAAACTTGTTTATTGCAGTTTAGATGGTTGTGGTCGTAAAGAATGTTGGAAAGGCTCTGTTTAGATACCGGGTTCAGATATCAAGTGACAGTTAGCGCAAGCATCTAGCGGGCTATTTTTTTTTTGTTATATTTCATATCGTTGTATGTTTGTAGTGATAATATAGTGGTACAATAGTATCGTGCTTGTATCGATCACGAAATACATTTGACATTGTAATAATGGAAATGTCCTTTGTTATTACAAAGTTTTAATATATTCTATATTTTTGTTGTAGTAAAAGCTTGTAACAGGGATCACTTATAGTCGCATTTGTATACTCTTAATTAGCGGTACCCTTTTTAGTGACGGCATGTTTTGTCATTATCGGACGTTAATGTCTCGTTAGGTTCCGCCCACATAATGACGCCTTTTTTTCGTCACTATTTTTATCAAATAGTGACGATTTTAGCCACTTTAGTGACGAAATCAAGTAAAGAAATGAGTTGTCACTGCCTTAAATGACGAATTTAGTTCGTCATTAATTTTGTGTCAAATTTTAAATTCGTCACTTTTTTATTTGTGACGGAGCTATAGTGACGACAAGTGACGACGTCGTTTTCGTCATTAAGTTGGTTTAGTGACAAATTTTTCCTCTATAATGACGAATTTCCACTCGTCATTAAAGCCCTTTTTTCTTGTAGTGAAAAATAATTAATCTTTGATTGCTTAATTAAGTTAATGACTTGTTTATTTATACCTTAAGTGATCGTAAATGAAATAGAAGATTTACACTCGAGAAATTAATCTAAAGTTTTTCTCACTGCGTATAAATATAATCTAAAGTTTAGTTTAAACAAAGACTCAACCAGAACATATAGTGTTTAAAATAATTTTGACATCGTAGCAGGGCCATCTCGTGGATTTTTGTGGCCCCGTGCCATCACCGTCAAGAGGCCCTTTAATACAAAAATAAGATACACGTGTATGAAAATTTTATAAATTAATTAAGCTCAAGTATCGTATTATCTATATATATAATAGAAGGATACGAAATTTGGAGACCCTCGTTAAACGGTAGTCATGTATGATCGCACCTATTGCACTTCCCTAAAGACGACCCTGCATCGTAGAGATCCTTAATCTCGTTATTAATATGTCACTCAAATGTTACAGTCGTCATTTTGCCGACGCTAAATGAGATGATGGGGTCACATCAAGATGAGCACGCGTCTGTACGTTAGAATAGAAGCATGAGTTAAAGCAATAGTGGTATTATTCACGCTTTTGATCATAAACAAATGCGTTTTGGTGACACTTCCAATCATTCTTCACATTTAACTCCAAAACCCTCCGACTTTTGAGCAATATTTGCATGGAAAAATTAGGGCTAAATATTAAAAAAGTCACAATTATGGGTCAGGATCTTGATCATTAAACTTTTAATTTTTAAAATGATCATGTACATTTTATCAACGGCTCAAGCGTGTTTTATGTTTCATATGTTTTCAACTGATCGATTTATTTTATAGGTTTTTTTATCTTGTGCCCTAAGGGCACTTAATAAGAACACTTAAAGTATATAAAAAATACATCGGTCCCACAGACACATGAATCTACAAAATGTGAATCCTTGTGTATTTTTCTGTAGGATCCGGTGTACTTTTTACCTTCTTATCATGTGCCCTTAGGGCACAAGATAGAAAAACCTTATTTATTATTATGATACAATCAAATAATTTACGTACGAGTTGCTTAGAGATAGTGTTTTTGAACAATTATATAAATACATAATAATGGAACACTAATTGAAAAGTCGAGTAGTTTTGATGGTTGATATAAAGTTTGAGTGATTAAATTAAAACATTTATCAAACTTAGTATTATGCAATATATTCTTAAACTTTTTTTTATTTTATGTTGAATACACAACTTGACAACTTGTTGGTTTTTATTTTGGTCATTAGCCATTTAAATTTTAATGTAGCAATATGAACACGTTAAGGGAAAATCGCACTAAAACTTGTGAATATGAACAAATAAAAATTGAGTGTGTAATATCTGTAAAGGACGTTTATAATTAGATTATCTATTTATTTTATTTTTAAAATAGAGATAAGTTAAAATAAATGTTTTGATAATAAAAGAAAAAAAGTGATTACTTGCGTTGCTTCTAAAATAGAGTTTTAAAAAATTAAGTGAGAAACTACTTATTTTATTTTCAAAATGAATAAAAGCTAAAAATGAATCTATTTTAATCATTTTATCAACTATAATCTGATTATTGTTATTTCAAACAACATAATCAAGTCAAAACACTATTTTTTAAAATCGCGTTCTCTAATTGTTGATTATCTGATTATTTATTTTTAAAACGTATAATCTATTTTTAATAAGCAATCTTAAACACCCCTAATTTGACGCACAATATACATATACGTTTGCCATTAGATAAATGTGGATCAAAAGGAGGTCATCTCATACTGATTTTGCTATGAGAAATATTAAAGTTTACAGGTAAGCTTTGCTTTTGCTATGAGATGATGGGTTCAAATCAGAAGTGGGTGTGTGCAAATCACTCAATAGTGCTTTTGCTTAACGTAACTTATTTTTAGTAATTTTAGGATTATTCACTAATATAGTACTATTACGAGTTAATGTATATTCCCAAAATTTCCTTCCTATTCGATCTGAGCTGACAGTACAAAATCAGTATACTTAACTTTACGGACGCTCTTGAGGAAACAATGTTTCCCATAGACATATCGTCATACTATAATTTTGGTGCAATAATGTTTGTTGGTGACAAAGAGGAGTTGATGATGGTTAATTAGTCTTTGTGAAGACGATAAATTATTGCTGAGGATAATAATACTCGTGGTGGTGTTTGTTGTTGAACGTGCAACGTAGAATGGAGATATCAGTTTCAATGTAGCTACATTTCCTTATTCCCAACAGACAAACCGATAGAGTGGGCATTACATAACACTTGGGGACTCCAATTAGACCATACAACCAAATTCCAACAACATCCATTACGCCATTTTCCCCCAAGGTCTAATGCACCTTGATCCTGCTTTAAGGTGAAGTCTGAAAAGTGAGATGTGTAATGTGCATCCGTGTCATCAGGTCATGCGGATCATATTATATAACTTACTTGTTGTTCGACTTTATTTACGTCTAGTAAAGGGGGGATGGGATGATGGGAAACATTGACATATGATATGAAGATATTTCTAAAAACATCTATTATTGCCCTGCTTTTTGGGCAGATGGGCAATTGAATTATCTTTAGAACCATAATCCTGTGTCCTCTAATGTCTATACGCAACTTTACACAGATGTGGTCATACACGTCATGTCAAGTGTAGAAGATCTTAACAGATAAAAGCGCTCATTTTCCTCTTTTTGCAACCCCTACTATGCCATTCAGGAAAAAGTTCAAGAGATTATTGCATAGCAACTTCACAGTGGTCAACAATGGCAGCTGTTGAACGGGTTTTACTCTGGGTGTGTATGCATGTAAAAAGTAGGGGTGTTCACGGGTCGGTTCGGTTCGGGTAGTTAGACGATATTGACTATCCATCGCGGTTCGGTTAGTTAAATTTACTATCCGTAACCGAACTGTACAAGGCGGTTAACCGGACATACGGTTACCCGAAATGAGCGGTTACCCACGGTTCGGGTCACGGTTAACCATTATATAAGTTTCATAAAGTTTTAGTTTATAAACAATAACATGATTTAGAACATAAACTGTCGTTTTCGTATAATTCAACGACATTACATAGATAAAACATATAAAAATTATTTCAATACAAAAAAGTGCATTAGAATATTCATAAATAACATATTAACTAAAAAATATTTATTTGATATTTATAAACTACAATCACATTAATTAAATTTACACTTACATGTTTAATACATGTACTATAATTTGAATATTTAGTTAAAAATTTCATGTATAATAAAAGTAGGGTACTAATACAATTAATACATGTACTATAATTTGAATATTTAGTTATAAAATTTCATGTATAATATGTGCGGTTCGGTTCGGTTAACCACGGATATTTAAAAATGAAAACCGTAACCGAACCGTTATAAGCAGGTTTTTTCGGTTTCGGTTTTTTTTCGGTTTCGGTTTCTTCGGTTTCGGATTTTTTCGGTTTCGGATTGAGCGGTTCGGCTCGGTTCATCGGTTTCTCGGTTTTTTTGAACACCCCTAGTAAAAAGGAGGGTGAAGACATGCTCCCAGATGAACCTAGATATAGTTAAAAACTTTAATCACATGACGTTTATGGCTACTACAAGCTACTTTACCTAGAAAATCAGCAATTTCCCACAATTTACAACCATTCTAGCATAGATGGTTCAGTTAAAGGCAAGCCCACACTTTAATAAACCAGAAAAGCAATTAGAGCATATAGGAGCTTATCCAACTCGAGATAGTTCTTTGAAATCACATACTTCTGGTGACCAAAGAAAGCAACTTAAGAACTCAATATCGTGTGCAAATCCATATACAACACCAAAATGCAGCCTACTTAATATTCCAAAAATTAACGCAAGTGTACATTTCTGCCATGGTCTTCACAACTTCCCTGAAACTCTCTAAATGATAATGCCACTTCAATTAGCTGATGCGGTCATTGGCCCCAAATGCAAGCCCTAAAAATAAGCGGCAACAATTATGATTTTCTGTCAACAGTTTCAGAAAATAACAAATATTTAAAATGACTTGTTATAAAGACGGTATTCAGGTTTAGTCATAGCAGCACAAAGTTGTTTCTTTAGTCTTGTCAACCTTAATAGGACTGAAATAATACAACCTGGAAAGATGATTATAATGTTTCAAAATAACGCTCTGGTAGAATTAGATGATGACATTTAGAGGCAAAGTTCAATCAATATAGCAATAACCTAAATGCATATGTTTTAAGAATTTAAGCTTTCTCGTGCTGAGTCGCAATGTCATATACCAATTTATGTTAATATGACTGTCCATAAAACAGTTCCCGAACACTAAGAAGAGACCCAGATCTAGAAATTATTGTAGGCTATACATATCATCTCTCAGCTATCATTGATCTTACATTAAACCTTATCAGTTAATTTTCCTATCAAAACTAAATAGTATACCATACTATTTTAATCTCCATCCTAAATGCAACCAAGTACTTCAAAGAACAACGTTAAAATCAGGCGATCTAAGACACAAGATTCAGGAGGGTGCTATATTGACAGAAAAGAACAAAGAGCGGTGAAGGCATTACAAAACCTAACCTAGTATGAGAGCGAACGGTCATAATTTCACATTTCAATATGTCCTGAATCATACTTTATCATATGTATCCCTTGCTATTCCCACTGTATAAATAAAAGCAATATGCATCATAATGAACTGTAATATTTATTTTTCAGTGATTACAATTACATATGTTGGTAAAATATGGCAAGTTCATAATAAGTATGTAGCATTAAGAAAAAGTAAGTTGCAGGTATCAGTTGAGTGTGCGGTAGATAGCATATTCTTGCAGTTGCCATACAAATGATTACAAACTTATTTCTTAAGGAAGATACACAAATTTCAATTAACAAATTCTAAACTAAACACCCTTTACCATCAATTTGCTATTGTATATACAGAATTACAGATCTCCTTAAATCTCATGATGGAGGGTGAGTAATAATGAAAAGGCCAATATACAAGTCAAAAGAGGGTTGTGACTTGTGACCTTGTGGGATGTACAAGTTCTAGCCGAGCATTCTGTGACTGGTCTGGAGAAGTTCAGGGAGGAAAGTCTACTGACAGATTACTAGGGATTTGGCATGACATTTGGTTCAGTTTTTGACTTCATATTTTTCAGAGAAGTATACAACACAATTATATGGTCGATGGTAAACATAGAGAAAACTGGGCTTTCCTAACTTAAAACAAGATCCAATCTCTCTTACTCTCTTACCTTCCTGTCGCCAACATGGCTTTGTTGAATGAAACTGGTTGCCAAAGGGTACTCACAATTGTGTTAAAGTTCTGAAATGATCAACGTTCTGTTAGTTATTTCCTAGGTCATTATTCACCACTGCCGACCTATCAGCCAAATATCAACAATGCAGTTCATAAGGAAGATTATGGGAACGCTTCCCACATAAATTTCTAAATATACAAGTCAAGGAGGTCAGTCATATCAGCAATGCATACACAGCTTGAACAGAACTTGGAACTTAAAAGCATATCAGCTAGTATAGCAAAAACATAAAAATAAAAATAAAAAATAAAAAACTGTGTCGAGGGTAATGCACTGAGGGTTGGGCCATGTCTCATTAAGGCACATGAGGTTTATCCGTTTATAGGGTACATGAAACTACAGGAATGCTAAAGTATGAAGACATTAATAGTAGAGCGATGCTTTTCATGATTCAAAAGTAGACACACTAGATGGGGATAAGAGAAAAGGCACAATCCTATATTATTTTATATTCAGCTAATTTAGATGCCATACAGTCATTTTTGTAGATAAACCCATGACTTCAGGTCTCCAACTTTAAGTGAATTGTGTCAAGGAAAGCGGGTTCAATTAATGCAAATAAGACCTCGTTTTAAAAATATGTAAAGTCGTCAAAGTTAAAATGCTTTTAGCCCTCATGGAGATTCAGCTTTAGATTGAAGCAAGCAGGGTCCCTTCAGCTATGCACACTTGAATACTTGCAAGTTTAAATCTCCTTATTATCTAATGTTTGGTGACCAATATGCAGGCACATTTTATAATACCTTACTAAAAAAATCAGCTCTTGACCAAACATATTACAGATGAAGTAATCCAAACTCCAACCTTCTTCATGAAGGTCCTCTGCACAAACCGAGCATCATTATACATTTATACTATTAGGACAAATAAGTGATCAGCCTTTTTTAGCCTCTCCTAATAGTAAAACCTTATAATCAAATCTAGTATAAAATGGCTTCAATATACAAAATTTCCAGCTTGGCAACTCTAAGGGTGCATTTAGTTGGGGGAAAACACCCTTGTTTTCCACAAAATGTCTAGTGGAAAACAAGGAAAAACAGAGATTGCGTTCAAATCAGTGTTTTCCAACAAAATTCTCTACCAAACACAAAACATGCATACCACAACTTAACAAGGGAAACTAAAAAACAAATTTTTTTGTTTTCCTTGTTTTCTTTGTATCCCCCCTTATTTTCTAGAGAATGGAAAACAATATCATATGAAGGCGTTTTCTAAGTTTTGTGGAAAATAAATCTCCTTTTTTTTTTACAAATTTAAAAACACAAAACTAGGAAAAAATTTCTCCAACTAAACGCCCCTTAGTGTTTTGCCAGCATAGAAGAACAGACTATTTTAACCAGTCTCCTATAAGGACAAGACACTAAATGGCTTCGATAAATCCTCTATTATAACAAGAACTCTATCAGTGGTAATACAAACTCTAATTGAGAAAAATATAGGAAGCCCCTTCCAAGTATGACCCAGATAATTTGCACTAGTCGTTTAACAATTAGGAAACCATCAAACGAGAAACTTTAACAAGTAATTGAAACCTTTGACATAAGAAATACTAAAACTAACATGTGTTCATCTTAACACAAGTATTTATACACAAAAGAAAACCTAAATGAACTAAACTATAAATATAGCTTTGACAAACTGTAACAATGTCCAGAGTACAGACGCTAAGCTGTATAAAACTATAAATCAACATGTATTAGGAAAATATACTTCAGAATATTTCCATCAAAAACATTGTAGTAAAGTAATACTAAGAAAGGATCGTACATGCCGACACAATGAGGCTAAACCTTATAACTGATTTCGTAAAATTGCAACATAATAACACAAGTGATTTCTACAAGGGACACCCTCTATCAGTTGCAAAAAGCTTACATCCCTTGTTGGATGAATATAGTAGAAGTGTGCAATTTTTTACGATTAAGAACACCATATGATATGCAATGCATATTAGATTCACGTGTCTTGGGCATAACTAGGATCCGCTGAAAGGAAGTACCTACAAACTATTCCACGACATGAATGGCGCACAATCCTTTAACTTCCATATATAGTTAACATGTTTGATACAAAAGAAACAACAAAAGATAATAACTTAAAATGCCAAATGTATCGATTATGACGCTTGATCAAAAGATATCAACTCCAACACCTAAAGTAATAAGCATCCAAACACAAATGACAATAATTCGTACTTACAAACTAAAGCATCGGAATTCGGAAACGCTAAACGAGATTGCCAATGCTATTAATCGGTTCCAAAAGCTGCAACTGTACTTGCTGAGGCTGCTGCGTTTGCCCTTCTCCAGACTGCTCCAACTGCAGCGGCTGTTGTCCAACGATACCATTATTCACCAACCCACTATTCCCCGCACTCGCCCCCTTCCCTTCAACAAATCTCCACATATACCACGCCCCAACCGACCTATACGGCCTCCACTTCTCACACAGCTGCTCCATCTGTGACGGCCTAGGCAACTCATCCAACCCATACAACAACTGCACACCTTTCCTAACTCCCAAATCACTAACCGGCAACACATCCGGTCTATGCAACGAAAAAATCATAAACATATGAACCGACCACGACCCAATCCCTTTAACCATAGACAACATCGTAAACAAACTCCTATCATCCATTTTCACCACACTCTCATCACACAAAATCCCATTCCTATACTTATTCGCCAAATCATACAAATAACTCGCCTTACGCCCGGAAACACCAATCTGCTTCAACTCCTGCGTATTCAACGCCAAAACCGTATCCGGCCCAACCCGTTCCTCCCCACCACACAAACTGACAAACCTTGTATAAATCGACATCCCAGCCTTATTCGCCAGCTGCTGAAACAAAATACTCTTAGTTAACGCTAAAAAAGGCGGCTTATGTGAATCAAAAACAGGTGGGGGTAAGTTATCAATTAAGTTAGCTAACAAAGGATCAGCTGATCTTAAATGGTTTATAGCGACGGTTATTTCGTTGGGAGATGATAAGGGTGTGATGTATTGAGGTGCGGTGGTTAGCGACGGTCTAGGGTTACGGCGACGGGATTTGGTGGCTGTGGTGGTGGATGGTGTAGTGGTGGTTATAATGATTGATTTTGATGAGTCAGCTTGTTCGATTGTGGTAGGGTTAGGGTTAGGGTTAGGGTTTGGTGATTCGGGAGGGGGTGAAGATGAAAGTTTGCGGATTTTTTGGGGGCGGATTGGGATTTTGGTGGGGTTTGAAGGGGTGGATTTGGAAATATCTGTGGTGGTAGTTGAAGGTGGTGATGATGTGGATTGTGGTTGTGGTGGTGGTGGCGGTGGTTGTAGTGGTGGTGGGGGTTCCATCGGTGGTGGCTACTGTTTGGTGATGATAGTTTGTTTTCTTCTGGTTTGTGTGAGTGAGAGGTTCAGAAATGGTGCTTGCTACTATGACTTATGAAACACGTGCAATGTGAAATTACTTTATACATTCTCGCACAAAATCGAAAGAGAAAATCGAAATTCGAACCGATTAAATCGAGTTTGGAGACGGATTAGCAGGTTTAGATACAGATTTCGGGTAGGAATGTTTCTTTCCCCGGAGGTTTGGTTACGGTTTCTAGTAATATCCGTCGCGTTTACTCGTACATATATCTTACCTATTTATCAGAATTCGTACGCGATTTTATTGCTATTTTATACTTATAAGTTTTAAATGTTTGGGAAATGATAGACGAAGATTGTTAAATAAACTAGATAATCATAAATTTGTGGAAAGTGGTTGCGAAGCTCTTTTTCGTCATACTCCACTCTCAGAATATCCTACTCAGAATTTCACTATGTCAACAAGCTCTCTTTAAAAATGTATACATTACTGACACAAAGTTAGATGTCTAAGTCCTAATCTTACCTATAACCAATCTACACTCGTATTTCCTCTCCTATAAAATACACTCACGATCATCTGATTTATCTACTATACTCATATACATATTTTAAAAATCAAGAAAAAATATCTGATGTTTTAAAAACCGTTTTTTAATTTGATCCAGTTAAGCTATTGGGTTCTCAAGTTATCGGTTCAACCCTTAGCTCGATTTTTCAAAAAAAAAATTGTATTTGCAACGGATAAAGGTGGCAAATCTTGCCAATTTTGCTAATTATATGCATCTTTTAGCTCTTTTTAAAGAGTAGGGGCAATTTTTTGTCCATCCATTATAATTGATGGGCTCAATGGGCACATGTAAGACATTAGATGAGCTCAATCGGCCAATGTCAAACATTAAATTGGTGACGAATCTTTTATATTATATATTTTTTTCTCAACTTTTAAAAAGTATTATTATTTTTTTATTCTTACGTTTTTATATGTTTTTTTGCCCGTTTTAGCCTTCACCTGATTAGCCTACGCCCATTTTGGCTCATCGCATGTTTAGCCTGCCGCCCGTTTTGTCCGTTCATCCGCGCCCGTCCGCCCGCCCCTTTTGCTACCTCTAGCAACGGTTAAAAAAATATACATATAACTTATGAAATCTTTCATATATCGAGCATATAAACTCTTTACCAACAAATATATGTAAAAATAAAATTATGTTGTAAATATGTGTAATTTACATGCTTTTCTATAAAAAATATTAAAAAATCAAAATCCAATCGAATCTCAAGGAAAAGGTTAACGCGAGTAATCCCAAACTCAAAATATCTAACCAGAAAATATCAAAAAGTTTAATTTGACTCAGTTTTTGAGAAAAACCTGTCCAGTCGGTTGAAGCGGCCAAAATCGAACCGGCCAAAACAGACAATAATAGCATAGTTATATTTGGCCTTTTACTGGTCAATTGAAAAGGTAAATTTTTTTATTTTTTTTGTCAACGTTGTTTAATTATTTTCACACGTAAAATAATACATATAAGTAGGGTTGAGCATCGGTACAGGACCGGATTGGACCGGTCAAGACCGGATCGGACCGAGGACCGAAATGGTCCGAAACCTCGGACCAAGATCGGACCGAAATAATCCGATCTGGTCCGAGTCGGTTCTATTACGCAAAATCGACAAGATTTTTTAAGACCGAACCGGACCGAGGACCGAAATTGTGCAAAACATCGGACCGAGGACGGTCCGAAATTGTACGGTTCGGTTCGATTCGATTCGCTTTTCTGGTCCGAGTCAGTTTTGGGCCTGTCATGCTCAACCCTACATATAAGTAGTACTTGTGTCAAGAGTTAGATCAAATGACAAGAATAATTAAAATGAAAAGGATGAGAAGAAACAATAACCATCATGCATTGCAGATGCATCTACAAAATCAGATAAATCTCTTCATAAATTTCTCACTTCTATTTTTAAAATGTGATCAAAAATCTTTCTTATTCCACTCATTTTAATTTTTTTTCTGGATTCTTACTCCATGGTCAAAACTGTAAAAGTAAAAAATAAAAAATAAAAAGTACGACGTAATTGTTGCTAAATTCGTTGGAACTTAATTGATATTTGGCAAAACATTTCTCGCCAATTTTACCAACTACTTTTTATCGATAATTCGTTGGTAAAATCTAAAAATGTAGGATATGTAAATCTTGTTTATGTTTTAGAGAGAGAAAGAGATAGAGAGATGATGGAGTTCACACACTTTTAGAGAGAGAAAATGAAAGATTACTATGTGTAAATTATGAAAACCACCACCCTCTCCGTCAAAGGAGAGGGTTTATATACCCAAGCCTTGTGATGGGCTTGGGCTTACAATATTGGGCCGGCCTACACATGTTGTAGGCTAGGCTTGGCCTGTTTGTTTAATATAGATATCTAGACTACGAGCTACTGCTTAATATATTGTCGGAGTGACCGAATCTTCCTAAATACGTAAAAACGTATTTCCAACAATCTCCCCCTAAGGGAGGTCACTCCAAACAAGGGTGTTACCCTAGTTACAATAATAAAATAAACCTAGCATACTATGCTTGTCTTGAGCTCGTAGTCTTCGTCTTTCTTTTTTGGTGAACATGCTGATGTGATCTTTGATATGAATCTTGAGCATTAATCTCTTGCCTTGATCTTGTGCATCCATCACTTGTGATCTTCGCCTCTTCGTGACTTCATGTCCCAGATACTTATACCTTCGTAATTCTTGAAAGCTTTAGAGTTCGATACAGCGGAAGACTTGATTTTTAGGCTTTCTAGAATTAGATGAAATATTAAGTGCATAAAGTATAAGCATGTGGGGACGAATTCTTCTTGGATTCCGCAACGCCACCGTCTTCAAATGCCGCAACATAAGTAGACACGAACGAAATGGCTTTGAACATTTCATTCTAATTCGGTAGAATTTTACCTCCGGTCGGTGAAGACCGTTGGACGATATAAAATATCGTACATGTGGCAGGTAGATTTAATTAAAAATCTCCTTGACAAGATTTCGCGGGTAAACCCGTTCTCTTTACGCGACCGTCCAAAGCTGACTGCGAACGTAAAGAGTGAATCATTTGGATAAATTATCCGCATGATTGAAGCCGTCAATTCTGATTCCTGTAACAAGTTTGATTCATTAAAGAATCGCACCATCGTTGCTTTCCAGTTGTCACGAGCTTGATTCATATTGAATCTTGCAAGTTACCTACCAAGTGCTGTTTAAACACTAGAAGGATTTCCACCCATCACTGTGAACACTAAGGTATCACTCTGAGTGTTTTGGCAAGATCATTGATATATTGCGTAGAGGCCTGGAACGTGTTTAAATTCAATTAAGAATTAAACAACTGTTGCTTTCCAGTTATCATAAGTTTGATTCATAAAGAATCGCACAAGTCACCTACCATGAGCTTTTTGATATTCGCTCAAGAAGGATTTCCATCTTCATTGTAAATAAATTCGTATTACTCGGATGTTCAGGCAAGATCATGCAGATTTTGCGTAGGACTCTTAAGATCTTTCTTACTTTTCACAGTGTGTGAAGAAGCAAGAAAATATGAAAGTGTGTCCTAATGAGATATTTGATGATCTCAAATGGCTCTAGACTCGATCGTGCACTTTGGATTTTAGTGATCGGAGGCTGGAGAGGAGTGCCACCTTTTCAATACCAATTTACTCGGAGTGAGTAAATCGATAGATGATGTGTTGTCTCCGTGTGAATAAAACAAATACCTTTTGAGAGATATCTGAGTTAGCTGGGATGGGTTATGCATTGCATCACTGGGTCCATGATGTCTATCTTCAATATCAAGCATCATTAAAAATGATCTCAATAGCATATGTATTGACCCGGTTTCTGCCTAAGGTTGTAAGGAGGGCTTCTTTCTTTACACCCTTTATCTTTACAATTCTTTTTCATTCTTCAACCCCTTCAATGCTTGCCAATACGTCATCACTAGCACCTTATTGTAATTTTTCCAGTGCTAACTTAAGTACTTGGTCGGCACTCAACTACCTTCACAAACTTTCTCCATCTTTCCTAAGGACTACTATTTCTAGCTATGGAATGTCCTTGGGAAGATTCCTCCGGTTCTGGAAGAGTCATAGAACTTAACCTATCCTACCATCCTTATGTCACCATAATCTTCATCGTCGTGAAATAAATGGGTTTTGGGTAAGTATATGTCACCATAAAAATCCATTTTGATATAGCAAATCCATTTTGCTCCCCCTTAACATATGCCACGATATTCGAAAACATTTCGCATATGTCGGGATGAGCCAGCACATTAAGTCAAACCATTTGTGATAATTTCCCATATTAAATCATATTTTCTCCCCCATATTAAAAATATTAACCCAATCAATGTTTTTAATATCAGTTGATTTAATGAAGTGTTAACAAAGGTTTTGGGAAGAAAAATGCGAGTCCGTTTTATCTTCATGATACCAAATGTATGAGATATGATACTGATTTGTAACATGATCACATATTCACCATATTAGAAAAAAAAATTGACAAGGTTGGACCTGATTGATGAGAACATCATATGATAAGATCAAATGGTTCTTGTCAGCATATGTTGGTCGCCTCGTCACGTCTGAAGTCATCTCTTGTAACCACGTGTACGATTGGTATTGTTGTCTTGACACCAATTAATGAACTTGGCACTTTCAGCATCGAAGATTCTGAATGCTTGACAATTGCTCCCCCTCAATTGTTGACCCGTGTTCTATTGAAAGAGCTGTAATCGTCGTTTGAGTAGTCTCATCGTCGAGTATGTAAATACCAATAGTAGATCGCTATGGTTGTAGAGATGATAGCTTCATAAAAACAAGACTTCTCTTGTTTTAACAAATAAATGCACTGAAACGTACATATATGTGTGTTAGACCAAGTTATAAAGTAAACTTGATCCCTTACAAGGTTTTAAAGTAAACCTTGCCTGAGAAAATTAATTCCCGTTGTGAGCCAAAGCTTTCAGAAGAAATACTTAACTTTAATATGAAAACCGGGTTGTAGTCAGAAATAACTACAAGCCATTTAGGCATGTTTTATGAAATATTTACAACTTTTGTACAAACTCTATTTATGGCGTCGTGTCAATATTAATCAACATTTCTAAGGCCGTAAATATTATCGTACCAAAAGACATGCCTTTGAAAAATAAAGTAAAAATATTTTTGGATTTTTTATTTTTGAATTTTTATGGTTTTTATATGGTTTTATATTGTTGTATTTTTCTTTTGTGGATAAAAATATAAACAATATATAAGAATGATCACCAAGGATACGGAGAATAGTTTACCACCACTATTCTTTCACTTCATCTGCCAGTTCCTTTAGAGTCTCAGGCGAGAAAGTTCTCATTCCTAGCTTGTCGGCCAAAAATTCCATTCGAGCGCGATCTAAAGCCTTCGTAAAAATATCCACCAATTGATACTCAGATCGGATAAAGTAAAGCTCGATTACTCCATTTTCCACTTGCTCCTTGATGAAGTGGTAGCGAATTTCAATGTGCTTCGACCGGGAGAATTGAACGTTGTTGCAGCATAAGGCAATTGCACTCTTGTTGTCACAGTACATCGGAATTTTGTTGAAACCTAGACCATAGTCGGTTAATTGCGATCTCATCCAAAGAATTTTAGCACAGCAACCGGACACAGCTATGTATTCTGCTTCCGTACTTGAAATTGCAGCGCTTTTCTGCCTTTTCGATGCCCAACTGATTAGTCGATCTCCTAGTAGTTGCAAAGTTCCACTCGTGCTACGCCTTGTATCTTGACAACCCGCGTGATCCGCATCTGCATATGCCATAAGTGCAATCGAAGAGTCCTTCGAATACCAAAGTCCCCGATTAATGGTTCCTTTAAGATATCGAAAGATCCGTTTCACAGTGGCCAAGTGTAACTCAGTAGGTCGAGTTTGGTACCGAGCACACATACATATAGCAAACTGAAGATCAGGTCGACTAGCTGTGATATACAGAAGAGTACCGATCATTCCATGATAAAGTGTCGGATCAACGACAACTCCATGTGGATTTGCATCAAGCTTTGTTCGTTCCACCATTGGAGTATCCACGGGGTCGCAAGATTCCATCTTATATTTCTTAAGCGATTCAAGGGCATACTTGGATTGATTGATAAAGATGCCTCTGGGACTATGAGATATCTGAAGACCTAAGAAGAATGATACCTTTCCCATCATTGACATCTTAAACTTGGAAGACATGAGTTTCCCAAACTCGTCGGATAAAGTTTGGGTCGAGGCTGCAAATATAATATCATCAACATATATTTGTACCATAATCATATCTTTACCTCATTTCTGAATGAACAGCGTGGGATCCACCTTGCCTTTAGCGAAGCCTTGTGTAATGAGGAATTGTGACAATAGATCATACCATGCGCGTAGAGCTTGTTTCAACCAATAAAGAGCCTTCTTAAGCTTGTATACATGATTAGGATAATTAGGATTCACAAAACCATCCGGCTGTTGAACGTAGACCTCTTCCTTGATTTCACCATTAAGAAATGCCGTCTTCACATCCATCTGATAGACGATCATATTCATGTGGGCTGCATAAGCGAGGAATAGTCTAATAGCTTCCAAACGGGCAACAGGTGCAAAGGATTCCATAAAGTCGATGCCCAATAATTGCTTGTATCCACGAGCTACTAGTCGAGCTTTGTTCTTCAATATTCCGCCTAACTCATTGAGTTTCACCTTGTAAACCCATTTCAAAGTGAGTAACTGCACTTGATCCGGGCATGGGACAAGTTCCCATATTTCAAGATGTATAAATTCATTAAGTTCTTCTTGCATAACTTCTATCCAACATGATTGAGTAAAAGCTTCTTGCCATGTCTTAGGTTCAACTTCAGTGAGAAAAGCATCAAAATGACAAAACATTGCATTTTCTTGTAACTGACTTCGTGTGGATACTAGACGATTATGGTCACCAATAATAGAATCTATAGGATGATCCTTTGTCTACTTGCTGTCATGTTCACGAATCCGTGGATTGGAGTAAACTGTAGGAGGAGCTTCCTCTGAGGTGGACGACCCCGCTTGATTAGGATCGAGAATAGGTACACCAAAGAATGGAAATTCACGCATTTGAGAGAATTCTAAATCGTGATCATCATCATCCTCTTCATCATCAATAGGGATGACATGGGTAGTTGATTCGGGTGTTGGTTGAGAATTACTAGTTGATGGTATATCTTGACCAATTGTAGGTGTAGACGTATTAGATTGTGCTTCGGTTGCTGGAGCGACAACTTCGGTTATAGGAGCTATTACCCCAGGTTCTGGAGCAACAATACTTGGAGGAGTAAAGAATTCATCAAAGAACGGTTGAAACAACGTATCCCATTCAGTCCTAGAAGGTGGTGTAAATGTTGATGAAGTAGGGTTGTTAGGGACAAGACCAGAACTAATGTTACTGGGTCCCATTTCATGAAGTGCGGGTTCAGAACTGCTTTGCTCAGAAGCCAATGTTGTCAGCTCATCAAAATCAACATTCATAGTTTCGAGGATCTTGCGAGAGTTACGCTTGTAGATTCGGTATGCCTTCTTTGCGGGTGCGTAACCAATGAAAATACCAATATCAGCCTTTGGTTGAAGTTTTCCCAAATTTTCACCATCATTATTCGGATAGCAAAGAGAACCAAATACATGAAGATATGATAAATCTGGTAATTTTCCATGGAGAAGCTCATAAGGTGTTTTACCATGGCGTTTACGAATTAGTGACCGGTTTTGGGTGTACACTGCTGTAGATACTGCTTCTGCCCATAAAAACAATGGAGCCTTTGCGTAAATTAACATCGTTCGAGCAGCTTCCATAAGTGTGCGATTTCGCCTTTCAACGACACCGTTTTGTTGTGGAGTGCGAGCAACGGATGTTTCATGAGATATGCCAACTTCTTCATAATAATCACGTAAAATTTGATTCACAAATTCGGTTCCATTATCTGTACGAATGCGTTGGACAGTAGTGTTGAGACGCACTTGAATCATCTTGAGAAATCCGATGATGAATTTAGGTGCCTCATTTTTGTTGTAAGAAATTTCACCCATGTAAACCGAGAGTAATCATCGATAATTACGAGGATGTACTTTTTTCCACTAAGACTTTCAACACGCATTGGCCCACAAAGATCCATATGCAACAAATAAAGTTTCTCTTGGTTGGTGTCTTCCGTCTTGGGTTTGTATGATTTCTTAGTGCTTTTCCCCATTGTACACGCGCAGCTTGACCATACATATACAAGATTCCAGTGATGGTACATGTAGACTTGTTGGCCTGGTCTCGAGATGTCGTGTAGACACGCCCGATAGTAGGAGGCGGCTTGGTATCAGCATGTCCCGATGTACCCTCCATCTCGTCCTTACGGCAATCCTTCATAATATGGCCAGGAAGACCACACTTGAAGCACGCATCAGTATTACGGCGACATGGTCCTGGGTGCCTACGGTGGCAAGTAGAGCAAAGAGGATGAGTGTATCCTCCAGCAGGTGCTTTGGCTGGCTGAGGACCGGATAAAACATTTTACATAAGACATGATAGTTGGGTACAAAGGACAAAGCGGATAATCGTAAGATTGAATACCAGTGATAGTTGGACGGCTAGGCTGCGAACCTCTCTGGTTCTGGTCCCTACCGTTTCCATGATTCCTGGTAGAAGTTGGCTGAAGTGTCAGAATATGAGTTATAACATAAAACATAAGGAATTGCGTAAGTATTAGGACCTGCTGCTGTTGGAGTGCCCAGCGTTGTTACGGTAATTGTCATTACCGCCACGCCTATCTGTAGCAGAACGGTCGTTAGTCTGACCGTTTCCCTTGGGCTGGTGAGGCTGCTGCTGAGTAGCCGGCTGAGACCGGTCCCTAGTTTTCTGCCTGGAAGATACATTTAAGAGATGAATAATTGACATATATGGAAAGTATACGGATTGGTCACCGCTTGAATACGAATGTTTACCTCTTGTCGGGTCTTTCAGTTTCCCCGAACTCATCTCTCTCCTGCAGCATCTCCAGCTTCCGTGCTGCATCGGCCACTTGTGCTACAGTGTTGAACGTAGCACACACCAGATTATTTGCGACCGATGTGTGAAGAGCCCATCTAAAGTGATGTGCCTGCTCTTCAGGAGTACCTGCTGCTGCACCAAGGAAACCAGCTAAGCGAAGAAAGCGCTGCATAAACTCGTTGCTATTCTCCCCAGCTTTTCTGTCGGATCCTATGGTACTCTCTCTTGAGCTTGTCCTGCTCAGCCTTGGGAAAGAACTGCTCCATCACCCTGTCCTTGAACTGAGCCCAAGTCAGACCAGCAACCCACTCATCACCACCTTCAGATTGCATCAATGCTAACCACCAGTTGAGTACATCGCCTTCGAACTGATAGCATGCCAACCTCGCCTTGTATGTGGGGTCACAACCCATAGCGTTGAAAATATTCTCGATGTGAGCCAACCAGCTTTCAGCATCGCTGGGGCTATCCGTCTTCTCAAAAGCTCGAGGGCGGAGCTTGTTGAATCTCTCCAGCCATACTGCTAATGTCACTGGAGGAGGGGGAGGAGGTGGCTGATTATGCTGCTGATTGTTGGCAGCTTGAACTTCAGCCCTGATGTCATTCCTCAGTTGAGGAAGCAAGGCCTGCATGGCAGCCTGAATTGCAGCATTGAGCTGCTCCTGTTCGCGTGTGAGAACCATCTGACAGTATAACATAAAACATATGATTAAACAGATCAAAACATAAAATCTATATATACATGAAAAAAATTTATACTAAAATTTCACGAGAAAAATTTTATGCAAGAAATATTTGTGTATTAATGCATGATGCAGTTTTATGAAAACTTTTGTATGCTCGAGAGTGAACGCCTCTGGTCAGTTCACCCAAAACAAAAGACATAGCGAGGGGACGCCTATGGGTCGGTTCCAAATCTAAAAGTTTCGATAAAACACATGCGACTAAATAGGGCCAGTCCTGTACCAACCATTACTTAGTCAAAAACCCTGCAACAATGACATGTATAAGTATGCTTAAAAATGATGAATGCATGAAAACAACTGTCAGTTCTAGGAAGACCGTAGTGACTACCCACTAATCACAGGTCATATTTGAGAGCCTACAGGTCGAAGCCTTGGCTCTGATACCATAATTGTAACACCCCATTTTGGAAATGGAAATATCACAGACATTATGGCGTGTCATCAAAGCATACAAGGAAAAATGTCTAAACATTACTTGACCATAAAAGGAAAATACCGGAATCAAACATCGGTAGTCCAAAAGTAAAGCTCATCACACACAAACATAGTATAATAAAGGAAAGGACTAAACAATGTCCAAAGCATAAGTATAAAAGAAAGGAAATGCATAATGTAAAGAAGGCTAGACAGCTTCCAGTCCATATGCACGTACTCTTAGTGTCTACGAGCGTCCCTGAGTACCTGCCATTTTGGGAACATAGAAAAGGAAAACGGCTGAGCAAATACGCTCAGTGCACGGATGTACAATAAAGCATGAATAGGATAAGCATATAACATAATAACAGCGAAAGAAACTAAGTCCCGAGTAACCTGGTTAAGTCTTAAATAAAACTGGTTTTAATAGTTTGAAAGTCTTATGTCTATCTTATAAAAACTGTTTGTCATATTTTACCATTTAGCCAATATAGGTCATGAAAATCCACCGTGCATGAATACTTGGAGGGGTGACCTCATCATGCAAATTAGAGGGGCTGCCTCTAATTTAATATACTAGTTTTTGGGTAGGAGGGATCAGCTCCTTGTGAAGGATGCAAGGCACACACCACATTCACCATGAATCCTGAATAAAAACATGTAACTAGGATGCACCCATACGCCCCACATGATAAATATAAATAAATGGTCAAAAGCTGAAGGGACGCCACGAGCAATCACTCCGCCGTGGTGAAGTCATAACATCAGTGCCTCTAATGTTATGGTTATGGTACCTCCATAACTAGGTGAAACTGGTCATGCATGTATATGGCTATAGGTAATCTTAATTAAACATAAGCAATCAAACACATAACTTATACAACGGGAAAACAGTTGGCTGCATACGGGGAATCCTAATAAGGAAAGAATGTCCATACTGAAAGGACGAGAATCCGTACCTTATGTCCAGTGAACGAGAAAGACGAACTGAGAGGAATCCTACTTCCGAATCACTAGTGCTACATAAATACATACATGAATAAGTATCTGCTTACTAAATACGTAGCTGGTTTTATGTCATGTCTTAGCTTATTTTATGTGTTCTTACCATGTTTTACGGTTTTAAAGCCTTAAACTGTGTTTTATCTTATATTCTGTTTAATCTGATTAAGTATTTCTGGTATTTCATGTGTTATTATACTTACTGTGTAATAATAAGTAACTTTCCAAAAATAGCAGGTTTCCTTAAATAGAAAGTTTCCAAAAATAGAAAGTTTCCAAAAAATAGAAAGTTTCCAAAAATAGAAAGTTTCCAAAAATAGAAAGTTTCCAAAAATAGAATTACTGCTTAAAATAGATAAGTTTCTAAAAATAGAAAGTTTCCATAAATAGATTAGCTGCCTTAATTAAATAAGTTTCCATAATTAGATTAGCTGCCTGAAATAAATAAGTTTCTAAAAATAGCTGGTTTCCATAAATAGATTAGCTGCCTTATTTAATTAAGTTTCTAAAAAATAGAAGGTTTCCATAATTAGAAATAAGCTGGTTAAATAAGCTAAGTATATAAGCCTAAGTGTTTTTATGATTATTTTCTAGGTCATATGATATAATGTATAGTTTAATAATTATTTCATGTAATTAAATTAAACTATAGGTTAAAATATTTAATTAAAGTATAATATGTTTTTAATTAAATAAGTTAAATACTTAGGTTAAAATATGTATTATTATATATTAATAATATAACCTAAGTCATGATAATTAATTAATTATATCCATGGTTTTTAAATAATTAATTAAAAGTCTTAAATATATAAATACTTAGGTTAAAATAATTTCATGATTATTAAATAATTAAATAATCTAAGTCATGTTATTAAATTAATCACATCATTTTATTAATTTAATTTTAACATAAGATCATAAACATAAAAAAAACTAACATACACCATGAACCGGATCTAGACTAATAAGCATGAATCGGACATGAAATCGACACCGTACCTCGAACCAACTCGGGGTACCCCGTGTTTCACTGCTGCCGTGGGACCCACACGCACCAACCAAGACCATATGGTCTTGGTGGTGGTCGGCTTGGCAAACCGAAACCCATTCGGGTTCGGTGCAGCCTGCGGCCAAAACAAACACCCCTTAAAAACACCCTTTTGATTTTATTTAACACCAAATCATGTTAGATCCATGTTTAATTATTATGTTTTTATAAAAACAACACATGTTCTTGATTTATAAGAAGATCAAATCAAAAGAAAAGGTTTAAAAAGGTTTTACCGAATTCGTGGATCAAAAGGACGAAGAACCAACACGATCAATCACTAAAACTTCAAGATCCATGATCACAAATCACCTCCTATGGTGGTTGTAGGGTGGCGGCACAAAAGACAAGGAGGGAGGAGGTTTTAGGTTTTCTAAAAAATCTTCTGTGAATGAGAAAATGAGTAGTGTAAAAAATAATAACCCCCTTTTGTAAATTTGACAAATGGGCTTGGCCCATTTGCCTCTTGTTGCCGCGGGTAGGGACCCCACTTGGGGTACCCGTACCTTTTTCCGTGTCTCGTTATTAAGTTAAACGTTTGTGATTATTTGTGTTCGTGTTTTAAATGTTCTCGTTACGTAAATACCGTGATCTGATATATTTAATTACGCTCGTAATAAATATATATATATGTAATTAATAATAGTTCGTGTTTTAATTACGTTCATGATTTCATGATCGCATGTCCGTGATTAATTATCGTCAAATAATTATTACGTGATCGTGCATAGTAAATACTTATCTTGTTCTAACACGTACGTAATACGTAAACTCCTAACACGTAATCGTAATCATGCTATATTAGGAAAGTTTTAATCTAGTACGTACGATCCTAAGGGTACTATGCATGGTAAAAGCATGCTGGTTTTACAATGACCTTGTCCTCGATAATTGTAGCAAGTCACAACCTTTTGAGGACCAATGAGGCTTCCATTTCCATTAGCTTGAGAATTCACAGCTTGAGCATTCACAGTCCTTGTAGGAGGTCCATATGAATTTTGCCTTCCCTGAATAGGTTGCACTGTTACTTGACCATCTTGAATAGTAGCTTGTTGTCGAGGATTTGAAGAGGTGCGGAGCTGATTGTTTGTTGGTGGAAATCCTCTAGTTGCAACAAGTTTGGACAAGTAGGCAGTGAGATGGTTTAGAACATCAGTTAGCGTATCATTTGGAGTAAAGACCGGTGCTTGGATTGGTGGAAGTTCATTAGAGTACAAAGCTTGTGCTGGTTGTGCTTCTATTGGAAAATATCCTTGTTGAGGAGTATAGCCCATTGGAGAAGTGTTGGCTTGTGATGGTGATGTCTGATATGGTGGTTGCTGTGGAAAAGGTTGTTGATGAACACTTTGTTGAAATGCTTGCTGTGGCATCATTGGTGGTTGATAAGATGGTTGATGTGGTTGCTGATAGGTGTGTGGTGGTGGTTGCTGCAAGTATGATGGTTGTTGATAAGTATCAGCCATGTTTTGTTGAGAATCATACATAGAAAGTGGATCATGAACTTGAGGTTTAGACAACCGAGCCTCGATCACATGGCATTCATGTTGTTGAAGAAAAGCTTGAAGTTGATCCACGTTGGTGTTATGCAAGTCCTTAGCCAATTTAACATCCGTCACGTACTTTTTCCATTCTGAAGGAAGAGTGTTCAAATACTTGGTGTTCAATTGAAACGTAGGAATTGCCATGCAATAAATATTTAGCTCATTCAACAATAGGGTAAATCTCAGATAGTAGTCATTGAGAGTCTCCCCTGGCACATAGGCAAACTTATCAAAAGTATCATAAAGCTTACACTCTCGTTCTTGTTTAGTTAACGAGGTGCCTTGCATTAGAACACAAATTCTATCCCATAACTCTTTGGAAACTTTATGTTTGCTGACGAGTTTGTAGACATATGGAGGAAGGGCTTGAAGAATGATGTTTGTAGCATACTTATCACATTTGTCTTGAATCTTCACATCTCCAGTTAATTCACCCGTTGTGCGAGGACGAGTAGCTGTACCTTCCGTCACTGTACCATAGTCTAATGGTCCATTGAGCACCGATGCCCAAATGAGATGTCCATTCTCTTTGTTCAACATGTAAAGTTCCATTCGGGAAGTCCAATCCTCGTACAAAGATTTTTCCAACATTGGTGGACGATTATCCGTACCCGAGAGGATGGACTTATCCGTAAGAGATGTCTACTCCATTTCGATAAGTTAAGATTTACAAATATTGATCGAACAATGAGAGAAAGTAAATGTGTTTGTTGTTGTGAGTTGAAGTCGAGAAACAATGTTAAAATCCCCTAAAGTATGTTCTCGATAAACCAAAAATTCCAAGTCAAAATTACATTTTTTTAAGGAATAATTTTTGGATTGTCGGAATGTTGATCGGAATAAAGGATCGGAAAGCTGTCGGAATATCATTCGGAAAGCCGTCGGAATAAACCCTATCGGAATACCCTTGATCGGAATGTCCCTAATCGGAATACCCTTGATCGGAATGTCCCTAATCGGAATACCCTTGTCGGAATGTCCCTAATCGGAATGTCACAGATCGGAATGTCCCAAATTGGAATGTCCCTTATCGGAATGTACCAAATCGGAATACTCAAATCGGAATAATCAAATCGGAATGCAATCGGAATCCCTTCGTCGGAATATGATCGGAATCCTTAAACCCTTTTCCGATTACACTGATCGGAATAACTTTTTGAATCCTTTAAACTCTTTTCTGATGAACCTGATCGGAATAAATCCCACCTTTCTCGGATAAAACTCAACCAATTCGAGATTTTAAGCCAAAAATGATCAAAACACCTAAAATTTTTGTGTTTTTAGCCAAAGTAACTATACCAAATCTCTACCACAACTATGTAGAAGATTTTTATCAAGAAAAAACCATAAAAGACAAAAAAAAAATTGGTTCGTGTAAAATGGATCAAAAAAAGGCGTATGAATCAAGAATACAAACACATAAACAATACACTCATCCCATGGTTCTTGATACCATTTGTAGGATATGTAAATCTTGCTTATGTTTTAGAGAGAGAAAGAGATAGAGAGATGATGGAGTTCACACACTTTTAGAGAGAGAAAATGAAAGATTACTATGTGTAAATTATGAAAACCACCACCCTCTCCATCAAAGGAGAGGGTTTATATACCCAAGCCTTTGTGATGGGCTTGGGCTTACAATATTGGGCCGGCCTACACATGTTGTAGGCTAGGCTTGGCCTTGTTTGTTTAATATAGATATCTAGACTACGAGCTACTACTTAATATATTGTCGGAGTGACCGAATCTTCCTAAATACGTAAAAACGTATTTCCAACAAAAAACAATAATACCAACGACTTATTTTCGTTGGTGAATAAACTTACCAACGACTTTTACTATGATTAGCAACAGATTTGTTCGTTGGTAAATATTATAAGTGTAACTTTTCGTAACACTATATTGTAGTGTGAAAAATAGGGGTGAGCCGAGCAACTACTAAACTAGTCGGTATCATATTGATAAGAACTCGAAAGGAATCGAGCAAAACGAATTTGAGCCCTAGATTTAGGTTAAGTTCTCAAGATTTACAAATACTAGAAAGAAGATGTGAAATGACTACGAATGTTTTGTCAAAGTCAAGCGTGTAATTATTCACCTTTGAAAAAGCACATGCATAATATAGTTTACCACGATTTTGAGGTTGATGTGATTCTCGCAAAACTACGTTTCTTCGTTCATAAGGACACACAAAAGCTTCAAATAACACCATCTTCATAAATAATAGTATGTGTTGGTGGTTATGGTAACAAGATAGTTATGTTGGTAGTATTGAGGATAAGAGGGTGTAATTTATTGGTGGTTGCGAGAATAAGAGAGTGAGATGTTTATGAGGATAAGAATTTACCCGGCCGATCGTGGACTAGTTTGGTAAGTTAAGTGTCGCTCACAATAGGAGCAAGGTTAAAAAAAATTCTTAATAGTGTTTATTTCTTTCTAATTTGTTAGTCTAAATTATACATATGCTAAATCCTAACTAAGTTATACTATGTATAATATTTATAGTGTGTATAACATTTACAAGGTTGATTTTTATATTACAAAAGGGGGGGGGGGTTTCAATATGACAGATTGGTACATGATTTTTTAATGACTTATCCTTATTATTTCTTTCATAATCCTATCGATCTCATTCCTAAAGTCTATAATGTCGATCAAGCTCTATCTTAAGGGAACCATGTTAACCAAGTTTAATCGATTTTAATACATGCATGTTTAATTAAGTGAAATGATTGTTTTATTATTGAAATGGCATATCATTCCTAGATTAAGATGATGCTTCTTTTTTAACCTAGATACGCTAGTTATGTAACGCGTCCATTGTAATAAATATAATCGATCTTAGAAAGGAAAGTACTGGTGAGTTTATTAGTCTCGTAGCTCATCGAGACTTTACTAACTCACTACTTACAGATATTATATTATGGTAGCTCAAGTGTTCCAATCAATTCATAAGAATTAGGGAATAAGTGTTAGAAAAGGTCACATGCTAGTCTAGATTGGCTCACTAACTTACAACACGCGTTACGTTATTTGTGATCATATTATCCCACCTACATAAATCACTACGAAAAATGGAGAGCTTTCTAATACCCTAACACACTAGGATTAAGGTTAAGTGTTAAGTACCCAAGCGGATATGAGCGTTAAACATAATCTAATACTCAATGATAAATGAAGAAATCGATAATAAACACACAAAACATTAAACTTCATAAACATGCCTTAGTCGGTCGCGACAAGTTTAGTGGTCTTGTAGCGCCTAGGCTGAGATTAATCGGCCTTGTAGGCCTTGTTTTGATAGAAGGCTAGCATCTGATTTGATCCCGTCATCATAATATTCACTAACGGTGAGATGCTTTGACTAACGGATTATCAACTAGGGACCATTGTTCATGAATAGTTTTACGAAAATAGTTTAAAGTAGCGGCGAGCATCAGTTCAAAACTGAACTAAACCGGGAAAAATTGAAACCATACTGAGTTGACAAAAATCTAACCAAATAGATAGTTTAGGCTTGCTTTTTCTTAGTTTAAACCGTACGAACCGACAAAACCGAAACCTATAAATATACAAAACCGAAAATGATCAATTCGGTTTCAATCGATTCGACGCAACTCACTTTGATTTTTAGTTGGGTTTGATCGGCCATGCTCGGTTTTTTGTTGGTTCGGCTCATGTGTTATACTTTTGGAGTTATTGAAATATTTTCACATGTCATATGTAGGGAAAAGTCCATCATATACCCCTACTTTAGCATTAAACTCAATCAACTAATTACAACCACCCATTTTTTATGTAACAAAAAAACTAATTTTTTAAAAAATTAAATATCTCACAAACTGTTCATTGTTACGCAAAACAAAACATACCATCGCGGCGAGAATTAAATCATCTTTCTACCGAGGGACACATGTATATACTTTTGACAAACTTTTTTTTCTATTCACGTCTGAGAATATCATATATGATTCGTATCGTGAATTATATATGATTTTCAAAAATCATATATGATTTTAGTAAATCATATATGATTCGCAATACAAATCATATATGATTTTTTCAAACGTTATTGAAGAAATATCGAAAATAAAGTTCGTCGAAAATATATATACATATGCCCCTCGATAGAAAGATGATTTAATTGTTGTTAGAAAAGTGAATTTTTTTTCTCTTAACGATTGAATTATTTAATTTTAAAAAAAAGATGACAATTAAGTTTTTTTAAATGGCTAGCTGTGATTAGCTGATTAGGTCTTTAAATAAAAAGTATACATTAGTCTAATCTCGTCATATGTATGTAATTTTTTGCGAGACCCGCATTTTGTTTTACCCAAAATGAAAATTCCCTCGTAACTTTTTAGAAGTCCCACCAAGTTTTTTCCCAAAATTCAAGTTATCCCTCCACTTAGTTTTACCTTTTTTTATTTCATATCTTAGATCTTAGATCTCAGATCTCAGATCCAATTTTTCATAGTTATTATTTTCCGTTCTCCCCTAAACTAATTTTGTTAATCTTTCTCACATCATCTCTCGTCTCGATGGTCAACCAAAAACCATCACCACTCACAATCCGACAGTCGTTAGGCGGACCTAGGATACGAATTTGAAGTTCATTTATCCATAAATTAGGTACTTTAATTTGTTGTATCTTTCATATAGTCGTCACTTTGATTTGGTTTATGAGTCAATTTTATGATTTTATAAATTAAGGTTTATGTGACGTAAATTTATCTAAGTGTGTAACATAATTACTGTTGTTGTTGTTGTTGTTGAAGTTGTTTACATGTTAATAACATGTAGAAAATGTCAATTTATGCTTTATTTATAATACTAAAAGTATATTTTATTGAGATTGTGATACTTCGTATAGTTTGTTTTGTTAAATTTTAGATGTGCATAGTTTTAGAATAAAAGCACAAATAGCATGAGTCTTTGATTGTTTGTGTGAAATTTTTTGACAGTAAGTGGTTTTATGTTATCATTATTTAAATTGCTAATTACATTATTAGTTTCATTTATTTTGTAGTAAAGATGAAGTGCACCTTGAACAACAGAGCTACTAGTTGTCAAAGAAACATCCAGGTAGCACACTACACACTTATGCAAATGTTTTTGTATTAGTCTTTATTATAATGTATACAATAAGTGTTAGTTAAAATGAGGCGGTTATGGTGTTATATTAATATATTTTTGAGTTCGATGTAGTGTTCATGACATGTTGTGATCTAGAAGAACGTTTTTAGTTCCATTTGGAATGTTTTGTTTGCCTTTTAAGATTGGTTGTAAGTTTCGTGAAAGTTCTAGATAGTCTAGAGAACACTTTTATCTTGAAACTAGAAGATTAGAGCTTGTCTTACATGAAGAAACACTTTAAATTCCATGTTAACCTTGCATAACATACGAAATGCAACATGACTGATAAATTTGTTTTGTTAAAAATATTTGAATACTAATCTTTTTCTATGAAACTTTGGAATTTTGTAACTATGAATAGTATAGTGCCAAAAATCATAAAATATAACATTACTAAACAACTAACCAAGTTAATATCTTTGAGAAAATTACAGTTTGTAGTGGTTGTTGAGTATCAAGTCTAGAATTAGCGAAGAAATTGGTCAAGGTGCACTGACACTTGATCCTATCCTTTGTTCTATAAATAGGTGATTATCGATACATACACATAAAACCCCATTATGTGTTCCCCTTTTATCACGATATAGTGAGACAGTAGTTATAACAGAAAATCTTTCCCAATTTATATTTCTCATAGGAACTCCTCAGACCAGCTCTCTCCTTTTGCCGCCCTTTGTATGATCAGAGTAGCTACTGCATATTTAGGTCCTATGATATTTTCGAGAGCAATTCTCCCTATTGCTCTAGCAGTAGTATAACCATACAAGTTTTGTGCCATTTGACTCCTACATATATAATTTCAATTAACCAAACACATTGACATTTGATGATTGATAAAAAGTGTAATTTGGGACAAAAGATGGGAACAATGTTGAACTGTTTGCATTTCAATATCCATTCTAGGATATAATACATTCTTTGCATTACATTAATTGTGATGGTTTAAAACAGAGCACTTTTTCATCTCTAATTACTTTGACTACTTATATACCCTTATTTATGTCATTCACTGTATTATCATTGTAACAACAAAGATATCAACAATGTATTTTGTAACTGGTTGTGAAGTGATCATACACTATGCCCGCTCATTTGTGATACTTTATTGTTCGACATATTTTGCTTGATCTAGTTATACGATAATACTTGTTTCCTACATCGAGTCTTATGGGCCATAATTTGTTACTATCATTACTGATAAAATACAGATGAAAGTTCCACTTAACGAAATCTCTTAAGGCTATATAGATATTGATTCACCAGTTGCATGACCTTGCTCTCTTGTTTAGGTATGCTCCCTTTTTATACTTGTCAAAATACTAGTATAACATATTAAATATGCTAATCATTATTACACAATATTAAATACGAGTTGTTTATTTGTAGGTGGTGCGTGAGGATGATGGATGATTGAAGATGGATGATGACTTAAATAGTCAATTTATGGTTTTCCTTTTGTTACATCAACTATCACTTTGTTTTTTATTTTTTGTTATTGTTACGTGATGGCTAAATACTTATTTAGTGGGAGTTGTAACCTTGGTGAAAACTTCTTATAGAAATGAAATATATTCTTCCTTATTGAACTATTGTATTTTCCTTCTGATCACTTGCTTCAAATTTAGTGTAGTTGATTTTTTTTTGTACTAGTGTTGAATATGATGGGTGGATACAAAGTATTTTATGATGTCACTTGTTAGGACACTAATTTTATTAATTAAACTTGAGATAAAATGTCTTTTATAACATCAAATTAGGTCCTAACAAAGCATCTATGTATTACGACCCTTTTCTTTGTACTAAAACAAGACATTATTCATTGTGTTTTCGTCCTATAAATATGTGTGTTAGGACCGGTGAAAGTGTCCCAAAACATAGCATATGGGTAAGCATATATTAGGACACCAGGTAGCATCCTATTATTTGGGTTATTAGAAATCCATTTTGGTCATATAAACTTCTTTACGGTACCAACAAATTAGTTTTAAAATGTTCAAGTTTATTAGGACGCCAATAAACGTCCTAAGTATCTATTACAACCCCTTCATATGGGACACATTTGTTTTGGTCCTATTAAGTCAAAGGTCCTATAAACTCATTTAATAAGACACTAACGTGTGTCCTATAAGCCCTCTTTTCTTGTAGTGAGTATTTTATTGAGAATTATATAAAGAAATACCACATAACCTTTATAGTTTATAAATTTTGAGCTAGATCAAATGAGAAATAAAATTAGTCTATCCAAAGCTATTTAGAATAGATTTTGTTTTTTGTTTTTTGTTTTTTTTTTTAACTATTTTTAGACTAGTTAAATGATATATCTAAAACTAGTTAAATATTATGCAAAAAGAATAAGTAGACGTTTAAAATCAAAATCATTTATAACATAGTCAAATAATTATCTGTGTCTGTTTTTTAGGTAACGATTTAAAATAGAAGTTAGCAAGAGCTAGAAGTGTTTACGTCCAAGGATATATATGGAACTAATTTATACTACGATAAACATCATTATCAGCCTTTCAGTGTCCCGTAAGTGTGGCAATTAGGCAATATAAACACACCCCTGTAACCCTAAATTATACTATCACGAAAGTTGTTGTGGTTATTTCTCAATGGCAGCTTTGTCGAAAGTAATTGGTTTGAGGATTTTCACCTGGTCTGTCGCACAGTTTCGTCCGGTGGTGGCAAGCTCTCATTTCTGTCACACCAACACTATCGGTGTTGGTCATTGTCCGTCAGGATGATCGTAGCATCAATCGGCATGCTTACGAATATGTTATTGGTATGAATCCGTTTTACTATTCTTTCTATATAAATTGATACTAATTTTCATATCTCTCGTTTTTGTTTCGTAATTGGAGTATATGTTTAAAATTCATATTTAACACGATGATGTTTTTCAGATTTTGGGTTGGATAAATACTTTACAATAAGAACTATTTTTACTACCCCTTTCTTTCAAATACGATTAAGTCACGGAGAACTATAGAAAGACCTAAATTAAGTAAGCAAGACGTTGGTTTGAAGTGTTAGACGATAGGCTCAAGACCTTGTGGGCTTGTAGCCCATTTGGTTTAGGGTTTTGAGTAGGTTGCTTAATCTCAAAGCTATGTATTATGTATAAATATATATGTCACATCTTATGTAATGCATTCAATCAATACAATATATTTGCTATTTTACATGGTATCGGAGCTTAGGTACAACCCATCACAAAGCAGTTATCCTCCGGTCATCGGCCACTCGCTGATGATTCAGAGGGATCCCACTTACTTTCTTCCGCTTTATTGATTTCAATAATATTTTTTTTTAAAATAAACCCTAGCAACTAAAACCCTAGCCGTCATAACACATCTCTTGTTTTTTTCTTATCACCATTGTTATTTGTTTTGCCGTCAGAGATTATTGCCATTTTCCGAAAATAGTTGGTAAAAAAATGCCGCTCCTACCTAAAGGCAAAGCAAGCCACGCAAAGGAGGAAGCCGCAAGCAACAAACAACTATGCAATATAATACATTTATATTTTCGCACAAACAGACAAAGACGCCTGTCGTCTAACATGAAGAACCTAGGAATCAAATTACTCAGCTGTAACCGTGATGAGTTGAAAATCGGTGTTCCCATGCCTGGCATGAAGCTGGATCAATGCAGCTACGAGTGGGATGTTAACGGTTGGGTACTCACACTTCATGCTGACGATGGGCATGATGAATACCATTTCCCCGCTGGGTTTGAAAGGAAATTTCGCCATGGCAAAGTGACTTTTGAGTCACTTGCTGAGGGATTTCTAGTTGTTTCGGTTAAACCAAGAGTTTCTAGAATCCTAAGTCACAGTGCGTGGTTCATCACTCTCTCTTTCTCTGTCACACGCAGTTTTATATACTCTTTTCTATGTTGCTAAACATAACAGAAAATGCTTACTTGTGATTTGTGAAATTCCTGAAGTACACTTGATAGACTGCATATTAGGGACTGTTGTACGTGTGAACAAAAAGCAATGGTTAATGACAATGTGTGGTTTGTGTTTCACGATGAGGCTGGCGATGAGATCAAGGAATCCTCAAAGCCCGAGGAAACCACAGTGAATTATTTTGGTTCTATAGGATAATAGATGGCGTGTTGCCTATGCTTGTGTTTAGAACACGTGTTGGTTGTTCCTTTTTAATTGATTCTGGATTTTTAGGCACTCCTTTGTGTCCGTCTCATTATATGCTCTCGTTACTTTGTTTCTGAAGCTTGTTTGGTTTGCTTGATAATAAAATGGTTTTTGCCGTTAACCATTGATAATTAGATGGTAGAGCACATGGTTAGTTTTCAGTTTTTCACTTCCATGAAGGCATGAACACTTTCTTGGCATCATAAGCTTAGTGTCCATTCATTTATGCTAAAACCATCATTTGAATAAGGCAGGCTTCTATCATGACCAAACGAAGTTTCATATCATTTGCAATAGTGCAGCAATAGCGTGTGGGCATGACATTGTGTAGCAATAGCGTGTGAAGCAAACAGATCCATCCACTTGTAAGATATTAGAAAAAACTGATTTCATAGTGGTTTTTGTTATGCCATAAACTTAGCTTTAGACAATGTAAATCAAAGTGGACAATTTTCTCATCCATTTACTCTAATAATGACTCTCGAGTGAATTTTTTGATATAAAGCTGGCTTGTGTGGTAATTTCAAGTGATTTTTCTTGCAGAACTACAAGGCTTCCTATCAATAAAACATTACGCTCGAGAGTGATTTATTGTAGGTATTTTATAGTGGTTTGAGTGATTTTATGGTGATGGGTTTGAAAGTTTATAGACGTAAAATTAAATAGTCGTGTGATAGGATCGAACTCGGGATTACGAGATTGCACACAATACGTAAAGGATTAATTAATTTAATAAATGTATTTATTATATTTATTAAATATAAACCAAGCTTAACTTAAACGATCGTTAATTAAAAGTTAAGTATAATGAGGGTTATGGAATATTTGGAAGAATTAGAAGGTTCCGGAATACCCTTATAGGATTTCCATCGCCGGTTATGCAAGGCCCAATGGGGTGAGATTTGTTTCCTAATTTGATTAGGACTTGGAGAACAAGTTTACTAATCCTATAAATACCCCATAAGCCTTCATAACTTTTTTCCGCTCCAATCTCTTCTCCTTCCTACGATCGCAAGACAAACACCCCTAGGGGTTTTCTTTGTTTTTAGATTTAGCTAAATTCCACAAGTGTTGAAGTTCCGGTTTATTAGTGCTGGCCTCATGATTGATCCGTTACATTACGTGTGTACAAGAGCGTAATATAGTTTCACTATAAACTATATCTTGGTATTCTTCATATTAACCCTAATTGGTGATTTGGTGGTGTTCTTGTGGATTTGCTCTAGCTAAAAGGTACGTAACCCTAACTCGATTAATTATGAATGTGTTATTAATTATGATCTTGTTAAATCGCTTCCGCTATGTGTGCTTTGATCTTATTTAGGGTTTAGCCTAATTGTTATGAGCTTTATAAACCTTCAGTGGTATCGAGAGCCGTTTTAACATGTTATAATTATCGAGATCTAAAGTTTTTTTTAACTAATATTGATTTGAGTTAAAAATTATATGTTGTTTTTTTAGGTTTTCACCAAAAATTAGGGTTTTGTTTTTTTTATTAAAATCGGCTTAGCCGATTTTATTTTTTTTAAAAGTTTTTGTTTAAAACCCTAAAAATTACATGATGATTATCTTTAGATGTTTGCATGAAGGAATTATTATGTCATGTAAGGTTACGATACGTAGAGAGATTTAATTGTTAAGATTATGTGGGAGATTCGTGATGAACATGCATGTTTTCACGGATCATATGATTTTATATGCTATTTGATTTATTTGATTCAAAGTTTTAAAATTAGGGAAGACTTTTTATGTTTATAAAAACCCTAGATTTTATGTTCTTTGAATAAATTGTTGTGCATGTGGCTATTTGTAAAACCCGCATACTTTTACCATGAACAGTACACTTAGTAAACGTAGGTACAAACTAAAACTTTCCTTTTATAGCACGAACACGTGTCAGAAATATTAATTACAGAAATTACGTACGTGTTATTACACGATAAGTATTAAGTATGTGATATTACACGATAATTATTAACCATAATAATTATAGTCACGAACATGAAATCATGGACGTTGAATCACGAACACGTAATTACGTATGTATTTATTATGATACGATAAATATCGTTTACGTACAAGTATTTAGATATAACACGAACAATTAATTAAGATATAACACGAAAACGCTAACAAATGAACGCGTAAAATATAAGACATGAAAAACGTTCGGGTTTCCCCTCGTGGGCCCTTATAGCCGCGGACACCACAAGACAAAGGAGGCCAGGCCCAGTTTGGTTTTAACTAAAATAAACAAAAGAGATTTTGACACTTTCATTCTACAGAGTTTTGATAAAAAAATAAAACCCTACCTTCCCTTTTTCCTCCTCCTTGCCACCGGCTATAGCAACACCAAAAGGGTGTTTGATTGATCTTGGTGATTGGAAATCAAGTGTTAGTGTTATTATTTCTCATTTGATTCACGCATTCGGTAAAAACTTTAATTCCTTTTCTTTTATTCTTTTTTATTTAGATCAAGAACACATGAACATGGGAATTATAAAAAAAACAAGTAATAAACATGTTAGAAATCATGGGAAAATAAAAAGAATGGTTTTGGGTTGGGGGTTTGTCCGGCCGAATCACACGTACCGAGAGCCGTAGCTCTCGGCTCGGTTAAATCACACCACCACCGAGACCCAAGGTCTTGGCGTGGCTGGGGGTGGTTCGACAGCAGGCAACAAGGGATCCCGACGTGAGTCAGGGTGGCCTTGTGGTCTTTGTGGACTCGGCGCAGCAGCAACGGCACCACCGACTTAAGTCGGTGGTTGTTGTGGTCCTTCGGTGGGAACACGGAGCAGGGCAGGGGGAACCACCGCCTTAAGCCGGTGGTGATTTAGTACGAGCAGTGGCAACCGGCTAGGCCGGGTAGCCATTGCTAGGGTGTATTTGGTTTGGTCTGGTTCATGGGGTTTTCGGTCCGGTTCACATGTGTCTAAATTAAAAGTCACAGGTCCGGTTCATGACTTAATTTTTATAAGTATTAATTTTTACAAGTTATATTATTTAACAAGAGATTAAATTAATTAATAACATGACTTATAATTAATTTAATTTAACATGGACTTAGGTTAATTATTATTTATGAAATAATACATGTTTTAACCTAAGTATTTATTTATGTAATTTAGACTATAGTATTAATTAATTATTTAAAACATGTACTATAATTAATTAATAATCATGACTTAGGTTATAATTAATAAAATATTTGTAACACCACATTTAGTAGGATAGGATGCTACAGTAAATTATGGCGTATCATCAAAGCATGCAAGGTAAATGTCTAAACATTCATGACCATAAATAGAAATAACGGAATCAAACATCGGTAGTCTAGTAACTCACACACAAGTAATATAAATACTGTAAATGGAAAGGACTAAACAATGTCCAAAATAAGTAAAGTATGATAAAGCAGGAATAAATGCATAAGGTAAAAGAGGCCGGATAGCTTCCAATCCGAATGCACATACTCTGGAGTTCCTACTTGCGTCCTTAGGTACCTTCCGTTTGGGAACATGGAAAAGTAGACGGCTGAGCATAATGCTCAGTGTACGGATATACAATAAAGCATGGAAAACATAGAATATGGAAGCATATAAAGAGTATAAAGCATGAATGGCATCAGAAATGAATAAGTCCTGGAAAACCTAGTTGTCTGTCATGTTAACTGGTTTTAGTTCTGAAAACATAAATTATGTTACTTATGAAAATCTGTATTAGTTAATGTACCATAATAGCCAATATAGGTCATGAGGTCAACAACGTGTATGAATACTTAGAGGGGTGACCTCGTCATGCAAATTAGAGGGGATGCCTCTAATTAACTGGTAAGTGGGTAGGAGGGATCATCTCCTTGTGAAGGATGCAAGGCACACACCACATTCACCATGAAAATCCTGACTGAAACATGTAACTAGGATGCACCCATACGCCCCACATAATAATATAATAATATAATGGCCAAATAACTGAAAAAGGGACGCCACGAGCTATCACTCCGCCGTGGTGAAGTCATAACACTAGTGCCCCTAGTGTTATGGTTATGGTACCTCCATAACTAGGTGAAACTGGTCATGCATGTATATGGCTAAGGTAACTAATAAAACATAAGCATTTAATCTGTAACTACTGGGGAAAACAGTTGGCTGCATACGGGAGATCCTAATGAAGGAAGAGATTGTCCTTACTGAAGGACGGGAAATCCGTACCTTATGTCCATTATAAGCTAAGGAAAACGATGAAGAATAATCCGCCTTGACGGATAACACTACATAAGAAATATTGGCGTGTATGAGTTGTCTGAATTACATGTGTTTTACTGGTTCCGTGTGTTATTAGCTTGTTATACGTATTCTGTCATGTTTTACTGTTTACTGTGTTAACTGTAGTTATTCTGATGTTCTGTTGTGTATTATTCATTTATTAGTGTATTATAATACTTGTATTGTAATACTAAGTAACTTTCTAAAAACAACACCATAAATAGTAAGTTTCTAAAAATAGAAAGTTTTCAAAATAGAAAGTTCCCAAAAATAGTAAGTTTCCATAATTAGAATTAAGCTGAATTATAAATAATAAGTGAAGTTAAATCGATACAATACAAGTCATGGTTATAGCTTAATACTTAAATAACTGGTTAATTTAATTAAACTATATGTTATATGATTTTAATTAAAATACATGTTTTAATTAAAATGACTAAGTATAAATACCTTAGGTTATAAATGAATTAATTTAATAAATTAATTAACCTAAAGTTTAATATGACATGACTTATAAAAATAGTTTTTATAAAAACTCGAATCCCGAGCCCGTGTTCTAAATAAGTCGAACCAAATAAGCTAAATAAACGTCCCACCGAGACCTTGGAGGGGTCTCGGTTGACACTACTTAATTTAACAAACATGTAAACATACCCCGACCTAATGTCGGGGTCCCTTTGGTCTCGCGTCCGAACAACAAAACCAACCGAGCCCCATAGGGGGTCTCGGTAGTGCCTCGGTGCACACAAACCAAAAACAAACCCACACCCCGACCCTTGGTCGGGGTTCTTGTTGTGTCCGAGCCACAAACCAACCAAGCCGAGACCTTTAGGGTCTCGGTGATGGTGGATAAAAACAAGCTGAGCACCCCTTTGGGGGTCTCGGTGTCTCGACCGAACCAACCACACACCAAACCAAACCCCGTGACTATTAATTAATTATTCCCACATGGTTTTTATTACTAGTTCTTGAATAATTAATTAAAACATGAAAATCATAAGAAATTAAATATAATTAAAAAGGGTTTTGATTATACCAACGTGTGTAGAACGAATAGATGATCACGAACAAATGACAAGTAGCAATAATCGTCCGGGTTCTCCCTTTTCTTTGTTGTAGCCGGCGGCACAAGGGGGCAAGAGAGAGAGAGAGCCAAAATTTTATAAAACCAAAAAATAATGAAAAGTGATTTCCCTGATGTTTTATTAAAAAGTGATCTTGGGCCAAAAGCCCACCTGTGCCTCCTCTCTTTGTCTAGCCGCGACATAGGGTCCACCAAGGGTAAACCCGTAGTTTTTCGTGTGTTAAATAATTTATCGTGTATGCTCGTGATTTATTATTCGTGATTTATTATTCGTGATTTGGTATTCGTGATCGTGTCACATTTATAATATTCATGATTGTTCGTTATTTATTGTCGTGACACGTGTATTAATATTATAAATAGAAAGTTTAAATTTCATCGTGTTTTCGTAAGTTACTGTTCATAGGTTTTTAATGCGGGTTTTACAACTCTTCTCCTATAAAAGAACAATTCTTCCTCGAATTGGAGAAATGTAAACTGAAAGATAACATACCCAAATTAGAACTGGAAATGAAGGTAAGAAGTCCGTATAGACTCCTCCGTCTCCCAAGTGGCTTCCCGCTCAGGATGATCCCTCCAGAGGATTTTGACGAAAGGGATCGTCTTCCTCCACATGACACGATCTTGTCGCTCAAGAACTCTCTCGGGTTCTTCGACATATGAAAGATCCTCTCGAATCTGATCAAGTGGATACTGGACAGCATGAACTGGATGATAGTTGTATCCTTTGAGTAAGGACACATGGAACACGTTGTGAACGTGTGATAGCTGAGGCGGTAACGCTAAACAGTATGACACTTCACCAACGCGTTCTATGATGTCGAACGGTCCGATGAAGCGAGGACTGAGCTTCCCTCTTATTCCAAAACGTCTAACTCCTCGTGCAGGTGATACCTTGAGAAAAACGTGACCACCTACGTTGAAAGACACATCTCTACGACGTTTATCAGCATAGCTCTTCTGACGAGCTCGAGCTTCCTAAAGCTTTGCCTTGGTGACAACGACCTTCTCATTGGTCACTTTAATCATCTCTGGGCCTTCAAGAAGTCGTTCGCCCACCTGATCCCAGCAGATTGGGGTATGACACTTCTGCCATACAACATCTCAAAGGGAGCACACTTGATGCTAGCATGCCAACTGTTGTTGTATGTGAATTCTACTAGGAATATATAATCATCCCAGCTTCCTGATCATTCTAGAGCACACGATCGTAGCATGTCCTCCAATGTCTGAATGATACGCTCTGACTGTCCGTCGGTCTGAGGATGAAAGGCAGTGCTGAGCTTAAGTCTGGTGCCCCAAGCTTTCTGAAGACTCTGCCAGACTCGTGAGGTGAAACGGGGATCTCTGTCAGAGATGATTTTTGATGGAGTACCATACAGTCTCATGATCTCCCTCTGGAATGTGTCTGCTAATTTGCTGACCGGATGCTCCTTGCGAATTGGTAGAAAATGAGCAGATTTTGTCAACCTATCCACAATGACCCAGATAGCGTCATTCTTCTTCTGAATAACCGGAAGACCAGTAACAAAATCCATGGATATTTTGTCCCACTTCCATGCTGGAATGTCTAATGGTTGTAGTAAACCACTAGCTCGCTGATGTTCGATCTTCACCTGCTGGCAGATCATACACTTAGAAACGAAGGTGGCAACATCCTGCTACATAAAACTCCACCAAAAATGTTGCTTGATGTCGTGGTACATCTTGGTAGAACCATGATGTATGGTAAATAGAGAACTGTGAGCCTCAGTCAACACAGCTTCCCTGAGAGTAGAGTCATCAGGAACCACTAGTCTAGTGCCCTGCCATAAGATACCGTCGTCATCAACACGAAACTCCGTATGCTGATCAAGGTTTTGAATGATAGCCAATCTCACCATCGTCCTTCTGAGCTTCCTTGATCCTAGAATGTAAGTTTGGTTCCACTCTAAGATTAGCCTAGTAATCATGTTGTCCTCGTACACAAACTCAATGTCAGTCATCTCTAGGTCACGAATGATCTCCTTTGCAATCCAAATGCCAGCAATCATACCCGACCTTCTGCTTAGAGCATCTGCCACCACATTCGCCTTACCAGGATGGTACTGAATGTTGGTGTCGTAATCCTTCAATAGCTCTAACCATCTCCTCTATCTCATGTTCAGTTCCTTCTGGGTGAAGATGTACTTGAGACTCTTGTGGTCGGTGAATATGTCATATGATTCACCATACAAATAATGTCTCCAGATCTTCAATGCGAAAACAACTGCTGCAAGCTCTAAATCGTGAGTAGGATAGTTTTTTTCATAAGGTTTCAGCTGTCGGGATGCGTATGCAACAACCTTCCCATGTTACATGAGAACGCAGCCTAAACCCTTTCCTGAAGCGTCACTATATATTTGAAATCCACCTGAGCCAGATGGGAGAGTAAGAATAGGTTCAGTCACTAACTTCTGCTTCAGATCTTCAAATCTCTTCTCTCGCTCTTCCATCCAGACGAATTTCTCTCCTTTCCTCATCAGCTTAGTCAAAGGTAAGGCTAACCGTGAAAAGTTCTCTACAAACCTGCGGTAATAGCCAGCTAAACCCATAAAACTTCTAACTTCTGTTGCAGATGTAGGTCTCGGCCATTTAGTGATAGCTTCAACCTTGGTAGGATCCATGGTGATCCCCTCTGCAGATACAATATGGCCCAGAAATGCCACCTTAGTTAACCAGAACTCACATTTAGAGAACTTGGCGTACAACTACTTCTGACGAAGAATCTATAAGACTGTACGAATGTGTTCCTCATGTTCCTCCTTGGATTTGGAGAATATCAGAATGTCATCAATGAACACAATAACAAACTTGTCCAGAAACTCATGGAAGACACGGTTCATAAATCCATGAAGACTGCTGGAGCATTAGTGAGTTCGAATGGCATGACTACGAACTCGTAGTTCCCATAACGTGTACGGAAAGCAGTCTTGGAGATATCATGCTCTTTAACCCGTAACTGATGGTAGCCGGACCTCAGATCGATCTTGGAGAAATGCATGGCGCCCTAAAGTTGATCGAATAGGTCATCATTTCGCGGCAAAGGATAACGATTCCTGATCGTGATCTTGTTCAGCTCACGATAGTTTATACATAAACGCATGTTGTCGTCTTTCTTCTTCACGAACAGTACCGGTTCACCCCATGGCGATGCACTGGGATGGATGAAAACTCGTTCCAGAATTTCATTCAGATGATCTTATAGTTCCTTAAGCTCTATAGGAGCCATACGGTAAGGAGCTTTGGAAATCGGCTCTGCACCTGGTATGAGCTCGATCCCAAACTCGACTTCACGAACAGGTGGTATGCCCGGAAGTTCATCTGGAAATACGTCAGGAAACTCTGACACAATAGGCTGATCTTGGATTGATGGAGACTCGGCAGTAATGTCATGAATATTGGTTATGAAGCCCTGACAACCGTGTGATAGCAATGCACGCGCCTCCATGGATGAAATAATCTGTACTGACCTCCTTGGCAGAAAACCATGGTGTATGTACTCTGGAGATTTAACATCACCGAAGATAACCCGATAAGTGTGGCAGTCAATCGTGGCCTGGAGTTTGGATAACCAGTCCATGCCCAAAATCAAGTCAAAATCGCACATGTCCAAAGGAAGTGCGTCAACTCTACGGATCTTGTCATCAAATTCTAGGGGAAGATCTCTGTACACTTGAGTGATTCGTACAGAGTCCCTAAGTGGCGTGGAAATGCATAAGGCATTATCTAATGGCATAGGGGAAATCCTAACACGTACAACAAAAGTAGTGGACACGACTGAATGCGTCGCTCCAATATCAAATAGAACACATGCTGCCAAAACATTCATAAAGAGATTTTTGGTGATGGTACCTGAAGTCTTATTCGCCTGATCTCGAGTAGTAGTGAACACGCGACCAGAAGTAGGAGGTGGCTTAGTGTCGGCGTATCCAGATGTGCCTTCTATCTCACCCTGGCGACATTCCTTCTGCTGATGGCCTTGTTGGCCATACTTGAAACAACCACCAGTACCTCGGCGACAAATACCAGAGTGTCTGCGCGAACAAGTAGGACAGACAGGATGCGTGAATCCTCCAGCAGGCGTCCTAGTTAGCTGAGAGCCTGTTTAAGGATTAAATGCATGAGACATGATCGTGGAACATAAACATGATTACATAGAATGTGTAAAATTTAGCAGATGAGGTAGAACGGTTAGTCTTTGAACCCCTGCGGTCCTGATCCCTGCTGTTACCATTGCAACTGATTTAATAATTGTTGGAGTGTCAGAATATCATAACATATAATAGTTGAATCATGAAAGAAGGTTAATGTAGGGACCTGATGTTGTTCGAGTTATTAGCGTTGTTACGGTAACCATCGTTACCACCACGCCTCTCAGAACTAGAACGGTCGTTAGTCTGACCGTTTCCCTTGGATGCTTGCTGCTGAGCGGCCGCAGGCTTACGGTCGTCAGTCTTCTGCCTGGAATATATTTTTGAACAGAGGGATATATGAAATGAATAATACGGATGGAAATGAATTGTTTACAATTGGTGCTTGAAGATACCTCTTTACTGCTCTGTCATCATCAAACTCCTCTCGTTCCTGAAGCATCTCGAGCTTACGGGCTGCATCGGCCACCTGCGCCACTATAGTGAAAGTAGCACATACCAAGTTGTTGGCAACCGAAGTGCGAAGTGCCCAACAAAACTTCTCAGCCTGCTCCACAGCAGTTCCTGCGGCTGGACCCAGAAATCCTGCTAAACGGAGAAACCTTTGCATGAATTTGTTGTTGTTTTCACCAACAATCTGCCGAATGTTGTGGTAGTCCCTCTTGAGCTTCTCTTGTTCAGCATGTGGAAAGTACTGATTAAGGAAGAGCTCCTTAAACCGGTCCCATGTCAGCTGTGCAACCCAATTGTCACCACCGTTGGACTGCTTGACCGATTTCCACCACTACAGCAGCAAGCCAGTCTTGCCTTGAAAACACCATCACAACGCATTGCATCGAAAATCTTCTCGATGTGAGAAATCCAAGCTTCAGCCTCGTTGGCGCTGTCAGTCTGCTTAAACGAACGGGGTCGCTATTTGTTGAATCTCTCCAACCAAGTCATAAGAGTAACCGGTGGAGGAGGGAGAGGGTTGTTGTGATTACCATGAGCCTGGAATTCCGCCTGAAGTTCATCTCTGATTTCATTGCGAAGTTGAGGAAGGAGGGCTTGCAGAGCTGCATTGACAGCTGCTGTCAAATCTGGAGTATTACGATTGTTCACCATCTGATAGTTTAAAACAACAAAATGCAACATAAATCATAAATCTGAAATGAGATAACATAAGAATGCATGAAAAATGTATAAATCAAAGAAGCAGTTTATAATGCATGAAACAATGTAAAAATGCATGATGCAGTTTATAAAACTTTTATATGAACGGGAGTGAACGCCTATGGTCAGTTCACTCAAAACAAAAGACATGGCGTAGGGACGCCAATGGGTCGGTCCTAAAGTTAAAAGTTTCGATAAAAGCACATGCGACTAAATAGGGCATGTCCTGTACCAACCATTACTTAGTCATAAACCTGCTACAATGATATGAATGCATGAAATAAAAATGAAAATGAATGAAAGCATGAAAACTAACTGTCAGTTCTATGTTGACACTAGTGACTACCCGTAAGTCACAGGTCATGTTTTATAGAGCTATAGGTCGAAACCTTGGCTCTGATATCATAATTGTAACACCCCATTTAATAGGATAGGATGCTACAGTAAATTATGGCGTATCATCAAAGCATGCAAGGTAAATGTCTAAACATTATGACCATAAATAGAAATACCAGAATCAAACACCGGTAGTCTAGTAACTCACACACAAGCCATATAAGTACTGTAAATGGAAAGGACTAAACAATGTCCAAAAGAAGTAAAGTATGATAAAGTAGAAATAAATGCATAAGGTAAAAGAGGCCGGATAGCTTCCAATCCGAATGCACATACTCTGTAGTTCCTACTTGCGTCCTTGGGTACCTGCCGTTTGGGAACATGGAAAATTAGACGGCTGAGCATAACGCTCAGTGCACGGATATACAATAAGCATGGAAAACATAGAATATGGAAGCATATAAAGAGTATAAAGCATGTATGGCAGCGGAAATGAATAAGTCCTGGAAAACCTAGTTGTCTATGATGTTAACTGGTTTTAGTTCTCAAAACATAGCTTATGTTACTTATGAAAATCTCTATTAGTTAATGTACCATAATAGCCAATATAGGTCATGAGGTCAACAACGTGCATGAATACTTGGAGGGGTGACCTTGTCATGCAAATTAGATGGGATGCCTCTAATTAACTGGTAAATGGGTAGAAGGGATCAACTCCTTGTGAAGGATGCAAGGCACACACTACATTCACCATGAAAATCTTGACTGAAACATGTAACTAGGATGCACCCATACGCCCCACATGATAATATAATGGCCAAATAACTGAAAAGGGACGCCACGAGCTATCACTCCGCCGTGGTAAAGTCATAACACTAGTGCCCTAGTGTTATGATTATGGTACCTCCATAACTAGGTGAAACTGGTCATGCATGTATATGGCTAAGGTAACTAATAAAAAATAAGCATTTAATATGTAACTACTGGGGAAAATAGTTGGCTGCATACGAGAAATCCTAATGAAGGAAGAGATTGTCCTTGCTAAAGAACGGGAAATCCGTACCTTATGTCCAGTAGAAGCTAAGGAAAATGATGAAGACTAATCCGCCTTGATGGATAACACTACATAAGAAATATGGACGTGTATGAGTTGTCTGAATTACATGTGTTTTACTAGTTTCGTGTGTTATTAGCTTGTTATACGTATTCTGTCATGTTTTACTGTTTACTGTGGTAACTGTAGTTATTCTGATGTTCTGTTGTGTATTATTCATGTATTAGTGTATTATAATACTTGTATTGTAATACTAAGTAACTTTCTAAAAATAGCAGGTTTCCATAAATAGTAAGTTTCTAAAAATAGATAGTTTCCAAAAATAGAAAGTTCCCAAAAATAGTAAGTTTCCATAATTAGAATTAAGTTGAATTATAAATAATAAGTGCAGTTAAATCGGTACAATACAAGTCATGGTTATAGCTTAATACTTAAATAACTGGTTAATTTAATTAAACTATATGTTATATGATTTTAATTAAAATACATGTTTTAATTAAAATGACTAAGTATAAATACCTTAGGTTATAAATGAATTAATTTAATAAATTAATTAACCTAAAGTTTAATATGACATGACTTATAAAAATAGTTTTTATAAAAACTCGAATCCCGAGCCCGTGTTCTAAATAAGTCGAACCAAATAAGCTAAATAAACGTCCCACCGAGACCTTGGAGGGGTCTCGGTTGACACTACTTAATTTAACAAACATGTAAACATACCCCGACCTAATGTCGGGGTCCCTTTGGTCTCGGGTCCGAACAACAAAACCAATCGAGCCCCATAGGGGGTCTCGATGGTGCCTCAGTGCACACAAACCGAAAACAAACCCACACCCCGACCCTTGATCGGGGTTCTTGCTGCGTCCGAGCCACAAACCAACCAAGCCGAGACCTTTAGGGTCTCAATGGTGGTGGATAAAAACAAGCCGAGCACCCCTTTGGGGGTCTCGGTGTCTTGGCCGAACCAACCACACACCAAACCAAACCCCGTGACTATTATATAATTATTCCCACATGGTTTTTATTACTAGTTCTTGAATAATTAATTAAAACATGAAAATCATAAGAAATTAAATATAATTAAAAAGAGTTTTGATTATACCAACGTGTGTAGAACGAATAGATGATCACGAACAAATAACAAGTAGCAAAAATCGTCCGGGTTCTCCCTTTTCTTTGGTGTAGCCGGCGACACAAGGAGGAAAGAGAGAGAGAGAGCCAAAATTTTATAAAACCTAAAAATAATGAAAAGTGATTTCCCTGATATTTATTAAAAGTGATCTTGGGCCAAAAGCCCACTTGGGCCTCCTCTCTTTGTCTAGCCGCGGCATAGGGGCCCACCAAGGGTAAACCCGTAGTTTTTCGTGAGTTAAATAATTAATCGTGTATGCTCGTGATTTATTATTCGTGATTTGGTATTCGTGATCGTGTCACATTCATAATATTCATGATTGTTCGTTATTTATTGTCATGACACGTGTATTAATATTATAAATAGAAAGTTTAAATTTTATCGTGTTTTCGTAAGTTACTGTTCACGTCACCTGTTCACAGGTTTTTAATGCGGGTTTTACAATATTAATACATGCTTAACCTAAGTATTTTATACACCTTAATTTAATTAAATCAAGCTTATATTTAACTAAATCATGTAACCTATAGTTTATTTAATTAACATGATATTATTAATAAACTATACCAATAATTACATGACTTATGTTATTTTACCAGTAAACTTAAGCTTATATTATTAGCTTATTAATCCAGCTTATTTCTAAATATGGAAACTTTCTAATTCAGGAAACTTGCTATTTTTGAAAACTTTCTATTTTTGGAAACTGATCTATTTTATGAAGTTAATCTATATTTGAAAACTTTCTATTTTTTTCGAAACTTTCTATTTTTGGAATCTTTCTATTTTAAGAAACTTGCTATTTTTAGAAAGTTATTTATTATTACACAAAAAGTATAATAATACAAGAAATACAAATAATACATAATCAAATACATAGAATACATGATAAACACAACATAACATTAAAATCAGGAAAACAAGACAAGAACATATAAAACAAGCTAAGACAGGATATAATCAGTTAAATACTCAGTAAACATGTACCCTATTTTATGTAGCATTAGTGAGATCGAAGTAGGACTTTCATTCTTTCGTCTTCTTCGTTCACTGGACATAAGGTACGGATTTCCCGTCCCTTCAGTATGGACATTCTTTCCTTATTAGGATTCCCCGTTTACAGCCAACTGTTTTCCCAATATTGTTTTATATGTTTGATTACTTATGTTAGTTTAAGAGCCTAAGTCATATACATGCATGACCAGTGTCACCTATTTATGGAGGTACCTTAACCATAACACTAGAGGCACTAGTGTTATGACTTCCCCACGGCAAAGTGATTACTCGTGGCATCCCTTTTCAGTTTTGGCCATTGTTATTATATTATCATGTGGGGCGTATGGGTGCATCCTAGTTACATGTTTTACCAGTATTATTAGAGTGATTGCGATGTGTGCCTTGCATCCTTCACTAGGAGGTTGATCCATCCTACCCAGACTATTTAATTAGAGGCAACCCCTCTAATTGCATGACGAGGTCTCCCATCCAAGTATTCATGCACGGTGGAACCTCATGATCTATATAGGCTATTGGCTAATTAATATAGTTTTCATATAAAAACATAAGTCTTTTCAAACTATAAAACCAGTTTTATGAATATGTTCCAGGTTTTCCAAGACTTATACATTTCCGCTCCTATTAGTCTTATTTATGTTTCAGCCATTCATACTATGTCATATATCCGTTCACTGAGCGTATTTGCTCAGCCGTTACTTTCCTTTCCATGTCCCAAAATGGCAGGTACCCAAGGACAAACTTGAGCATTTGGAGGACGTGCATAGGATGGAAGCTGCCTTAGACTTCTTCTCCTTTTGCCTTCTTATACTTATGCTTATTTGGACACTTGTTTTGTCCTTCTCATTTCATTTACTTTATTTATGTTTTGGGCTTATGTTTGGGAACCGATGTTTGATTATGGTCTTCCTTTTGGTCATGTATGTTTTAGTACATATTACCTTGCATGCTTTGGTGACACGCCATAATTACGCGTAGCGGTCCACTTATCAAAATGGGGTGTTATAACTATGGTATCAGAGCCAAGGCTTCGACCCGTAGGCTCTAAAACTCGACCTGTGACTAGTGGGTAGTCACCAGAAACTTCCTAAGTCACCGCTTGTTATTCCACGTATTAATGTTTTCAGCACCTTGTTGTTTTAACCATGATGTCTTCATCGATATTGTTTTACTAATATGAATGGACAACTGTCATCCATACTTAGTTACGTGTCATTGTTTCATGCATGATGTTCCTTGTGAACTGTGGCTAATTGGACTGAACCCCAGTAGTTCATAATTGGTCACATAAATGTTTTCTGATAAGCTTTGACACCGGATTTTCACTCATTTATTTCATGTATTATTGTTGCAGGTATTTTGACTAAGTAATGGTTGGTACAGGACTGGCCATGAGCTTTTAAATCGAATCATTTTGTTTTGATGAACCGAATCATAGGCGTTCATCCTCGCCATGTCATTTTGTTTAGGAGAACCGACCCATAGGTGTTCACCCAAACCCATGTCATTTCATTATCATGCATCCATACACCGTTTTCATGCATAAATTCTTCATGTTTACATGCATAATTTTTTTTTATGATTATGTATTATGTCCTAATCAAATAAATCATGTCAAATTTTATTTTTGAACCGACCCATGGTCGTCCACACCAGCGATCTTCGGATTCATTTCATTACAATCATAAATATTTTCTTCATGTCCCCTCATTAGTTACTATGTCTCTTTATGTCAATTATGTTTTCATACTATCATTGTTAACTTTGTTTTCATGCTGATTATGTTGTATACAACTTCATGTTAAGTTTGTTCCATGTTTCTTCATGATGAATTCGTCTTCATACTGATTATGTCTTATGTTTCTTATGTGAATTATGCTTCCATCATGTTGATTATGCTTTCATGCAAGACATTGATGGATTTCATGTAATTATACTTTCATGATAGTCATGGTTGGTTTTCATCAATCATGCTTTCATACAGATCATTGTTGAATTTCGTTTAACCACACTTTTAGCATTTCTCTATGCAACTAGAATGTGTCTAGGATCGCATTGCCAGGTTATCATGATGGTTTTCTAACCGTTTAACCAATTATTTTTTCTTTAAAATCATTTCAGATGATCGACCTCTTACCGATCATTTCATGTGCATTCCAGGTGTACTCTATGTACCATACCCCATGTGTACTACACGTACCTTAAGTCGGGTGTATTTTCACTTGCAATAATCCACGGGTATTCGCTGATAGATTTTAAATCATCTCAGGCGTATTCCACTTGTTTATATGCCACAAGATGCTGATGCCGCTCAGAACCAGGATATTTTACTAAATGTTGATGCTGATGACTATTTGGAGACGCTACGAGATGCTGATGCTGTTCACAACCGGGAAATCCTACAACACGAAGACAAAGACGTTGGATCAAAGTGATCGGACGAGAATATGCTTCACCACCAGAACCACAACCCATGTCCCTATTTCTTATTTACATGTCACACGTCATTCAGTTGTCTTTTCAATCATATGAGTGAGAACCGGTACCAGCCGGCCACCAAGCTGAATGGTTACATGAAACACAATCATGAGAATAACCGTCATGGAACTGACAGACAAGACGATAGTAACCACTGCTGTGACAACAACTATCCTAGTAATCGCAATAGAACACTGGTCACGGACGTGATCAGATATTACAAAGGGTTAGCAGTCCAACAGATCCGCCAATTCTGGCATGATAACCTAAGATTCACAGCTTTATTTGTTTCACACCTCGAGACACATGTCAAGACATCAGTCAAGACACATGGCTCACGTATATTTTCTAAAGACACATGTCAAGACACCAGTCAAGACACATGTCGTACGTATATTTTCCCAAGACACGAGTAAGGACACATGAGTCACGTCTATTTTCTGAAACAACCCTAAGAAATTTAGGGTACCCTCCAAGGGGTACATCCATGTTGTTGTGCCATGTATTAATCAGGCCACAAGAATCTCAATACCATCACCGGCGTATTATTCGCGTTTGGACACGCAGGATTCGTTCTAAGTGACATAGGCAAAATACACACAGTGAGATTTGTCACGTTTGCTTCATGACACTTTCAATTCTTGATTTCATATTTCATATACCCATGACCATAAAGAAAGCCATTCGTATCACCCATGTATAAGGAGGCTTTTCCTTCAGTCTAATGATAAGATCCAATCTGCTAACGCACTTACCTCGGACAGTCAGACTGATGCGATTTAAATATGATTTTGATTATGGACTAAGAACAGCAGCCCATGCTACGGTTAGTCACCATTCATATCAGAGTATGTACAGCGATGTTCAGGCTACTGAATACATTCATCATGATTTTCCATCAGGAAAATCTGTACAAATAATTATACTTTACAAGCACGTATTTGTTGTTGCATGGCTGCGAATAATCCAGCTATTATTGATGACACGTCTTCTGAAGCTCCTTACTCATAACCAGCCGATTATTCCAGAATCTTACCACATGTATTGCAGAGTAACCTTCTAGGAGAGGGACGGTAAAATGAGATTATGTGTCGACTACCGTCGATTTAAACAAATCACCCTTCATAACCGTTATCCTCCTCCACGTATTGAAATTGTGTGTGAGCGACTATAGAGTGCTAAACCTTTTCCAAGATCGACTCATGATCATGCTTCCAGCCTTGGCGAATGAAAGAGCAGGACATTTCCATGACTGCTATTCGTACACGACTTGGTCATGCTAAATTCATGATTTTGTATTAGTCTCATAAATGCTCCAACAACACTATGGATTTAATAAATTGAGTTTCCATGAACTCATAAACAAATTCATCAGTGTTTCATCGAGGACAACCTGGTTTTCTCTAAGTCTAGAGAAGAGCAGGAATACCACATTTACACTATGTTGCAAATTCTACGACAGGAGAAATTTCACCCTGAAATTTTCTAACATAAATTCTGGTTGATTACAGTGACACGCTGAATCACATGGATTTTCACGGTTAATTTTACCATGACTCACCTTTTGCGTGACGGTGAGAACCCTACACTACATTAGGTGTTCCAGAAAATCCTACGCTAAGAGAAGTCAAATTTCGAAGACTCATAGTTTCGCAAACTCCTATGTATCAAGTTTCAATGAAGCAAGATATAGTTACGTTCATATCTAAGTACCTGTCATACCAACAGGCTAAGACAGAACACCAACAGACTGGGATGTTTATCCACCGTCAGAAATTGTGATCAGAAATGGGACAAGATCTCCATGAATTTTGGTTACTAGATTACAACAAACTTAGAAGAAGCATGAAGCTATCTGGGTTATTGTCAACAGTTTGACAAAGTCTGCAGAATCCTTACATCCGCAAGGATTCCAAAGTCAGCAGATTTCCAGACATTTTCCAGCCAAGGATCATCTATCACTTGGTACTCCCTCAGCTATCGGACCAGACAAAGATTCACATTGTATTCCAAAATTACGTTCATGTCCTTTGTCCGTATCCTGGCTTACGATTTTACGTTCATTTTTGTTCTGAGAAGTTTTGCAAAAGCTTGAGAGACCAGACCCAAGTTTAGTATAAATCTCTATCCTCAGACAGACGTTTGACGTCACATTCCACGTCTCACCTTATAGCGTTTGGCGTACCGCCGCCGTTATTCCATGTTCACGATATGTTTCACATGTCATGTTCATTCCACGTTTCTCATATCACGTTTACGATATGTTACACGTATCATTGATCACCATATGTTTTCTCATATTACACTAACTGATGTAGGATTTTCGTACATGTTTTAAGAAAAACGCGTATGAGCGGCAAGTATTATGTGTTACGAGTTAATTATAAACCATAAAACCGAATAAGTGTGAGTTCGTTCTCGGCGGAGGTGTATGTTGTGTATGCCAATTATATAAAATCAAATTTTGGATTAGTGTCGTTTTTGGATGAGAAAGAGAGAAAAATAAAGACGATGTATGCTAAAAATTACCCTACGACGTAAAAACGTAAAATCGTAAAATCGACAAAAAATGAAATCCACTAAAATTAACCAAAATTTTAATTTAAACTAAGAAAAATATAAATAAAACAAAAATGAAAACAATAATTTCAAAACCTTTTTAATTATTTTATATTAATTTTTAAAGTTTAATAAAAAACCAAAATTAAATAAAATTGAAAAAGAGTGAAATTGAAATTTTTTTGTTTTTTAAACCTCAAAAATATTAATTAAAACTTAAAAATAATTTTTCAAAATTTTTAAAACACTTTTTTCTATTTTTTATCTATTTTCTAAAAATGTATAATAAAAATATTAATAAAAAAATAAATATAAAAGTTAAAAATAAACTTTTACTCTTATAAAGTCCTAAACTATATAAGAAACATAAGAAAATTTTGAGAAGGCAAAAAGCAAATCCTAATAAGCTGTAAACAGCTTATAAACGTTCGGAAAGTTATATAAGCTAAAACCGAAATACCCCTTAACACCCAACCCTAGGGAACATTATACTGATAAAGTCCCTAGGGCAGTTGGTAAGTGTGTGGGTTGTGGTGTGAGTGGCGTAGGTTCGAGTCCTGGCCACGTCCAAAATTTTAGAACTTTTTTTTTTCTTTTATAAAAACTTGTTATTGGTGATCTAAACTACACAAAAACTCAAACCAAATAAAAAAACAAACGTTTTTAGAGCCTGAAAATGATCAAAAACTAAACAGACCTGGGTTTAAACTAACTGGCTAGATGTTGTCCGATAAAAGAAAAGAACAAAATAGACGTTCTCGGATGGAAAAGTAAATGCAATGAATGCTTTTGAGAGCTGATTTTGGCTCGTTTTGCTTTGTTTGTTGTTGATATTGGAAAGCAATGGCACTCCTACACTCAGTTGAGTGTAGGGAGTCAAGTAAAGCAGAAAAAAACAAGTACAAGCACAAGTAACACAAAATATGGCAAAGTAAGATCACTGATACGATGATATGGTTCTAGGCACCTATGACTGATTTATATGGCACAAAGTGAATTTTAATCCACCAAGACAGGCTCAAAACCCCACCAATGCACAATTTAGCAAGTCCTTAACCCTAAATTACAACTTACTCTAACTGTTTCCAAATTTTATGATCAAAAAAATCAAAACCAAACCTGTTTGTAGTCTACTGATTGTTTACTAGCTTATTTTTCCAAAAAAATGAACATGCAAACCTTGTTTAACACTACTGCACTTAAAGTAAACTAGCAAAGACACCTACCACTAACCTTGTGAGTGTGTTTGACTTGTTTTAATACAATGTTGTGTCACCCAACACAGTTAAAACCATAAACACAAACACTCCCTTAACTTTTGAAATAGATTTTTAACAAATAGATTGCAAGAAGGAGCATTCAATAATTATTACTATCTACTCAAACATGCATAATGTTAGAAATACGTTTTTACGTATATTAGAAGTATCGGTCACTCCACAATAATATTCATGTTGTAATAGCTCGTAGTTAGATAATAGTTGTTATTTGCTTATTAACTTAAGTAAGAACCGGTCCATGGGCTTGTCATGGACCGGCCCAAGCCCAATGTTTGGCTTGGACTATAAATACCCCTTTCCACTAAGGAAAGGGGTTGGTTGTTGTTTCATTCACATTTCATAGTAATAAAATCTTCCATATATTTCTCTCACTTTCTCTCTCTAGTTTCTCTCACTAGAAAACATCAACCCACTTCATAGATTCATAGGTTATCAATTTCTACATTTGGTATCAGAGCTATGGGGTGATTTAAGGTAAGGATTGTGTTGCTTTTTTAGTTTTTGAATCTATTAGTGATCTTTAGAAAAAATCAATCTTGAATCTTGTTGTTTTTGGTGTTTTTGTTATTGGGATTGATTGATAAGGATTGGGTTTAGCTTATTTTGGTAAAAATCATAAAACTTTTTGTGGTTTTGGATCAAAAATCGGGGTTAAAAGCTTCTTTTTAAGTCTCGGAAACAATTTCTTCCAGTTTTTTTCCGAATAGGATTCCGAATAGGAGGATTTTCAGCATAGACAGTTTATTCCGAATAGGAGGAGTTTTCGAATAGAAGAAATTTTTCCGAATAGAGAATTTTTTCCGAATAGAAGAAAATTTTTCCGAATAGAAGTTTTTTCCGAATAGAAGTTTTTTCCGAATAGAAGATTTTTTCCGAATAGCCAATCTTTCCGAATAGACACCAATTTTCCGAATAGCCAACTTTTCCGAATAGACACCAATTTTCCGAATAGCCAAAATTAGGAAATATTCCGAATTGCCATCATTCCGAATAGACCAGTTTTTCCGAATAAGCCAAATTGCCAAAATATTCCGAATTGAAGAAAACATTCCGAATAGGGGTTTTTCCGCATAAGGGTTATTCTGCATAGAGTTTATTCCGAATAGGGTATTTTTCAGCATAGGATTATTCCGAATAGGCATTATTCCGAATAAGGGTTTATTCTGAGTTTGGGTTATTCTGTATAAGCAAGTTCAAGGGGTATTTGAGTTTTTTCGACGATCTTTAGTGGATTTAATCTTGAGTTTAACCAACACAACACAAATTCTCAACCTTTCTTCACTGCTCGATCAAACGATAATCTTTGAGTCTGTTAAGTGATCACAATGAATCCAAGTTCATTAATGCCTCAGATGACATCTCTTACGGATATCTCGATCATAACGGGGACTGATAGTCGTCCACCGATGCTTATTAAAGAGGTGTTTGAGGCATGGCAAGGTCGAATGATGCAATATCTAAAGGGGAAACCGACTTACGGAAGGCTTATGGTTAAATCGATTTTGAATGGTCCACTCGACTATGGTACCATTACGGTTGACAACGTGACTAGACCACGAGAATTTGAAGAACTCACTCCAGCTCAACAACTTGTTGCAGATGCAGATGAAAAAGCTCTTCAAACAATTCTTCAAGCTCTTCCCCATGATATTTATAGGATGGTAAGCAAGTATACGGTAGCAAAAGACTTATGGGAACGTCTTAAGGTGTTGCTACAAGGTACATCTCTCACAAAACAGGAAAGGGAATGTCAGTTGTATGACCTGTTTGATAGATTCACCTACAACCAAGGGGAAACACTTCACGATTATTACTTCAGATTCACCACACTCATGAATGATCTGAATGTATACAATCTTGAGATTGCTCCATTCCAGGTTAACACCAAATTCTTGAATACTCTACCTCAAGCTGAATGGGGTGAGTATATTACCGATGTCAAGTTAACCAGGGATCTGCACAAGTGCAATTTGGATCAAATATATGCCTTCCTTCAGCAGCATGAGAAGCATGTGATTATGCATCGTTCTCCTCGAGGTATGTATCCAGACTCCTTAGCTTTGATGGCGAATCAACCAAGTTTGTCACACAACAACACACCCTATATCTTGGGACATCAAGCCTATCATGCATCACCTTACATGACACCAACTTTTCCCCAATACTCGATTTTACCACAACCCCCCACCTCACATCAGCAACAATATCGGTTCAGTGCACCCACATCACAGTATGGTTCACAACTTCATCCAGCAAATGTTGCACCTTATGCTCAGCCTTCATATTCGTCTTATCAAGAGAATGCAGCATATCAAACAAGCTACCCTGATCAAATGAGTATTCCTTCTACTGATTATGCAGCTCATCCAGATCAAGCACTGTATTGTGATGATGAAGAAGTCCCTGTTCCTGTTTTCCAACAAGGAGCTGACCCAGTTGAAGTGCTAACTACTATGTCTGCTTATCTCACAAGAACTTTAAGCAAACGAGGATTCAGAGGATCAGCTCCTACCAACAATCAGTTGAGGAATTCATCCAATTCTCGCCAACAAGCTACAATTGAGAATGGCAGGGTAATGGTTCAGCCAATTCAACCATATCAGGGGAGAACTTCCACATCAACCAATGTTCGCACCGCCAATCCTGCTCCTGCTCCAATGGTCAATAATCCTCCACGGGCTAATACAGGCAAGTTGAGAATGATCACATGCTACAACTGCAAGGAAGAGGGTCATATGTCCAGGGATTGTAAGAAACCCAAAAGGAGAAGGGATGGACAGTGGTTTGCAGAAAAGATCTATCTGGTAAATGCTCAGGCGCAAGGAAGGGAACTTGATGAAGAGGAGCTTGCATTTCTTGCTGACCCAGGGATTGCTGAACAAGACGTTGTCACTACGCAGAATGCAGCTTACCAAGCCGATGATCTTGATGCGTATGATTCCGACTGTGATGACTTTCAAACTGCAAAGGCTGCTTTCATGGCAACTTTCTCCAGCTTAGGGCCAGATAAGAAATCTGAGGTACTTATTGATAACACGATAATGCCACTGATGCTAGTATTCAACCACATCAAGTTGGGCAAGAGAGTGCTGATTCGAATGAATCTTCGGTGGTGAGTCTTTCAAATGAGGAGACAAACAATGATAGCAATATCAATGTGAGTCCCCAGATTTTGAGTGAATCACAACCGGGATCCATTTCGCATACGCCTACTCCTGCTCAACAAGATTTGGTCATGGTTCCTGCTACATTACTTAGCCAAATGAATGCTGCACTCTTAGAAACCTTAGCTAAGAATAAGAATTTGTCTGATGAGCTTGCCTTAAGCAATGAGAAAGTACAAACTTTGGAATTAGTGCCTTCGTCTAGTGTTCTCACAAATCTCGAATATGATCATTTTAGAAACAAACAAATGAGTCACTTGCAAGAAATCGAAAACTTAAGAGCAAATCTGTCTAGTGAACTTAAAGAAAAGGAGTTAGTGGTCACTAATTTTCAAAAACTTCAAACTGATTTTGAATTACTCGAATCTAAGAAGACTGAAATGGAGATTAATGCTACTAATAAGATTAGAAGTCTAGACTACTTGCTGTTAAGACAATACGCTGCTTCACAACTAGTTCACTTATTTGATGCTTCGTTTAAAGAGTTTAACTTATCACGTCTAAAAGGCCTTCCCCCTAATCCACGATATGCAAAACAAGCTTTAAGACATAGTCCTAGACTTTATAATGCAACTCAATTAGGATTGGCTTTAGACCCGATTGTTTTTCCCAATGATCGAACAAGTAAGGTTCTAGTTGATGAGGATCGGTCATACAATTCAGAAAAATATCCCGAGTGTGATTATTTTAAAATGAATAAGGAGCTTGCTAAAACTGATTTTAGAGTTCGCTTCCATATGGATAAAGATCTCATTACAGCACCAACCTACATGTTAGAGGAAGAACGCCCTAGTACATTTCCTACACTTGTCAACATGGAAGGTCCTAAGGAAATTCCAAAGAATCTTCCACCTGTTAGCACTGTATGGTTAAACTTGAAAGAGATTAACCGATACTTTACTAACTTTGACAAGGTCATTTTGGAATGTACGACTTCAAATGGCTTAAACGCCGGAGAATGGGCTTTCGAACACATGAACGAGGTGTTTAAAACTAAGATCAATCCGTTTGTCGAAAGTCTAAAAGGAAGTTTTGCATCTCTTAAGGAAAATCTTCAGTTTGAAATTGGTGAAGTTCAAAAAGTGTTTTATGAAATGGACACCGCTTACGAACTGCAACTAATTGAAAAGGAAAAGATTTCAACCGAATATGACCGATTCTTGTCCGAAGTAATCTCGTGTGATGTGCTTACTATTTTAAATGTTAAATATTCGAATGAGCTTACATCCGCTATGATGAATTGTGATGCTGTGAATATTTGTGAGGATATTTGTGATGATGTTTGTGATATTTCTGTAAATGTTGCTGAAACTGTAAATGAGGTAGATAATCATTCTTGTCACGAATCTAACGCTGAGTTTTTAAAGCTACAAGATTCTTATAATTTACTTTCTCAACGCTTTAATCAACTAGAACAACATTGTATATCTTTAGAATTAAAACAACAAGCTCAAAATGAAAATCTTTTGATATCAAATGTTTGTGAAAACGGTGTTGAGACAAGTGACAAGATGATTGCAATTGTTAAGACATTAGAGGAAGAAATCATGAGATTGAAGAGAGAGATATCATCAAAGGAAACATTAAGAATGGAACTAGAGGCCGCAGAGTCTAAAAACCAGGTCTTAGAAATTAGACTATCAACTGTTCTAGGGGAGATGGATCGGACAAGGCAGGGACTATCCGCTCTTTATGGTTCACTAGAAGAACGCTTCGCTTTTAATGCGGCACAGCAACAATATTATGTTGAACAACTGAACCAAAAGTGCGAAGAAATCTCTGACTTGAACATCCTGCTCATAGACAAAAATATGGTTTTGGCTGAGTTAAAGGAGACACTTCTTCTCACCCGACAAGAAGTTGTTGATAACTTAGCTACCGACTCTGCACCGTCCACTAGTGCTCCAACAACCAAGAAAGTAGTGCTTTATAAGAATCCGCTTCATAAGAGAAACCAGCTTACCTATGATGATTATATGAGGAATGCCATTAAGCATGTCGATCTTCTTAGGGATATTGTAGACGATCTTTATGCCTTAGATCCCTTAAGCAGCGACTATTATTCGGCTCATGAATATGTTAAGCGAGTTCAATATTGCTTGGCTTATTTGCAATACATAGGTACACCAGGTTCTGCACTACTTAACAATAGGCCCATTGCTGTCACTCCATTTAATAAGACTCCAGGAGCGAAACCGTCATTGGCATAATCAAGTAAGACACCTTTAAAATCTGCTGCTAATATTCCCAATTTGCCTTCTACAGGATTAAAAGAGACTACTAAGGCTAAAGGATCGCCACTCAAGAAAGCTAAGATCAAGCCCGCCACTAGTAGTGCCACAAAGAAGAAAGTAGAAGTCCACAATAGGAATGCTAGTTCAGTTTTAAATAAAACGAATCATGTTAAGACTAAAAGCTCTGCGCCTGTGCAGCAGCCTAAACCATTCGTGAATTCTGATTTAAATTGTTGGAATTGTAATGAATGTATGTTTTCCCAGCGTCATGATTTGTGTCTGATTGATCACGTTAATGAAATGAATGCTATTAAGAATGGTCTTGAATGGAAGCCAACGGGTAGAACTCGTGCCCAAGTTGGCTGGCAATGGCGTCCCACTGGTAGGACCTTTACTCTCGATGGTAAAATGTGCCCTTTAACTAGGAATGCATCCATTGAGGTTAGGTCTGAGCGTCCTTTAGTTAGGAACACTTGCACTCAAGTAAGGAAACAGCGCCCATTAATTAGGTCAGCCCCCACTATAGTGCCTATCAGTGTAGAAATACCTCAGGATTTGAGCCAATTAGAATCTACACCACCAATTAAGAAGAAAAAGGCTAGGAAATCTAAGAAACCTAGAGTTAGCAAATCTAAGATTATTAAATCTGTACCTGCTAATAACAAGGAACACTCAGATTCCGATACCTCTACATTGTCTTTGTGTGGTGATATTTTCAGGTGGTCCAAATCATCCTGTGGTATTTGGACTCCGGTTGTTCAAAACATATGACCGGAAATCGCTCGATGCTCCGAAATTTCGTCAGCAAGTTTCTTGGTACGGTTAAATTTGGGAATGATCATATAGCAAAGATTATGGGGTATGGTGAATATCAGATTGGAAACGTGACGATTTCTAGGGTATACTATGTTGAAGGTCTTGGTCATAACTTATTCTCAGTAGGACAGTTTTGTGATTCCAACCTTGAGGTTGCTTTTCGACAACACACTTGCTTCATCCGCAACTTGGAAGGAAAAGATTTGTTGAAGGGATCTCGTGGTGCAAATCTTTACACTTTGTCCTTACAAGACACGATGGCCGCTTCTCCAGTATGTCTTCTCTCTAAAGCTTCGAAGACCAAGTCATGGTTATGGCATCGCAGATTATCTCATCTTAATTTTGATGCTATTAATCATCTGGCTAAAAACGAGTTAGTTCGTGGTCTTCCCAAGCTTAAATTTCACAAGGATCATTTATGTTCCGCGTGTTCAAGGGGGAAAAGCACCAAGAAATCTTACAAACCCAAAGCTGAAGACACTAATCAAGAAAAACTTCATCTTTTGCATATGGATCTTTGTGGACCGATGAGAACTGAAAGTGTGAGCGGTAAGAAATTCATTCTCGTCATTGTGGATGATTTCTCAAGGTTTACATGGGTTAGATTTCTACGTACAAAGGATGAAGCTCCGAAAGCTATCATTACTTTTCTGAAATTCATTCAGGTACGTTTGAATACCACTGTCCGCCGTATTCGTACAGACAATGGTACAGAGTTCGTCAACCAGACTCTTCGTGATTATTATGAAGGAGTTGGTATATCACATGAAACATTCGCTGCACGCACTCCACAACAAAACGGTGTCGTTGAAAGACGGAATCGTACACTTATGGAAGCTGCTAGGACCATGCTTATTTATGCGAACGCTCCATTGTTCTTGTGGGCAGAGGCTATTTCTACTGCATGTTTCACCCAAAACCGTTCTATCATTCGGAAACGCCATGGAAAAACACCTTATGAGCTTCTACATGACCGCAAACCCGATGTTTCATTTTTCCATGTGTTTGGTGCTCTGTGTTATCCAAACATCAATAGTGAGAACTTGGGTAAGCTTCAACCAAAAGCAGACATAGGTATTTTCATTGGTTACTCACCGTCCAAAAGAGCATACCGAATCTATAACCGTCGTCTTGGCAAGATTGTAGAAACTATGGACGCTGATTTCGACGAGCTGACAGCGATGGCTTCTGAGCAACACAGCTCTGAACCCGCGCTTCATGAGATGGGACCCGGTGCTATAAGTTCCGGATTAGTTCCCAACAATCCTACTTCTACATCATTTTTACCACCATCAAGGCCCGAGTGGGATAAACTGTTTCAACCGTTGTTTGATGAATTCTTCGATCCCCCGACTGATGAAGTTCCAGCACATGTAGTAATTGCTCCAATACCTGAAGTGGTTGCTCAAGTTAATGAACCTTTATCTAATGCATCTACAATTCATATTGCACCGGATGCACCTTCACCAAGTGATTCTCAAACTACAACTGAATCATCACCCCTACTTGTGCCTAATGATGTGGAAGAGGATTCTACTGATCACGACCTGGAATATGCTCACTTGCAAGAGCTTCCTTTCTTTGGTGTAGCGATCCCTGAAAACCCTTCAGCCGCCTCTACCTCAGAAGAAGCTCCATCTATTGTTCACTCTAGACCACCTAGGATTGAAAACCATAGCACTAAATGGACAAAAGATCACCCAATTAGGAATGTTATTGGAGATCTAGATCGACCAGTCTCTACACGCCACCAACTACAAGAGAGTGCACTCTATTGCTACTTTGATGCATTTCTCTCTGAAGTTGAACCCAAAAATTGGCAGCAGGCTATGACCCAATCATCTTGGATTGAAGCTATGCAGGAGGAACTCAATGAATTCAAACGACTAGAAGTATGGGAATTGGTTCCTCGCCCTGACAAGGTTAACATCCTTACCTTGTTATGGGTTTATAAGGTTAAACTTGATGAGATGGGTTCGGTATTGAAGAATAAAGCAAGATTGGTCGCTAGAGGATATAAACAAGCCTTGGGTATAGACTTTGAGGAATCTTTTGCTCCTGTGGCTAGATTGGAGGCGATTAGACTATTCCTTGCGTTTGCTGCTCATATGAACATGATCGTCTATCAAATGGATGTGAAGACGGCATTTTTGAACGGTGAACTAAGGGAAGAGGTTTATGTTAGTCAACCGGATGGGTTCGTCAGCACGGAGTCTCCTAACCATGTGTACAAGCTTAAGAAGGCTCTCTATGGGTTGAAACAAGCTCCACGCGCGTGGTATGATCTTCTGTCAACATATCTCATGTCGGAAGGCTTCTCCAAAGGCAAAGTGGACCCCACTCTATTCACTCTCAAGGACGGCAATGACATGCTTCTGGTACAAATTTATGTTGATGATATAATTTTTGCTGCCACTAACATAGAATTGTCTAAACAATTTGAGAATATAATGTCCACACGCTTTCAGATGTCGATGATGGGAAAAATTTCATTTTTCTTAGGATTACAGATTTCTCAGAATCCCAGAGGCATCTTTATTAATCAATCCAAATATGCTCTAGAATCTCTTAAGAAATATAACTTTGAGAATTGTGACCCCGTAGACACTCCAATGGTGGAGAAATCCAAGTTAGATGAAGATAGGGATGGGATTATTGTCGATCCGAAACTTTACCGTGGAATGATTGGCACCCTTCTCTATCTGACTGCTAGCAGGCCTGATTTGCAATTTGCTGTATGCATGTGTGCCCGGTATCAGGCTCGGCCTACCGAAAAGCACTTACATGTCGTTAAAAGGATCTTTCGGTATCTAAAAGGAACACTTCATCGTGGTCTATGGTATCCGAAAGATTCCTCGATTGCTTTAATATCATACGCAGATGCCGATCATGCTGGATGTTAAGATACGAGGCGTAGCACTTCTGGATCTGTGCAACTCCTAGGAGATAGATTGATCAGTTGGTCTTCAAAAAGGCAGAAAAGCGCTGCAATATCAAGCACGGAGGCTGAATACATCGCCATGTCCGGTTGTTGTGCTCAAGTCCTTTGGATGAGATCACAATTAACTGATTACGGTCTTGGATTTAACAAAATCCCGATGTATTGTGACAACAAGAGCGCCATTGCCCTTTGCTGCAACTATGTTCAACACTCCCGGGCCAAGCACATAGACATTCGCTACCATTTCATTAAGGAGCAGGTGGAGAACGGAGTGATCGAGCTGTATTTTGTCACTACTGAGTACCAGCTGGCGGATATGTTCACCAAAGCCTTAGATCGAGGACGAATCGAGTTTTTGATCGACAAGCTTGGCATGAAATCATTCACTCCAGCGACTCTCAAAGAGTTGGCAGAAGAATCAGCTGAATAGTCGTGGTAAACTATTCAGAGTATCCTTTGGTTGTGATCATGTATATTATCGTAAATATCTAAACCACAAAAGAAAAATACAAAAATATAAAACCAAGAAAAACCATAAAAAATATAAAACCAAGAAAAACCATAAAAAATATAAAACCTATAAAAACCATAAAAATTATAAAATCAAGAAAAACCAAAAATATTTTTCGTTTAAAACGGGCATGTCTTTTAGTACGGTAATATTTACGGCCTTAGAAATGTCGATCAATATTGACACGGTGCCATAAATAGAGTCCGTATAAAAGTTGTACATTTTTAAAACATGCCCATAATGGCTTGTAGTTATTTCAGACTGCAACCCGGTTTTCATATTAAAGTCACGTATTTCCTTGGAAAACGTTGGCTCAGAACGGGAATTAATTTTCTCGGGCGTGATTTACAAGCCAAATCATGCAAAGGGATCAAGTTTACTTTACAACTTGGTCTAACACGAATTTGTGTACTTCTCAGTGCATTAATTTGTTAAAATAAGAGAAATCTTATTGACACCACGAATCAAACTTTTTCAAGATATTAATTGGGAAATGTTTTTTCATCATCATGTGCCTCATTAAACAATGACTACAGCTCTTTAAATAGAAAACGGGTCATCGTTTAAGGGGGAGAAAATGTTTCATCATCTTTCATTTCAAAAAGATCTTCAAAAGTTTTCAAGGAAACTCATAAAACTTAATGGTAAATGGTTGGATTGCTTTGGAATTATCTTGTTGATTGCTTATAAATGTGTTTTGAATAGTTTTGTGATTGTGATTGTGTTAAGATAGGTTAATTACTCAGGCTAGGGCAACGAACTTAAGATAGGGTCAAAATGACAAGAATCAACTTGGAAACACAAAAGAATTTTCTTGTTTGTTGAAAAGAGGAAAATTGAGGGGGTAAAAGTTGACATTATGTCAAACTTGTGAAAAATTTGACTTAGTCAAATTCATCCCCCCCGTTTTGTTTCTAACCCTTCACTGTTTACAATCCCTTTGCCGCCATTGATTACCTTACACACAAAAACTCACGATAATCATTCAAACTTGCATCAATCAGTTATCTTCTAGTTCAGATCTTCACAAAAGGTATTAAATCGGCTTAATTTTTCATGAACATCAAGTTAATTAACTGCTTAATTGGTAAATCAAACGAATCTAATTACTGTTCAATTAGGGTTGATTAATTTGGGGGTTTTGCTTGGGTTATATTCGGAATAGGTTTAATTGCACTATTTTTGCCTTTAGATCAAGTGAATCAAACGGATTAAGTGCCTAATTAGAAAAAAGTGTAACTGTTGAAAACTTTCCGCATAGAAGCAATTTTTTCCAAATAGAACGGTTTTTCCGCATAAGGCAAAAGTTCCGCATAAGGAAAAAGTTCCGCATAAGCAAAAAGTTCCGCATAAGGCAAAAGTTCCGCATAAGGAAAAAGTTCCGCATAAGCAAAAAGTTCCGCATAAGGCAAAAGTTCCGCATAAAGAAAAAGTTCCGCATAGGGCAAAAAGTTCCGAATAGGGCAAAAGTTCCGAATAGGGAATTTGTTCCGAATAGGGCAAATGTTCCGAATAGGGATAATGTTCCGAATAGGGATAATGTTCCGAATAGGGATAATGTTCCGAATAGGGCAAATGTTCCGAATAGGGCAAATGTTCCGAATAGGGCAAATGTTCCGAATAGGGATAAAGTTCCGAATAGGGATAAAGTTCCGAATAGGGATAAAGTTCCGAATAGGGATAAAGTTCCGAATAGGGATAAAGTTCCGAATAGGGATAAAGTTCCGAATAGGGATAAAGTTCCGAATAGGGAATTTGTTCCGAATAGGCCAAAGTTCCGAATGGGGAATTTATTCCGCATTGCCCAAATGTTCCGAATAGCCTTTTTTATTCAGAATAGGAATTTTTTTCCGCATAAGCTATATGTTCCGAATAGGACTTAAATTCAGCATAGGACTATTATTCCGAATTGAGTGAATATTCCGAATAGAAGATGTTTGCATGATTTCAAGGCTCAAGGGTTTATGTCATATGTACAATGCTTAGGTTTAAAGTCATAATGATATTCATACTTGTTTGTATCAACCTTTGTGTTTTATCTTAAGCAGAGACGATGACTAACCCTACCGTACAACAACTACAAGACAACAGAGCCGCCGCCATTGCTGAAGCCAAGACTCTAAAGTTTGTTCCAAACAACTACCGTCTGAAGGAGGTATCTCACTCTACCCATAATGGCTTTAAGGTAGCTACAGCCATGCTTGATAAATCTCACTTCAAGTATGCGCTAAGGAGAAGTGCTTCGGTGCCCTATGACTACCTTTACGAGTTCTGGGCTACCAAAGAGAGGACGTCGAACAAGATCACCTTTTCCTTGGACAACAAGCAGCAGACGCTTACTGTGTCAGACTTCAGGAAGATCTTTGGCTTTCGACCGATACTCAAAGGTCTACCATCATACTCACCCAACCCAACCAAGGACCAGATGATGGAGATGTTCACCGCCATTGGATGTCTTGACATACGAACCCCGTCTGAGTTTACTACTGCCAAAATTGGTCAACCATGGAAAGCTATTTTTGGGATTCTTAGCCGATGCTTGACACCCAAAACAACTGGGTATGATGCTGTTCGTCCACCGATCATCAAAATGTTTTATGGTATGTTCAAAGGTATGGGTATTGATTATGCATCACTGCTGTGGGAGGAGTTTACTTTTCAACTCTTCACTAACACAAAGGGTAAAATCAAAACTTACCAGTACCCTAGGTTTATTAAGTTGATCATACATTACTTTATGGAAAACGATGCATCCATTAACAAGCTTGCAGGTAGTCGTCACCACATGATAGATGATGATGATTTGGTAGACTTAAGGCAGGAGACTCATTCGAATACGGTTATTCCTGGTCCCATTCCCAGTCATCTTCTGACCGATGAGATCATTGAATCTGATGATTACAAGAACTTGCTCACGGAAATTGAGAAACAACGAGCAAGCCTTCTAGCAGGTGAAGACTCATCTACCACGGTTAAAAGCAAAGGTAAAAGGAAGCAAGCAGATTTACCTGAGCCCAAAACTAAGAAGAAGAAGACAGAGGGTAAGAAAGGAAAGGGTAAGGCTGATGAGATGCGTCTGCGTGACGAAGAAAACATTGTTGATCCTACTCTTGATAAAGCTGAACAACAAATGATGAAGATAGCCATTAAAAGGAGTAGGAAAGATACTGGTGGTAGTGGTTCAGGTGTAAGAGTAGACGTTGAGGATGAGTACATGGACCCTGATGATGTTGATGAGTTTTTACCAACCAAACAGGTTTCTACACCACTTCCTCCACCACCACCAAAGCCCATCCTTAGCACCGCAGTCACAACCGAGCCTATTCCCTCAACCCCGAGCAGCTCTGCAACATCTGCAATGGCATCAATAGTGATGGCCGAGTTGTTGGATAAACACGTGGACAAACAAAAGCGAGAAATGGATGAACTTCGCCGAGAGTTAAATAGAAGAGCTCAAAGTGAAGAAGCATCAAGGAAAGCTCAAGAAGAGTTGATTGCCAAGTTCACTGCAGACATGGAAGCTACACGTAAAGCTCATGCAGAGGAACTTGCTCAGGTTAAAAAGGATGAAGCTAATAGGCATCAAGCACGAATTAAGAGACTTCAAGCTATTAAGGATGACCTTAAAGAGCAAAAAGACGCTCTTGAAGCTACTATTGAGCAGAGAGTGAAAGACTCCGTTGAATCCTTAATGCCTAAACTGCGTGATGATTTGAAGACGCTTGCTGCTGACAACTTAATGATCAAATCATCCAATCCTTCCGAAGCCGCCTACAAGATCGCTTATGACTTGACGGATTTTGAACTGAAGAAGATCCTTAAGGCTCGAATGAAGGAACTTGGATCGTTTGATAAATCGAGGAAACAACGGGCTCTCTTCAAATCCCTGAATGACGCTATCATGGAGGATGATAGGTTGTTCAAGACGTTTGGAAGTGTGGTACCCTACCACATTCTCCCTGAAGAAGAACGGGAAGAGAGTGAGGAAGACGAGGGTACTGGTGGAGAGGAGGAGGAAGAAGAAGAAGAAGATAAGAATGAGGAGGAGGATGAGGATGAGAATGATGAGGATGATGAGGACGATAGTGATAATGATGATGAAGATGAAGATGAGGATGAGGATGATGATGATGAGGATGGAGATGATGATAATGATGGTAATGATGGTGGTGATGGTCACCAGGAGAGTGTTAAGGGGAGCAATGCGGATAAAGGTGAACAGCGTGAGAAAGGGGATAAGGGCGCCAGCTCAAAGAAAGTGGTTAAGTCTGGCACCAAGTCAAAGAAAGATGCAGCACCAAAGGAGAAGTCTACATCCACGGAATCCAGACGATCGAAGTGGCGCCATGACGTGAATGCCACTACAGGGTCATCTATTCCTGGTACATTTATCCATAAATCAATACCTGTTACCACTAACCCCGTTAGTTCTTGTGTTGTTACTCCTGTGATTGCAGAATCGGTTACCGAACCAGAAGCTGCACAACACTCACCCGTCCATGACACTGCTGAAATGCCTGAATCTGAACAAGCAGATGTTCACGTCTCTACTCCTCTGCAACAAAACCCACAATCTACTATTCCTGAACCAAGCACAAGGAACTGGGAGGACACGTTGGAAATCGACGAGACTGCTCCACCACAGGCTTGGATCACGGTAGCAGCGCAGTATGATCCGATCACCGACGCCGACAAAGAAGTCTTGTACCTTCGTATCCGAAGTCCGATTGACTTATGTGCATTTCTTGCTCATGAGTATAAGACTTCGGTTACTCCATCATTGGTGAAGAAAGTACTGACGGATAAAAGACTTCGCGCCAAAACCCGGTTGACCCAAATGGAGTTCGAATATTATGCCGAGGAGATACTGAAGGCTCTGAATACCGTTCAACGGCCAGGTCTTCATGAATCAGAAAGAGCTCCACCTCCAATGGATCAAGATAATCAGATTGCTCTTGACTTCTTTGTCACCAATGATCTGGTATATCTGCTGAAGGGGTCATCGAAGTACGCAAAATCCCTGACCTTGCTAAAAGCTGCCAACTGGGGGACAATACCCTTTATCGAGGAAAAGGTAAACCGACTCTGGGTCCCTAAGATAAATCGTAATTATGATATGTATGCTGTCATAGGTGCATCTCATTGGGACGAACGAGTCAGAAGGGCGTACAGGGGTTGCTGCCTAGTCAAGTCTGGAAGCTCAGTTAGATCCGATATCCGCATCTCCAGCATTTTAGGGATAAAAACAGAAGCCAAGAACGGCTATTATCATGTGACGGAGATTCGCTTGAAAAGGGAGGATGACAGGGAATACAGAATCCAGCAGGGAGATTTTTCCATCATTCGCCTTGAGGATATCGAAGATATGCTGCTTCTGATGACCAGAGATCAACTGACACATATTCCTCGTGAAGACCTGATTGCGTTGAATACAGCACTTCGTATGTTCACACGAAGCGTTGTCATCAAAACACGAGTTGAAGATCTTCAATTGGGAGTCGAAAGCTATCAGAGGAAGCTCAATTTAACCCGTCCTGTGAACCAAGTGTTACCTCAACATGTAGCAAGATGTCCCTATACCGGCATTTCTGTTCCGAATTCCGGCATCTTCTACTTGAACAGTCGAGGTTTGATGAAGTTTATGAGGGTGGGGGAGCTCCACAAGTATAGTGATGGCACTCTTATACAAGTCAGAGACAAGTTGGAGCATCTGAACTCGGGTGGGACTTTGCCAGAAATGACGGAGGATTGGCATCCAGGTTACCGGCAGATGGCGAAGTATGTCATCAAGAAGATCGATCAGAAGCTCCGTGAACGTAGATTGATGAGGAGCTTGGAAAGATTCGTGGGTGGTAGACCATATGGAGTGCACTACAGGACACTGCAACGATCCATCTGAAGGGTCGTACATTTCAGGTCACTCTATATTGGTATTACTTGTGAATATGTATATTTGTGAATAATGTGCTTTAATGGCTTGTTGTATTGTTAAGGTATGATGATTTTTTCAAGAATTTCTCACGAGATTCTAAATCTTTCAAAATATATCATACTAAAGCACTACAACTACCCCTTATTAACTTAAGGGGGAGCAATTATCTGTTCTATGGCCAAACATCAATTTCATTTTTACCCAAAGACCGGTTAATCCATTCAATATCCCAAATATTAATGGTTAACATTTTGGATAAGGGGAGAAAATGGGATTAAGGAGATTTAAATGATACTTGGCTAAAATGAAAAAGACTTAACGATAATCCAACTTAATATGTGTTAAGCACGTGTTAAGGGGGAGCGTTTTTGATGAACAAAACACCTAAGGTACAAAACTTTTGATTTTAATATCACAAGTACCTTATGTGATTTTCAATGATTTTTCATGGTGGCAACTCCTTCCCAAAACACGCTTAATTCACGACGAATGTGGTGACAAAAGGGTGGTAGGAATAGGATTAGTCCAATGATTCATCAGAACCGATGGAATCTTCCCAAGGACAATTCCCTAGATAGAATTAGAAGTCCTAGGAAAGATGGAGAAAGAATGTGAACGTAGCTGAATGCCGACCAAGTACTTAAGCTAGCACTGGAACAATCACAACAAGGTGCTAGTGATGACGTATTGGTAAGCATTGAAGGGGTTGAAGAATGAAAAAGAAATGTAAAGATAAAGGGTGTAAAGAAAGAAGCCCTCCTTACAACTTTAGGCAGAAACCGGGTCAATACATATGCTATTGAGGTCATTTTTGCTAATGATTCTCGGTATTGAAGAAAGACATCATGGACCCAGTGATGCAATGCACAACCCTTCCCCAGCTAACTCAAATATCTCTCAAAAGGTATTTGTTTTAATCACACGGAGATCAACACGTTATCTACTGGTTTATTCACTCCGAATAGACTGGTATTGAAAAGGTGGCACTCCTCTCCAGCCATCGCTCACTAAATCAAAACGCACAATCGAGTCTAGAGCCAAGAGATCATCAAAAGTCTCATTAGGACACTTTCCATTTATTCCTTGCTTTCTCACACTCTGTGAAAAGTAAGAGATTTTCATGAGTCCTACGCAGTATTCCTGTAATATTGCCAGAACATCCGAGTAATACGCAAGTATTACAATGAAGATGGAAATCCTGCTTGAGCCAACATCAAACAAGCTCATGGTAGGTTACACGTGCGGTTCTTTTAAGACCAATCTTGTGAAAAACTGGAAGGTAACAGTGGTTTAATTCTTAATTGAATTTAAACTCGTTCCAGGCCTCTTCGCATTATCATATGATCTTGCCAGAACACTCAGAGTGACTCTTTATTGACCACAGTGACGAGTGGAAATCCTTCTAGTGTCAACATCAAACAGCACTTGGTAGGTAACGCGCAAGATTCTTTATGAATTGAGCTCGTGACAACTGGAAAGCAACGATGGTGAAAATCTTAATTGAAATTCACTTGTTCCAGGTTTCATGAATTGACGGCTTTTAATCACAAGGATAACTTATCCAAGTGATTCACTCTTTATGTTCGCAGTCAGCTTTGGACGGTCGAATAAAGAGAACGGGTTTACCCGCGAAATCCTGTCAGGAAGTTACTTAATTGAAACTATCCGTCACGGGTACGATATCTAATATCGTCCAACGGTCTTCACCGACCGGAGGTAAAATGCTACCGAATTAGAATAGAATGTTCAAAGCCATTTTATTCATGTCGTTGCTGTGTACCTGTTAAAGACGGTGGCGTTGCTGTGTACCTGTTGAAGACGGTGGCGTTGCTGTGTACCAGTGAAGACGGTGGTGTTGCGGTGTTCCTGTAAAAGTCGTTCCCACATGCTTATGTCTTTTGCAACAAAGTTCAGCAAAAATTCAAGAAAGTACAAGATGAAGTCTTCCGCTGTACCAAACTCTGAAGCTTTCGAGAATTCAACAAAAAGACGTAAGTGTGTGGAACATGAAGTCACGAGGAGGCAAAGTTCACAAGAAAGGCAAAGATCGCACGTGAAAGGCCAAAGAACAATGCTCTCAAGTAAAAACCAAAAAGATCAAATCAACATATTCACAACAAAAGAAAGAAAAGAAGAAAAGACTACGAGCTAAAGAACAAAGACTTAGTATAGTATGCTAGGTTTAGAACTTTGTAAACGTGGAGTGACCTCCCTTAGGGGGAGATTGTTAGAAATACGTTTTTACGTATATTAGAAGTATCGGTCACTCCACAATAATATTCATGTTGTAATAGCTCGTAGTTAGATAATAGTTGTTATTTGCTTATTAACTTAAGTAAGAACCGGTCCATGGGCTTGTCATGGACCGGCCCAAGCCCAATGTTTGGCTTGGACTATAAATACCCCTTTCCACTAAGGAAAGGGGTTGGTTGTTGTTTCATTCACATTTCATAGTAATAAAATCTTCCATATATTTCTCTCAATTTCTCTCTCTAGTTTCTCTCACTAGAAAACATCAACCCACTTCATAGATTCATAGGTTATCAATTTCTACACATAATAAACTGAAACAAACATGAATTAACACTAAACTAACCATACAAACAGATAACACATAAAATCCACAAGATTCACATAAAACTCAAAAAATGTGACCAATGGGGTTCAAGCCTAATACCTGGGCTGATGCCTTCCAAAGGGTTTGTTCAAGAGCTTATGAGAGCTTGTGGAAGTGTAGAGAGCCTTGTTGTGGTTCAAAAAGGTGAACCAGGATATAATATGTCTTCAAACATAAAATGGAAAGATGGAATATGGGGTCTTCTTGATCCCTGCACACACACAACCAACAGGGGAAGAAACAAAGTAGCGAGAGCTTATACAAGCTTGATTTGTCAAGTCAAGCTTGTATAGGCGTTTGCTACAGTAAACTGTTAAAAAAAATGATCAAAGATTTTTTTGAAAAACCTTGATACACAGAACTTTTAAAAGGAAACTTTGGAACAAAAGTAACAAGTTTCAAACTTTGTGATTTGTTTCAGTTGTCACGTCAACAAACCACAAAGAATTGAGCCTTGGGTCCAAAAACTTTCAAGAAAAACTAATTTTCTGAAAATATTTTGTAAAATGAAAACTTGATAATCTTTTAAACTACTTCACAAATAAATGTAAAATGATTACACTACAAAGAAAACAGTAAAGGAACTCAGCGGTTCTTTGTGCGGCTTCCTTTCCCGTGTTCGATTTTGCTTGAATCTTTTGATCTTTTGTTGATTTCACGATACCTGTACCTAAAATACACAATGAACAAACACAAGCATATTTTGGGGTATTTTAATGATATTTTAAGCATTTTAAGCCCGATATGGATGATGAGACTATGTATAATTGTAGTCTCATCACTCACCATATCTCCACGTATCACGTTCATAATTGTTCACGTATCACGTTCATAATTGTTCACGTACTACGTTTCAGTATGTCTCGCGCATCATTGCTAAGACGTTACTAATGTCAGTTGGTCTTATTTTATATCGTAATGTTTCATTTACCCTTGCATGTTAATTCTTATCCACTCGATCGAATTTAGGAGGATCGGTCTTACGTTGATAACCAGGAACTTTTACGTATTGTCAAGTCAAGGTCAGGAGGACCAAGATTTATCGTTTGTGTCAAGATCTTGTGGAGGAACCGTTCCGAGAGGGAAGCCATTTGGAAACGGATGAGTCCATCTGGATTTTATCCTCTCATCATTCCATAATTCGGTTATGTTATTTTCAGGCACGTCACGTTCCATGTCCTTATTAGTCATGTCGCGTTCATGTTCTTTTCAGATTATCTTACCTATAATTCGGGGACGAATTATTCTTTTTAGGGGGGAAGAGTTGTAAAACCCACATACTTTTATCATGAACAGTACACTTAGTAAACGTAGGTACAAAATAAAACTTTCCTTTTATAGCACGAACACGTGTCACGAATATTAATTACAGAAATTACGTACGTGTTATTACGCGATAAGTATTAAGTATGTGATATTACACGATAATTATTAACCATAATAATTATAGTCACGAACATGAAATCATGAACGTTGAATCACGAACACGTAATTACGTATGTATTTATTATGATACGATAAATATCATTTACGTACAAGTATTTAATTATAACACGAACAATTAATTAAGATATAACACAAAAACGCTAACGAATGAACACGTAATATATAAGACATTAAAAACGTTTGGATTTCCTCTCGTGGGACCTTATTGAGAAAACCTTTGTTTCCTCGATCTTTAGGCTACTAGGAACGATTCCCATTCACTTGATTGAATCAAGGCGGAATAGAATGAAAACCGTTAACAAGGTGTTTAGGGCACAAGAACATATGAATTAATCAAAGGGTTGCTCATTATATTGATAATAAACAACCACTAGGTGTGTATACATTTAATCCCACACCTAGTCGACACACACTTTAGGTTTACATTGTGAATGAAAGTTGTGATAAAACCTAAGACCCTTGTTCCTTTTATAGACTAAGGATTAGGGTTTACAAGAGATAAGTATAAATAAACATGTATATCTTCTATTTAGATAACTATATACTAAATATATTATAAATAATATATTCAATATATTCCCTAATTAGAAGATTATATTAAACCGTAGACATCATCAGCGTTCAGAATACATGTGTCAGCGTCTAGCTTTCACATGTCAGCGTTGCTTGAACAAACGTCTTGTTTCTTCATTTTGAGTTTCTGCCACATCAAATTTTTGACCCAACAATCTTCCCCTAGTTGATGTCGGCAAAACTCTTTGTTTATCTCTTGTTAGTGGTACATCATCTTCAAATTGCTTCCCCTCAAGTCTAGCACGTATGTCTTCCCCTTTTTGTCACATCAAATAGGGAAGGAAACAATGTATGAAATCGAAGATTCTCCAAATGTAGGCTCTATGTAATGATTTTGAAGAAAAATAACTATAATATTCTTGATGTAGAAGTAGAGTAACCCAAACCTATGTTCCATGTCTTGTACTATCCATGTGACGTCGAACTTATATGACTATAGAAAGTATAAGCAGACTTTGATCTCTTTTAAACATCCTCATCCTTTGTGAGACACTGAGCACGATAATGTAACTCCTTAAAGTGATAGCAATGTTACCTAATTTCTAGATTCAGAAAAGTCTTCGTCACCAACCATTAAAAGCACAAACAAGTTATTGTTAAAGTCAATGGCTGCTGTCCACAACTTTAACAATATGATAAAACACAAACTCGCGAAAATCTACTTCAAGCATCAATTTTACCATAGGAATTCTTCCCCTTATGCCAACACCTCTTCATGACGAGTCTTAATGAAACAATATCTTCATATGTAAAAGCCTTTATGGATAACTCTTTCACAAGGCTACCCCGATTACATAAGAAATATTACTCTAATAAATTACTTCACGAATTGTTGTTGACTCACGCTAAAATCATTGATCCCTTTAAAAATATTTGAGCCATAAATATCAAAACGATATTCTGAATAAAATAGAGACTCCATGTACCTTCGCGTGTAAATACTCTCCTCTTTTTGTGTGCCAAAACCTTACCAATTTTCCAAACAACAGTAATTCCTTTGTCGTCCAATATCCTCCTTTGTCAGATATCTTTACCAGATGTATTGTACAATATCGGACAATACTTGTCAGCCTTTTGAACAACATATACCGGACAACTCATGTCAGCGCTTTCTGTCAGCGCCAACTTTATTCCTATCAGCGTCGAACCAAAACTTGTCAGCGTCTACTTTAAACTTTGTCAGTGCCTTGGCTCAATCACTGAGCCCACCTATGGCTATAACCCTTTGATAATGACTACAAATAACATCCATGAGTACAAAAAGTAACGTACAATATACCACAAATCACTTTCCATTGGTACAAAAGCATAAAATCCACGTGATGCATCATGCATTAGTTGATATCCTACAAATCACGTACTAAAATAGCATGTACCATAAATTGACTCCAAATTTATACTGCACACAGAATATTGCGTAGTCATGATCAGAAGATCTTTTCCATGTTTTATGCAACAAATCCCAATAATCTTGGCAACATAATTATCTCCATGTCTTGTAAACATCATGTTTCACAAGAGAAGCCTATTAAGACTCATTCATTCGCATTAACTGTTTTCACACGTTTTTGCAAATATTACCCAAAAGGAATCAAATACATCTCCATTAACGTGTAGAAAATAAAACGAGGTGAACATTCTTGGATCAGAAACTTACATGACCTGTTGTTTTATGTCATATCAGCTTCATACGAATCAAACAGAACACTCTTTCCTTTTGACTGCTGCCAATAAAAGTATTACACAAATGTGTCCCAATTTACTACTGTTGCATAACATCTCTTTGTCTCATCATAAGTCGCAAATCTAGGGTTTGTTCATAAAAACCCTAAAACGAAAAACATCCATGCAACTATTTGTGATGATTACAATAGGGTTCATTGTTGATTTAATAATCAACTCACCAAAGCTATTGTACTCAGCACCAACAGTAATGAACAACAATCTAGGGATTATAGACAAAACCCTAAAACGAATATTCATTCTACTATGATCTTTGACAGCCTATAACTTTTTCTTGAAGATTGATATGGAAAATCCCTCCGGTGGATATCTAGATATATGTGTGTAGAACACACACAACTTTAACAATATGATAAAACACAAACTCGCGAAAATCTACTTCAAGCATCAATTTTACCATAGGAATTCTTCCCCTTAAGCCAACACCTCTTCATGACGAGTCTTAATGAAACAATATCTTCATATGTAAAAGCCTTTATGGATAACTCTTTCACAAGGCTACCCCGATTACATAGGAAATATTACTCTAATAAATTACTTCACGAATTTTTGTTGACTCACGCTAAAATCATTGATCCCTTTAAAAATATATGAGCCATAAATATCAAAACGATATTCTGAATAAAATAGAGACTCCATGTACCTTCGCGTGTAAATACTCTCCTCTTTTTGTGTGCCAAAACCTTACCAATTTTCCAAACAACAGTAATTCCTTTGTCGTCCAATGTCCTCCTTTGTCAAATATCTTTACCAGATGCATTGTCTAATATCGGAAAATACTTGTCAGCGTTTTGAACAACATATAGCGGACAACTCATGTCAGCGCTTTCTGTCAGCGCCAACTTTATTCCTATCAGCGTCGAACCAAAACTTGTCAGCGTCTACTTTAAACTTTGTCAGTGACTTGGCTCAATTACTGACCCCACCTGTGGCTATAACCCTTTGATAATGACTACAAATAACATCCATGAGTACAAAAAGTAATGTAAAATATACCACAAATAACTTTCCATTGGTACAAAAGCATAAAATCCACGTGATGCATCATGCATTAGTTGATATCCTAAAAATCACGTACTAAAATAGCATGTACCATAAATTGACTCCAAATTTATACTGCACACAGAATATTACGTAGTCATGATCAGAAGATCTTTTCCATGTTTTATGCAACAAATCCTAATAATCTTGGCAACATAATTATCTCCATGTCTTGTAAACATCATGTTTCACAAGAGAAGCCTATTAAGACTCATTCATTCGCATTAACTATTTTCACACATTTTTGCAAATATTACCCAAAAGGAATCAAATACATCTCCATTAACGTGTAGAAAATAAAACGAGGTGAACATTCTTGGATCAGAAACTTACATGACCTGTTGTTTTATGTCATATCAGCTTCATACGAATCAAATACAGAACACTCTTTCCTTTTGACTGCTGCCAGTAAAAGTATTACACAAATGTGTCCCAATTTACTACTGTTGCATAACATCTATTTGTCTCATCACAAGTCGCAGATCTAGGGTTTGTTTATAAAAACCCTAAAACGAAAAACATCCATGCAACTATGAGCGATGATTACAATAGGGTTCATTGTTGATTTAATAATCAACTCACCAAAGCTATTGTACTCAAAACCAACAGTAATGAACAACAATCTAGGGCTTGTAGACAAAACCCTAAAACGAATATTCATTCTGCTGTGATCTTTGACTGCCTATAACTTTTTCTTGAAGATTGATCTGGAAAATCCCTCCGGTGGATATCTAGATATATGTGTGTAAAACACACACATAAAATTTAGTGTCGATCCAACGGTTCAATAAAAAGTTATGGTCTTCTGAATACTGATGCGCACACAAAATCGCCCAGAAAAACCCTAGACGGATTTTTCTTTTCTTCTCAAAACACGAACACCTTGTTGGTCCTACCATCATGAGCCACGAGGCTCTGATACCAACTATGGAAACCCTGGTTTCCTCGATCTTTAGGCTACTAGGAACGATTCCCATTCACTTGATTGAATCAAGGCGGAATAAAATGAAAACCGTTAACAAGGTGTTTAGGGCACAAGAACACATGAATTAATCTAAGGGTTAATCATTATATTAATCATAAACAACCACTAGGTGTGTATACATTTAATCCCACACCTAGTCGACACACACTTTAGGTTTGCATTGTGAATGAAAGTTGTGAATAAAACCTAAGACCATTGTTCCTTTTATAGACTAAGGATTAGGGTTTACAAGAGATAAGTATGAATAAACATGTATATCTTCTATTTAGATGACTATATACTAAATATATTATAAATAATATATTCAATATATATTCCCTAATTAGAAGATTCTATTAAACTGTAGACATCCATCAGCGTCCATAATACATGTGTCAACGTCTAGCTTTCACATGTCAACGTCGCTTGAACAAACGTCTTGTTTCTTCATTTTGAGTTTATGCCACATCAACTTTTTGAACCAACACTTATAGCCACGGACGCCACAAGACAAAGGAGGACAGGCCCAGTTTGGTTTTAACTAAAATAAACAAAAGGGATTTTGACACTTTCATTCTATGGAGTTTTGATAAAAAAAAATAAAACCCTAGCTTCCCTTTTTCCTCCTCCTTGTCGCCGGCAATAGCAACACCAACGGGGTGTTTGATTGATCTTAGTGATTGGAAATCAAGTGTTAGTGTTCGTGCTATTATTTCTCATTTGATTCACGCATTCGGTAAAACCTTTAATTCCTTTTCTATTATTCTTTTTTATTTAGATCAAGAACACATAAACATGGGAATTATAAAAACACAAGTAATAAACATGTTAGAAATTATGGGAAAATAAAAAGAATGGTTTTGGGTTGGGGGTTAATCACACGAACCGAGAGCCGTAGCTCTCGGCTCGGTTAAATCACACCACCACCGAGACCTAAGGTCTTGGTGTGGCTGGGGGTGGTTCGACAACAAGCAACAAGGGACCCCGACGTGAGTCGGGGTGGCCTTGTGGTCTTTGTGGACTCGGCGCAGTAGCAACAGCACCACCAGCTTAAGCCGGTGGCTGTTGTGGTCCTTCGGTGGTAACACGGAGCAGGGCAGGGGGAACCACCAGCTTAAGTCGGTGGTGATTTAGTACGAGCAGTGGCAACCGGCTAGGCCGGGTAGCCACTTCCAGGGTGTGTTTGGTTCGGTCCGGTTCATGGGGTTTTCGGTCCGGTTCACATGTGTCTAAATTAAAAGTCACGGGTCCGGTTCATGACTTAAGTTTTACAAGTATTAATTTTTACAAGTTATATTATTTAACAAGAGATTAAGTTAATTAATAACATGACATATAATTAATTTAATTTAACATGGACTTAGGTTAATTATTATTTATGAAATAATACATGTTTTAACCTAAGTATTTATTTATTTAATTTAGACTATAGTATTAATTAATTATTTAAAACTTGGACTATAATTAATTAATAATCATGACTTAGGTTATAATTATTAAAATATTTATACATGCTTAACCTAAGTATTTTATACACCTTAATTTAATTAAATCTTGCTTATATTTAATTACATCATGTAACCTATAGTTTATTTAATTAACATGATATTATTAATAAACTATACTAATAATCACATGACTTATGTTATTTTACCAGTAAACTTAAGCTTATATTATTAGATTATTAATCTAACTTATTTCTAAATATGGAAACTTTCTAATTCAGGAAACTTGTTATTTTTGGAAACTTTCTATTTTTGGAAACTAATATATTTTAAGAAGTTAATCTATATTTGGAAACTTTCTATTATTTTTGGAAACTTTCTGTTTTAGGAAACTTGCTATTTTTAGAAAGTTACTTATTATTACACAACAAGTGTAATAATACAAGAAATACAAGTAATACGTAATCAGAATACATAGAATACATGATAAACACAACATAACATTAAAATCAGTAAAACAAGACAAGAACATATAAAACAAGCTAAGACATGATATAATCAGTTAAGTACTCAGTAAATAGAATACTTATACATGTACCCTATTTTATGTATCATTAGTGAGATCGAAGTAGGACTTTCATTCTTTCGTCTTCTTCGTTCAATGGACATAAGGTACGAATTTCTCGTCCCTTCAATATGGACATTCTTTCCTTATTAGGATTCCCCGTTTGCAGCCAACTGTTTTCCCATTATTGTTTTATATGTTTGATTACTTATGTTAGTTCAAGAGCCTAAGCCATATACATGCATGACCAGTATCACCTAGTTATTGAGGTACCATAACCATAACACTGGAGGCGCTAGCGTTATGACTTCTCCACGGCTAAGTGATTGCTCGTAGCGTCCCTTTTCAGTTTTGGCCATTGTTATTATATTATCATGTGGGGCGTATGGGTGCATCCTACATGTTTTACCAGTATTATCAAAGTGATTGCGATGTGTGCATTGCATCCTTCACTAGGAGTTGATCCCTCCTACCCAGACTGTTTAATTAGAGGCAACCCCTCTAATTGCATGACGAGGTCTACCCTCCAAGTATTCATGTACGGTAGAACCTCATGACCTATATAGGCTATTGGTTAATTAATACAGTTTTCATATAAAAACATAAGTCTTTTCAAACTATAAAACCAGTTTTATGAACATGTTCCAGGTTTTCCAGGACTTATACATTTCTGTTGATATTAGTCTTATTTATGTTTCAGCCATTCATACTATGTCATATATCCGTTCACTGAGCGTATTTGCTCAGCCGTTACTTTCCTTTCCATGTCCCAAAATGGCAGGCACCCAAGGACAGACTTGAGCATTTGGAGGACGTGCATAGGATGGAAGCTGCCTTAGACTTCTTCTCCTTTTGCCTTCTTATACTTATGCTTATTTGGACACTTGTTTTGTCCTTCTCATTACATTTACTTTATTTATGTTTTGGGCTTATGTTGGGAACCGATGTTTGATTCTGGTCTTTCCATTGGTCATGTATGTTTTAGTACATATTACCTTGCATGCTTTGATGACATGCCATAATTACGCGTAACGGTCCACTTATCAAAGTGGGGTGTTACACTATTTGATTTAGTTTTTTTTGTACCTACTTGTTTTCATACGTTTTATATTATTGTATGTTGTAAACAAGGGTAATTTTCTCTAAGAAAAACTAAATCATATAAAAATTAATGAATTGTTTTGAGATCTAAATTACATAGAATTGCGTTGATTGATAATTTGCAATGATAATTTAACGGCCTACTCCTTTTGACAAACTATAAAGTGAGTTTAACGCACCGCTGGTCATGTACCCTGTTAAGGAATGAGGTGTTATGCCATTAGTCGCTGACCGAATTCCTGGCTCGCCTGTGCGTCAAATTAAAATTACCTACGATTATCATTAGCATTATATGTTAAGGTTGATTTGCCGCAAATTCACATCCGAAACACAATGAATAAGGTTATTGCTTTGTGCTTTAGCTGAGTTCTAGAAAAAGTACGTTGTGAATTATTGTGGGTAATATCTTTAATTGGTTTAACCAATACCTCAACTTGCGATTTATGGAGAAATTTTTGACTCACCAAAAGTTTACTAAATTTTTTTTAAACTAATGCTATGGAGATGTATGCATGCTTCTCCATACATGATTTTGACACCAAAATCAATACCCTTAAATTTAAGTCTTATGCCATCTAATTGACGAACACTTGAAGTTACAATTGTCGTCATATGAGATTTGGACGATGTTGTAATGGAGAGAAAACTTCATGACTGAATAAGATTGCACATGAAGGTTTTACATTCTTTAGATTAGTCGACTTGATTGAATTACTCAGTGAGATCTGGAAACTTAAGGCATAAAGTAGGGATGAAACATGTTTACGATGCAAAATGACTTTTGGTAACGTAAATCACTAAAAATATCTAGAAATTTCAAATATGTTTGTCAATTATTGTTCGACAAGTTACCATGTTGAGTACATTTATCACTAGCAGATCAACTGATGTGATAAGTTTATGTCAATGTAGATTCTAGTTTCAAGAAAAATACTATGGTTTTATTACCGGGGTAATCTTATTTTCTTGAATGGTACTATCGAAAATACTAATATTTTGAACTTATTTATGTAGAAATGGCTCAACCCGATAACAACACGTTGAGTTCTGCCTTCAAGACTTATCTTGAATGTCAGGAACTAACTGGCGCAAACTTCAACGATTGGTACCACTCGCTGAGAATTGTCTTGAGAGTAACGGGTACTTCTGATTACTTGACCAGGGCGTTTCCTGCGCCCATTGGCCCTAATGCTAGTCCAGTTGAAAGACTGAATTATGAGGCACAGGTTAAAAAGCACAATTATGTGGCTTGTTTAATGCTCGGAAAAATGGCTCATTTCTTAAAAAGAAAGTTTGAACTATTTTCTCCAAATCAAATGCTTGAAGAGCTCAAGGCAATGTATGAGAAGCCTCAGGCTGTGGAGATCTATGACTTGGTAGATGCTTTGCACAGTTGTAAACAAGCCCATGAGAAACCCATTAGTGTGCATTATCAAGAGATGAAGGGTTACATGGAACAACTCATCGCACTAGGGAAACCCTACGATAATGATATGGCAATTAACCTAATCAATAGGTCCCTTAATAAGGACTTCAATGATTTCGTTAGGAACTTTAATATATATTGCACGGGAAAGACAGTTAATGACTTGCACGCAATGCTCATTGACTATGAAAATGGTCTAAAGGACAAGGCAAGTACACCTACTCCTCCTATGCTTTATGTACAAAATGGTGGAGTGAATAAGCTAAAACCGCACAAGAACAACAAGAAAGACAAAGGCAAGGGTGATAAGGGGCAAACTAGTTGCGACTTATTCTAAACCTAAGCATAAATTTTTCAAGAAGAGTCAATCTCAAAAGGATGAGACTTGTCACCATTGCAAAACAAGTGGTCACTAGAAGAGGAACTACCCTCTTTATCTCGAAGAGTTGCAAGAAATAAAGAAGAAGGCTGAGCTTAGTGCTGCAACATCTTCAGGTAATTTATTTATGATAGAGTTATTTAATCTTAAATACAAATCAAATTCCTAAGTATATGATATGGGATGTGGTATTAACATTTGTAATACCCTGCAGGGATTTGAGTTGGAAAGGAAGCTTTCCTATGGGGAACAATTTCTGCAAGTGCACAAGCAGCGGTTGAAGGTATAGGAACATTTAATCTAGTTTTACCTTCGGGTTTAGTACTGAGTTTAAATGATTGTCATTATGCACCTACAGTTAGGGGTGTTATTTCCTTTCGAATATGTTGGATCTTGGATATATTCACACTATTGATAACAATAGAATTTCTGTTTTCAAAGATGGTTTATTCTATTTTGATGCAATTTCTGTGAATGGTATTTTTGAAATTAACATGCATGATAATAATTCCAAGAGAAAGATTAATTATGTTTTTAGCATGAATAAGAAGAGAAAGTTAGACAAGAACACTTCTTATCTTTGGCATTGTAGACTTGCCCATCTTGGGAAGACTCGCATACAAAAGCTTCAACGTGATGGTCTTTTGGAAAGTATCAATAATGAATCATTTGATAAATGTGAGTCTTGTATCTCTGGAAAGATGACCAAGAAACCTTTTAATAGCAATATTGAAAGGGCTACTAAACTACTTGGTTTGATACACACTGATGTGTGTGGACCACTTAGACATGTGTCAAGGAAAGGTGCTAGCTACTTCTTAATACTTACGGATGATTATAGCCGTTATGGTTATGTTTATTTACTTAAGCATAAACATGAGGTATTTGAAACATTCAAAGTGTTTAAAGTGGAAGTAGAATTATAACTAGGAAAGAAGATTAAAGCTCTTCGTTCTGATCGAGGCGGTGAATATTTAAGTCAAGAGTTTAAAGATTATTTAAGTGAGAACGAAATTGTTCAGAAACTTACTTCTCCATATACTCCATAAGAAAATGGTGTATCCGAAAGGAGAAGTCGTATATTATTGGATATGGTCGCGATCTATGTCTAATCTTACAACTTTACCTTTATCCTTTTGGGACTATGCTCTAGAATCTGTTGTTCGTATTCTGAACGAGGTTCCCACAAAGAAGGTTGATAAGACACCATATGAACTATGGCATGGAAAAAGGCCATATTTGTCTTATTTAAAGATTTGGGGTTGTGAGGCGTATGTGAAACGTGACTCTGGAGATAAACTCCAACAACGCTTAGTAAAATGTATCTTTGTAGGTTAACCTAAGGAAACTATGGGTTAGTAATTTTATTATCCGCCTGAGAACAAAGTTATTGTTGCTAGGTATGGAGACTTCCTTGGAAATGATCTTGTAAATCAAGAATTCAGTGGGAGAAATTATGATCTTGAAGAAATTCAAGAAGATACATTGCCTTCTAAAAATACTAGCGAAGGAATTCCAGTAGAGCCAGAAAGTCTGGGAGCTCCACCGGAATTAATTCCTCCACGTAGGTCTGGAAAGACTATACGTGCGCCAAGAAAACTATGTCTTAACATAGAGGATGATGAGGAGGAAGTAGGGGATCTTGGTGAACCTGCTAACTATCGATCCACAATGCTTGATCCAGAAAAGTATAAATGGATAGTTGCGATGAATGAGGAAATGAAATCCATGAAAATCAACGATGTTTGCATTCTTGTTGATGCGCCTAAAAATGCTAAAGTAGTGAAAAATAGGTGGATTTTCAAGAAGAAAACCGACATGGATGGTGAAGTACAATCCTATAAAGCACATTTAGTAGCTAAAGGTTTTACTCAAACGTTTGGCATAGACTACGAGGAGACATTTTCTCTTGTAGCAGACTTACGAGCTACTAGGATTCTCATAGCTATAGCAGCATACTATGACTATGAGATATGGAAAATTGATGTTAAAACTTACTTCTTGAACGGTCGCTTAGATGAAGAAATCTATATGCAACAACCGGAAGGGTACGTTGATCCTAAATATCCAAAGCGTGTGTGCAAACATCAAAGATCTATTTATGGTTTGAAGCAAGCATCACATCAATGGAATAAATGATTTGATGAAGAAATCAAAAAGTTCGGATTTATTCAAAATCGTGATGAGCCATGTGTATATCGCAAAGCTAGTGGGGAGTGATGTAGTGTTCCTAATTTTTTATGTCGATGACATATTAATCATGGGAAGTAACATTCCAAGACTTAAGGAAGTTAAGAATTATCTTGGTAAATGTTTTTCTATGAAGTATTTGGGAGATGCTGCATATATTCTGGGAATTAAAATCTATCGAGATAGGAAAAGACGGTTAATTAGTCTTAGTCAAGATGCTTATACTGATAAGATATTGAAGAAGTATAATATGCATAACTCTAAGAAAGGTTTTCAACCTATGGAAGTTAAGCATAATTTGAGTCATGAGATGGATGCATCAACTCCTGAAGAGGAGGCATACATGCAGAAGGTGCCTTATGCTTCGGCTATAGGATCTATAATGTATGCTGTTAGATGCACAAGGCCTGATGTGGCGTTTTCTCAGAATTTGGTCAGTATATACCAGCAGAATCTAGGGTAGCTCCACTGCATTGCTGTTAAACACTTTCTACGGTATCTGAGGAATACGAAAAGAAATGTGTTGGTATTCAAAGGGTAGCCATATACACAACTAAATGTGGTTTGGATTAGGAATTTTACTGGAGATCTGGGAATGATGCTTAAAATAAAAACCTAATAAATATGCATTGGGACGAATTTGCCGCAATCATATTTGCTAATGACCCTGGAGTCATGAAAGGCGCCAGAAACTTTAAACGTAGATATCACTATGTTCGAGAGCAAGTTGTAGCTCGTGAAATAAAATTAATAAAAGTTCACACAGATGATAACGTAGCTGATCCTTTTACTAAGGCTTTGCCTAGACCAAAGGTTGTTAAGCACGCCAAGGCGATTGGGATGCAACTAGCTAGCGAACTCTTGCAATAAATCTGTGATTAGTATTTGGATAAAGGATGTAAAAATATTATTAAATTGATGAATTAAAGATTGGGTTTTGTTTATTTTCTGTTTAATTTGATTTTGTATTCTATTTACATGTTTTGATCCATGAATAAATTGTTATGTTCTAAATGTCCGTTGTCGATTAATAATATAGGAATATTATTAAGCTAAGATAATTCAAAATAGTGGCAGAGTATACTTGAAAGTATACTGGTTAATTTTGGACGATATTTGATGAATAAAATATTGGACTTATCCCAACTATATGATTTTACTTTATGGATCTTTGTCATTAAGTAAATCATAAAATAGTTATCCTTAGACCTGAGATACTAGGAAACTGTCACGAATGTAGTGTGTTTCTGTGAGATAACGTACCGCTAAACGTAACTGGTAGCTATAAGGGTTATTTTTAGAAGTGTTGCAAAGTTTGTAAGTTTTTCTTGTAGTCAAAATGGGATTTGTTTCCTTCAAATTATTTTGAAGTATAATATAGTTGGGCCCCTCGGGGAGTAGTAAGATGTTTGTGTGGCCGCATCCAAATTTGTTTTGGTTATCTTGCTATATTCGTAAACGAGAAACAGAATGGTTAATAAAGGAATGACTGAGATCCATATAGCCTATTAACGTTGTATTTGAAATGAAAGGATAATAATAATGATGAATCATTAAAAGGTTTTGTCCAGGAGAGCTTACTCGAGTTGTACTAGTGACATTGCTAGTGTAACTAGACGCTAGTCAATGTAATCACGATATTCGAATTTTGTCCAAGTGGGAGCTAAAAGTTTATGGATGTAAAATTAAATGGTCGTGTGATAGGATCGAACTCGGGATTACGGGATTGCACACAATACGTAAAGGATTAATTAATTTAATAAATGTATTTATTATATTTATTAAATATAAACCGAGATTAACTTAAACGATCGTTAATTAAAAGTTTAGTATAACGAGCGTTATGGAATATTTGGAAGAATTAGAAGGTTCCGGAATACCCTTATGGGGTTTCCACCGCCGGTTATGCAACACCCAATGGGGGTGGGATTTTTTTCCTAATTTGGACTTGGAGAACAAGTTTACTAATCATATAAATACCCCATAAGCCTTCAAAATTTTTTGCCCCTCCCCTCTCTTCTCCTTCCTGTGATCGCAAGACAAACACCCCTAGGGGGTTTCTTTGTTTTTCGATGTAGCTAAATTCCACAAGTGTTGAATCTTCGGTTTATTAGTGCTAGCCTCACGATTGATCCGTTGCATTACGTGTGTACAAGAGCGTAATATAGTTTCACTATAAACTATATCTTGGTATTCTTCATATTAACCCAAATTGGTGATTTGGTGGTGTTCTTGTAGATTTGCTCTAGCTAAAAGGTATGTAACCCTAACTCGATTAATTATGAATGTGTTGTTAATTATGATCTTGTTAAATCACTTCCGCTATATGTGCTTTGGTCTTATTTAGGGTTTAGCGTAATTGTTATGAGCTTTATAAACCTTTAGCGTTTAGGTATTCTGTGATGTGTTTCAAGTATTTCCATTCTAACTGGTTAGATCTGATCCTCCCATCAAGTTTTTTGTTGAGCCCATGTCCATTGTTTAAAAAATATTTCATTTTAGCCGGTTTGATCACTTTTAGGTAAGCACTTCAGGAACCAGTCGCGAGAGGGAAACCAGGCATGAAAATTCCACCAAGAGTGAATCACTGATGTACTTAATATGACTAGATCTGTAACAATGACTTTCACAAAAGTTGAAATGTGGCCATGTGGGGATTAATGGTTGTTGGCAAGTAGAATTTTAATACCATGCTCGAATAAGTTGAAACCCGCAACTATGTAAAAATGATGTAAATGGTGTCTTTATAGATTTTATGTCTAAATTCTCCGTAGTGGCATGTGTAAGAATCTTTAAGGTTTTCAAAATGGGTAGAAATAGGTGTTTTGTATAACACCCTTATTTTTCGTTCAAAAAAAAAATATAACACCCTTATTTTGGCATGATATCCATACTTTGGTATTTTGCTCTTTCGTGCGTTATTTTATTTATGTCAAAACTTTGTATTAATATAAGACCTACATTAGTTGAAGTATGTCTTCCTAATTTAGGATATTATCAAGTCCTCTATGTATGTCTTCCGGAAGTAGCAAATGTTAGTAGAAGCTTTGACTGGGGGCGTATTAGTTCTGGCCTACACGGGGAACTTTAAGGAAAGAAAATAGAAAAACAGGTGTGTTAATTACAAGTTTACAACTAGTTATGCTTGGCTCTCTAATAATGTGGTTTTGAACATGACTTTCACCGTATTTGACCCGACACTTATTAGTCGTTGGATATTTTCTTCGATGCTAAATTTATCAGAATCCAGGAAGGTTCATATTTTTCTTTTCTTCATATCTACTCATTTTGATATTGGAAAAAATTCACTAGCAAACTTTTTAGTTTCTTTCCTAGCTTGCCTATTCAAAAAAGTATAAAAAGCCAACAACCAAACCTTGTAATCTTTAAGTTTATTATCCAAAATGGGCTCAAGGCAGTTTGTAATTTATTTATCATCTTTCTCTTGTAGTGTTTTCCTCTTTTTTGGCCTTGTTATTTTTCTAACTGCCACCACCGTTTTCGCTTCCTACGGTGGGAATGAGACCGATCATCAAGTTAATGATCGACCATGATCCATATGGAGCTCTCAGCTCATGGAATACTTCTTTTCATATTTGTAAGTGGAAAGGTGTTTTATGTGGAAAGTGACACAAAAGAGTGACTGCTTTACATATGGAGTCTCAAGGTCTAAAAAGCTCGTTGTCTCCTTATGTAGGCAATCTCAGCTTCCTCCGTGGCCTTTCTCTATGGAACAATAGCTTTTATGGGACGATCCCGAATGAAGTGGCTCGTATATCTGGGCTACAATATCTTTATCTTGACCAGAACAAATTTCAAAGGGTCATTCCATCTACTCTGTCGGGTTGTTCTGAACTTGAAGAGCTGTTGTTGGGTGAAGATAAGTTACATAGAAGCATACAAAAGGAGATCAATTTACTCTTGTTGTTCCCATAAATATTCACTTCACCATGGTTGATTATATGATTAAACAAGAAATAAAGATAAAAAAAATAGATGGATTCTAGAGAGAGAAATTAGAGAGAAGGTGGAGAAAACTAGGTGAAATTAGATTAAGAAAATGAAATGCCTTGCCCACCCTCCTAACATGCTAGGAGGGTGCTTATATAGTCCACCCACATGCGGGCTTTCTTTTGGACTATATTGTTTTGGGCCAGGCTTGAATAAATGCTTAGTACTTTGAAAGAGGCCTTTTAAGCTAACCATCAAGCCCGTAATGTCATGACTATTTTAACTAACTATTACAACGTTCTAATAAATATTACAATATAAACCTATGACCGAACATTCTTGTTTGACTCAATATTTTTAGGCTAACAATCTCCCCCAATGTGAGGTCATTCCTCTTCGATAATTGGAGTTCAATAGAGATTATGAATTTCGTCATAAATGAGTCTTGAACGTGTAATAGTCGTCTTGTTCCTTCATGCTATGATCTTTGAGCCTTTGTCATTGTCTTTCGACTTTGTCTTTTATCTTGAGATCTTCAAACTATCCTTGACTTGTCTTTGCCATCTTGCGATCTTGTGTCTTTTATCCACATGCTCATACTTCGCACCATCTTGAAAGCTTGCTAATAATATACTTTGAATAGAGGTCATTCCTCTACATTAATTGTTAAGGAAGATTTTGATCGTCAGAGTTGCGGAAGTCTTTAGCTTTCTTGATTGTTGAATGTCTTTGGGCATGAGTATGTGGTTTTGAATCTCTGACTTTGCTGAGTACACCGTAACATCACCTTCTTGAGACAAAACATAGACACAGACTGAATGGCTTTGACATTCGTCCTAAATCAGTAGCGTTTTATCTACGGTCGGTGAAGACCGTTACACGATATTAAATATCGTACCTATGATTAGGTAGATTCAATTAAGAACCTCCTTGACAGGATTTCGCGACTGTACTAGCTGTTCTCTTTACTCAACCGTCTCAAAGCAAGACTGCGAACATAAAGAGTGAATCAATTGGATAAATATCCGCTTGATTAAAGTCGTCAATTCAAATTCCTGGAACAAGTTTGATTCATTAAGAATCTAACCATTGTTGCTTTCCAGTTGACCCAAGTTCGATTCATGATGAATCTTGCAAGTTACCTACCGTAGCGCTGTTTGATGTTGATGCTAGAAGGATTTCCATTCGTCATTGTGAATATTAACAAATATCACTCTGAATGTTCTGGCAAGACCATAAAGATATTGTGTAGAAACCTAAAACGAGTTTAAATCGATAAAGAAACAAACCACTGTTGCTTTTCAGTTTTACATATGTTCAATTCATAAAGAATCTTACACATGACCTACCACAGTACTGTTTGATGTTAACACTGGAAGGATTTCCACTCATCATTGTGAATACTAAGTAGTATCACTCTGAGTGTTCTAGCAATATCGCAAGGATATAGCGTAGGACTCTATTTATCTTCATCCGTGTGTCCTAACGAGATTTGATTGATCTCTTGGCTCTAGACTCAATTTGTGCACTTTTAGTAGTCGGAGGCTGGAGCAGATGCCACCTATTCAATATCAACTATCTCAAAGTGAGAAAGTCAATAGAAGTCATGTTGATCTCCGTGACAGTAAAACAAACTTATTTTGAGAGAAGCCTGAGCCAGCTGGGGAGGGGTTGTGCATTACATCACTGGGTCCATGATGCGTTGTCTTCATGATGTGTTGACCCGGTTTCTGCCTAAGTTGTATGGAGGGCTAATTTCTTTATACCCTTTATCCTTACATTTCTTTTTCATTCTTCAACCCCTTCAATGCTTACCAAGACATCATTACTAACACCTTGTTGTGATTGTTCCAATGCTAGCGTCAGTACTTAGTCGGCATTCAGCTACATTCACATTCTACTCCATCTTTCCTAAGGACTTCTAATAATCTATTGGATTGTCCCTGGGAAGATCCCTCCAGTTCTGGTTAGATCATAGGAATTAAACCTAACCACCCTTTTGACACCAATAACGTCGTGAATTAAAGATGTTGTGGGGTATTTGATCGTAACCATGAGTGCTTGAGTCTTTAGATCATATTTTAATCACATTTTCTCCCCCCATCTCTAATATATAAAATTGTTTGATATTAGAGATACCAAATTTGATTAAGATATATTTTGAAAAATAGTCTTGAAAAACTTTCGGGAGAAAAATGTGTCAAACTTAGCATGAATTTGGAAAGCTCCCCCTCAAAAATTGATCTAATTGAATTGTCATTACGAGGATATGATCCTCATTTCGCTTTTTGAGGATAGGAGTTGTTGAACACACAATTTTTGAAAGATTATGAATAATCATTGAGAAATTCTTGAAAAAATTGTGTTTAACGCTTTTTGAAAAACTCTATTTCTTTTTGGCGAAAAAGTTTTTCTAAAGCATAAACTTGAGTTCATAGACTTTGAATGTCTTGACGAATCCACTCAAGTGTAAGAAGATTTCTCTTCTTTTGCTGAGGGTGAGGGCACTAAAGCGTACACTCCCCCGTGAATATAGATCCGGGTTGTAATCTGAAAGTGATTACAAGCCATTGTGTTGAGCTCAAAATGTTGAATGTTTTGTGACAAGCTCAACCCAAGATAGATTGCTCTACCCATTGGTAGGATAAGTTATCTTTAAAGATACACTTTCCTTTATTTGAAGTTCGAGTTACAGTCTGACATTTAACTGTAAGTCGTTTACATGAGCTTAAAAACTTGGAATATTTTTAATGAGAGCTCATGACCGAGAAAAGTAATTTTCCCGTTGTTAAGGATAAGTTATCATTCGTGATCAAATTTCCTTTCTTGGAGGCACGAGTCACAATCTGAAGTAATTGTAAATCAGTTTACAGCTTAGTTGTGAAACCCTTTAGACACTAGTTTCTTAGATATCTGCTTCTTTAGCAACCAAACTCTAAGTGTGTCTTTTTTTGAACGGTATTTAAAGATTGGACCTTTGGGTGTCCGTTGAGTCTTGACTTTGGTACCTGCACTCTTTACAGTAGTTTGTATGCTTGCATATTTGTTAGTGATATCTTTGTGAGAACCATGTGGGGGTTCACAGTGAACCTTTGTCGTGCTAGAGGGAAATATTTTTCCCGTAGGAACCCATTTAAGACCAGTTGTTTTGAAGATTTTACCCTTTGGTATCCACTTAAGACAAGGTCTAGGAAACGTAGTTTTCTCATGCACAGCGGAAGACTTAATTGGAGAAAAACTATTTCCTATAGGGTTCCATCTTTGAGATGCTCTAGCTGTTTGGTTCACCTTGTTCAGGACTTTTGTGATGCAATCATCATGAATGACATTAAACACACATTTGTTACATTTTGTGCAAACAAAGTGCTTAGCATCTGAGAAGGATCTAGTATTCCTAGGATAGGCTGATTTGGGCACATCATAGAAGGGTCTAGAATTCCTAGATGTGTGATTAGCGCTCTTAGGTTTCTGTTGGGTCCTATCTCTTTCTTGTGTCTTTATCTTAGCAACCTCTAGATAGCTTTTATGACCCGTGTCATTTGAACTAATCTGAGGCATGTTCTTGGAGCTATTTCTAGAGTTGCTTGAAGCATTCATGTGATTGAGTTTTGCATAGGAAAATGTGTTAAGGGGGATCTAGATAGTGGAGTGACTGTTTTTGGCATATTGCTACGCACGTCAACTTGGGATGCAAACCACGAGTTCGATGTTTTGGGTCGTTTAGATTTAAACGCATTCGGTTGTCTAGCAACTGAGCGGTTTCTGAATGGTTAAGTAGGAGGTTTCCCCAAGATTGACTGATTTGCTAACCCACAAATTCGTGATTTTAACCCACAAATCGAACCAAACACCAAAAAACTTCGCGTTTTTACCCACAAAAATTGTACCAAATCCCTACCACATGTATATAGAAGATATATATAAAGATTTATAACCCGGAAACACTAATTTTTTTTAATTCGAGATGATTATAGATGAAATCATATGAATCAAATTTAAAACCAAACAAACAATCACTAATCTACCCCGTGGGATTGATACCAATTGTTGTTCCCATAAATATTCACTTCACCATGGTTGATTATATGATTAAACAAGAAATAAAGATAAAAAAATAGATGGATTCTAGAGAGAGAAAGTAGTGAGAGAAAGTAGAGAGAAGGTGGAGAAAACTAGGTGAAATTAGATTAAGAAAATGAAATGCCTTGCCCACCCTCCTAAAATGCTAGGAGGGTGCTTATATAGTCCACCCACATGCGGGCTTTCTTTTGGACTATATTGTTTTGGGCCGGGCTTGAATAAATGCTTAGTACCTTGAAAGAGGCCTTTTAAGCTAACCATCAAGCCCGTAATGTCATGACTATTTTAACTAACTATTACAACTTTCTAATAAATATTACTATATAAACCTATGACCGAACATTCTTGTTTGACTCAATATTTTGAGGCTAACATCTCTCTAAGCTTATTTTTCTTTCGCTTCAAGATAACGATTTATCAGGTAAAATACCACCTTTTTGGGGAATATAACATCACTCAAACAATTGTATGTTGACGAGAATCCATTGGGTGGGAGCATTCCAAGAACCTTAGGCAATTTGAAAAGCTTAAAAGAATTTAGATTTCTTGATTGTAACTTATATGGAACCATCCCGCGTTCCATTTATAATCTATCCCTCCTAACTGAGTTCTCGATAGCTAATAATAAACATAGTGGTACTCTTCCTCTAGATTTGGGTGCAACACTTCCAAATCTTGTGGTACTTAACATATGGGATAACCAACTCACAGGACTTCTACCACCCTCTATATCTAATTGCACAAAATTACAACTTCTTCAGACGACTTTCAACAATTTCAATGGAAAGTTGACGGTAAACTTTGCAAAGCTAAAAGATGTTTATCAAGTAGCCCTATGTAATGGCCATTATGGACATGGAGCATATAACGAAATGAATTTCATTGATTCTTTGAAAAATTGTACCAGATTACAAAGGTTGGTCCTTCGTAATTGCAAGTTTCAAGGCGTGCTCCCAAAATCAATTGGTAATCTTTCTGATCAGCTCTCGTATCTAAGTTTGGCAGAAAACAAATTACATGGAAACCTTCCTTCAAGTATAGGTAATCTTGTTGGCTTGAACACTTTAGTTTTAGTAGATAAACTGTTCATAGGAAAAATCCCATTTACCATTGGTAAGCTTCAAAAACTAATCTCTCTAAAACTATACGAAAATCAATTTTCAGGGTCTATCCCTTCTATCATTGGTAACTTATCACTTTTAGATACACTTCATTTGTATTCAAATAGATTGGAAGGGCATATTCCCGCAAGCCTTGGAAATTGTCATTATCTAATGATGTTGTACCTCCATAACAATAAACTTTCTGGCAAAATACCCAAACAACTTCTTCAGATTTCATCACTATTAATAGGATTAGATCTTTCTCAGAACCGGCTGTCTGGGTCACTTCCAACAAAGGTTGGAGACCTCAAGATGTTGACGTATCTTGATTTATCTCATAATAATTTATCAAGGAACATTCCTAGTAGCCTTAGCGGTTGCACGCCTTTCATTTTTATACATCGGTAACAACTTATTTCAAGGTCTAATACTACCATCATTGAGTTCCTTAAGAGGAATCGTAAGTATGGATTTTTCTCATAACAACTTATCGGGCCAAATTCCTCGTTTCTTGGAACGCTTTTTATTACAGTATATAGACCTATCTTTCATTGATTTGGAGGATGAAGTACCAGTGCTAGGAGTGTTTGCCAATGCAAGTGCATTATCAGTTTTGGGGAATAGTCGGCTTTGCGGTGGCTTAGTTGAACTTGGGTTACCTAAGTACAATGAAATCAAGGAACTTAAAAAAAGGTTTCCTTTGTTTAATAGCCATCGTGATTGCATCTGCACTTATCATGATACTATGTTGTGGGTATGCTTGGTGTAAGAAGAAAAGAAGTAAAAGAAGTGGACTACCATCTGAATCGTCGTTAGGGGATGAACGATTCTTGAAAGTTTCATACAATCAACTTCTCAAGGCTACCGATGTATTCTACGAGCTCAATTTTCTTGGTCGGGGTGGGTAAAGCATGGCGTAATATTCGACACCGGAATTTGCTGAAGATAATTAGTTCATGTTCGAGTGTCGCCTTTCAAGGAAATGATTTTAAAGCGTTGGTTTACGAGTTCATGCCTAATGGAAGTTACATGATTTGTTGCATTCAACTACAAGTAAATTTAGATTAAACATTCTTCAAAGAGTAAAGATTCTCATTGATGGCGCATCTGCAGTTGATTATCTTCACAATAGCTGCCTAACGACCATTATTCATGGTGACTTGAAGACTAACAACATTTTACTAGATGCGAATATGGTGGCTCATGTTGGAGATTTTGGTTTAGCTCGATTTCTTGGAACAAATTCAAATCAAAACACTCAACTGGAGTTAAAGGGACAATTGGTTATGCACCTCCAGGTAAAATTATTGTATTTATAAATGCTCATGTCTAGCTAATACAGAGATGCATTTTTCTAAAGTGATTGGCTTTAAGTCGCAGAGTATGGTATGGGGAGCGAGATGACAAGCAGTGGGGATGTCTATAGTTTTGAAATATTAGTATTTGAGGTGATATCTAGAAGAAGTCCCACTGACGACATCTTTACCGAAGGCCTCAACCTTCATAAATTTGCTTGCATGTCCTTACCCGGTCATGTAATTGATTTTATAGATGCTGATGTGATGTAGACTAAAAAACTAAGTAGCAAAGATAGGTAATTAGATCTGTTGATTAAAAAAGAATGTCAGAAACAATTATGCTAATAATCGTTGATTCTAAAGAATGCCTGAAACTTAGGGTAAAACACGGCAACACAACGGCCAGTGGTTAGACTTTTATGATAACTGTCTTGCTAGGGTTAAAACAAATTCATTAAATAATGACTGCAAACAAGGAAAAACCCTAAAAATCCAACAGGCTGGACCGTAGCCCAAAGACAAAGTCAAAATGAAAGTGAAAAAAACATAAATATGTAAAAAATTGATAGTAAAAAGGCTTTTCGGGCCTTGGAAAATCCGCAACCAACTTTTTACGCATGTTTTGACAGGTCACGGGCTGAAAACGGACTTAGGATGCAAAAGTTATGCCCGTTTTACTAAACCCCTCTTCGTCACGCGATCTTGGGTCTCCAGAAACAAGTCAACCCGTTTTTCAATACTTCTCCATCATTCCCCTCTGGATAGGAAAAATTCGTCCTCGAATTCCCAGCTGTATCATCATCTGAAGAATCATCATGGTAAGGCAACAAGTGCTTCACATTAAAAACATCACAACAACTAATATGGCTTGGCAACTTCAAACGATAAGCATTTGAGTTCATCTTATCCACAATTTCCACTGGACCAATCTTCTTAGCAGACAACTTATTATATTCACCAACTAAAAACGATCCTTAGTCAAGACAACCCACACAAAGTCTCCAACTTCAAAGTCAACATGTCTCCTCTTTTGATTTGCATCCTGCTTGTACTTCGAATTAGCACGAACCAAGTTGTCACGAACAGATTTATGAACATCATGAAACCTCTCAACAAAATCCTACACTTTCTTCGGAACAGACCTAGAAACCCGAGGAGTCATAAGATCAAGAGGACCACGTGGCTGAGCAGAATAAATCACCTGGAATGGACTAAACCCAGTGCTCTGATTAACAACATGATTATGGGCAAACTCAGCTTGATACAACTTCTGATCCCATGCCTTCATATGATCACCCACCAAACACCTTAACAGGTTACCAAGCGACCTGTTAACAACTTCAGCTTGCCCATCAGTTTGAGGATGATAAGAACTACTAAAAATGAGTTGAGTATTCACCATCTTCCACATATTACGCCAAAATGACTTAAAAACCTGGTGTCCCGATCAGGAATAATGGAGGAAGGTAAACCATGTAAACGGTACACATTCCTAAAGAAAAGTTGGGCTACACTAACTGCATTTGTTGTCTTCTTGCAAGGAATAAAATGAACCATCTTAGAAAAACGATCAACAACAACAAATATTAAATCATTACCCCTTTGAGTACGAGGTAGCCCCAACACAAAATCCATGCTAATATCAACCCAAGGCTGCAAAGGAACTGGCTAACGCATATAAAGTCCTGCATTAGTAGCCGTCCCCTTTAAAACTTGACAAATACGACACCTCTTGATGAAATGATCCACTTCCTTCCTCATAGTAGGCCAAATAAGAAGCTTGAACCAACTGTAAAGTGCGATCACGACCAACATGTCCTTCACCATGCAACTCCTTAATAATTTGCAAGCGAATACTTGAATCAGGAATACAAAGTTGATTCCCTTTGAATAGGAACCTAATAACTAAATTTTAACTTAGTTATGAAAGTTCGTTTATCTAGTCTTTTCGAATTGATTACAAGTTGAAAGTGCGACTCAGTCGTTCTTGGTGGAAAATAAAATAGTTTGATTATCTATTTTAAACTAAAAGTGAAAATGTCATTGAGTACCTAAGTAAAAATGAAAGCTTTAAAAATTTAAACTTAAAACAAGACAAATTAAAATAATGCTAAGTAAAAAGGCGAGAAAAATTAAAGTCTGAAAAATTAAACAACAGACTAAAAATGAATCTAATCCGGAATAAGGATTATGACCTGATATGAGCAAAAACTCATATCAATTTATCAACAAATCACCCTAAAACACAATAAAAATACTTAAACTTTGTGCTATAAAGCGGAATTATGTGGTATGTTTTGTGTTTGTGCTCAAATAGGTAAGAAGGATACAATTTCAAGCAAACAAAGGAAAATCAAGCTTAATTTGATGAAAAAGACAAAGAAGGATCAAAAGTGACAAGACTTTGAAGACAAAGGACCTATCTTGACAATCTGCCAAAGATGAAGGACAAAAAGTGTAAATATGACAAAGTCAAGATCAAAGTCAAATCTGGTCAACTCTTAAGTCAACCAAGTCAAAGGAGCTTCTTGATCAAGTTTGCAAATGGAAGGACTTAAATTGCCAAAAGAATGAAGAATATAGCTCAAAATTACATTCTGCCAAGTTAAGGGACTGATTCTGCCATTTTTGGAAAGTTATGATAAGCTTAATCCATGTGAAACCAATATCAACCAATGGGAAGTGGAGAAACAAGTGACAAGGATCACCATGTCATCTCATTAATTACCCACTCAGCCGCCAGCATTAATTGGCCAGTATCCTAACAGTAATGCGCACTAATTCCTTCTCAGCCAATAGGAATGCAACATGCAATAAACAGATTTATCCACTTTGGATAATGATCTGTGTGCTACTCCCATAGCCAATACAATCCTGCCACGTGTTATCTTCTTCAATGGAAACTTCCAGGATCAAGTTTGAGCTAGAGGCAATTTCAGAAGATGATATAAACATGAAAATTGATTGTTTTCAAGAGACGAATACAATGGTCACAGTCAATTAACATGAAATCATTCCAATAAAAAAACCCCAAACTTGTTCTTCACCTGTAAAACTCAATTGAGCAGAATGTTACACGTGGAAGTTTCTGATTGGTTCTAACACGTCACCAACCCCAACCACTTCACATCTGCAGTCTATAAATACCTTGGATTAGTCTCATTTCTGTAGTAGTAGAAAAGTGTGAAATCACACACACTTTTAGTTTTCTCTCATCCTTGTTAGATTTAGCTTAACAACTCAAGAGTCTGACAAACTCTTGAGTCTGTTATTAGTTGTAACAACTTACCAGTTTTGTAACTACCTTCTCAATTCAATCAATAAACATTTCAATTTTCCCTCCAAATACTCCATTACTTTTCTACTGTTCATACTTGCACTCTGTTACTTTTGTTGCTGATATTGGTTAGTTATGATCATTACTTGATCATAATTAGCTGCTTGTGAAGATTGTAGCTGTTGTACCTGTTTTGTTCATCCAATTCCAAGTTCTAGCAGATTTTGAAGAATTTAGTTCATAAATGGAGATTTGGTGATAGATAGCTGTTGATTGGTAACTGATTGATGTGTTCTAGTGCTAAGGTGGTGGTTAGCACTAGTTTAGATAGCTCAGCGCTCCTCTACTCCCCAATGGAGGCTTAAGTAAAAGGTCTCACTTTCTGATTTCTAGTTCCACTCAATTATTGAATGCATGTTTCATTCCTAGCTTAATTCTACTTGATTGCATGATAAAAGTTGTTTAGTTTGTATCTGATCTGATTTCAGTGATTTGTAGCTGAAGTGTAGCTTAATCTTGCTTATAGCCTTAGTACTTGTCTTGTTTTTCAACATTCATCAGTAACTTTAGCCTTATAAGTCATTTTGAGTTCTAGCTTTGTACACTGCTTGTAACTGTTCAAATATACTTCTTTCTAGCTAGTAATCTTAGTGTGATACTACTTTTCATTCAGTCAAAACATTTCCTTTAAAATCATTCATAAAAACTTGAAAAATATCAAAAAGTGGTGTTTGGTATTAGCTTAAAAGTAGTGTTCAAGTGTTAGCAATTGGCAAACTTTGGTTCATTTAAAGTCATTTAGTCATAACAATTCGTTTTCAGTCATTAACTAGTCAAGATTTTGGTCAAAAAGGCAATTGGTCATTAAAAAGGTTTGGGTCAGTTTTTAACAAGTAAACTTTCAGAAAGTATTGATTTTCAAATGCTTGGCATTTCTTAGTTACTTGATGAAATCTTTTGAAACCAGTGCTCATTTCTCACTCAACATATGAAATTTTAATGTGTAAAAGGAATTTGTACAGTATCCAATATTGAGTAAGAAATAAACAAAAGTATAAGCATAAGAGCAAATGCAATTCCCTGTAGTAAAATGTAAACTGATTTCTTATATCTCATTTTCTACTTCATAAACTAGCTGATTTTCTTTCATATTTTCATTCCAAAAGTATTCCTGGATAAATTTTGAAATTTTGAGCTTTTTGAAAATTCTGGTTAACGAAAGTCAACATAAGCACAATTTTGGCTTATTTTCAGATTCATGGCTTATTACTTGATCATTTTCTTTGAGACTTGATTTCCCGTCTTTCTTTTGAGCTGTTTTACAAGAATTTTCACTAAAATCAAGTAGTGCAAGTCTGGCTTAACTGGTAGCTTATTTTGAGCTTATTGGATTTAGCTTATCAGAGTTCTAGTCACTTTTAGCTTAATTTCTTGGATAGGTCTAGCTAATTTTTGATTTTAAGTCGTTTGCAACTGGTTTGAGAAAATTTGGTTGAGAAATAAGCTCAAACGAGCTTATTGAAGTATTGAACCCGTTTTTGTTGAAATAGTTGTGAAAATTGCATTTTGGTCCTTCTAGTATTAAACTGTTTTCAAACTTAGCTAATCTTCAAAGTAATTAAGGTTTTCAAATAATCAGTCCTTGTATTTTTCAGATCTGTTCAAAAGTAGTTAGGCAGTTTTCAATTAGTTGGAATTTGGTTACATTGTTTGTTAAGTTTTCATTTTAAGTCCATCTAGTTTACTGATTTTACACATTTAGTCCTTAGACTTTTTGGCTTTACATTTTTGGCATTTATATTTCATAGAATTTCCATTTTCAGTCCTTATAGTTTGTGGAATTTACATTTAGCATTTTAATTGAATAAAAACTTGGTATGTGCACGTTGTTTTACATATAAGTAGACGATATTTTTCATTTTAGCAAGGCTTTGTTTGAATTGGCAATAGAATATCCAAAAAACTTTACCAACCAAAAACAATTAAAAACCCGATCTTGTTAGGACTTTCAATTTGTTAAAAACTGAGAAAAACGAACTTCAACTATACACATTTCAAATGGCGCCGCTGTCGGTTCTTTGACTTTACGAGAGACTATCGATTGACGGTTTTCATTGGCTTTTGGGATCCGTTCACCTAGTGAACGTTATTTTTACGTGTCATAAATCAAAAACAAATAAAAAAAATCAAAAATATAAAAATATATAAAAACTAAAAAAGTAACAAAACAATTCTTTTCCTAAAGAATTGACCAAACAAATTAAAAAATCCAAAAAGCAATCTTTTTCCTAAGAGATTGCACCCAAAAATATATATTATTGGATTCTCTCGGTTTTTATGTACATATAGTATTTTCTCTTAAAAACTCATAAATACAAAAATATTTTCCATATATTATTATAAGTAAATACGTATACGTATAAGAACAACCAATTCACATATTCTCCATAAGTATTGCCAAGGCAATACACCGTGTTGAGGGGCGTTCCGGTCCTTGACACGTGTATCGATCAAACAAAATAAAGCAAGAATAGATAAATACTTCCAATAAGCAACAATTCGAAGAATACAAACAATTAAGTGAATAGAAAGGCGATGTGCTATAAAATGCCATCTAAGGGTCAATAGGTATTTAAGTGCTTCGCGCCACCTAACCCCCCGTTCACTTGTGAGTATTCTAAAAAGGAAGGCTTCATTGGGGGTCTTACACCCAAGTAGTACATACGTATATTATTATTTTCTTGTGGATATTTCATATTGAAACTCGAAGAGGATAATCCTTTTCTCTTCAAAGTCACACGAGAGCTTCTCTCTCATTCCTCGTATTGAGTTGCATGCTCACTCGCGGGCGTGCACAAATACCGATTGGTGTACAATCTCTTCCTCCGAAAAGGAAGACAAAGAGAAAGAGTAAGACCACCACCGTCCATCAAGCCAATCACGAGAATCGTGCTTTCATTCATCCACAACAAGAAGCCATGGCTGTTGATAATCGTTCTTTGATGGAACGTTTGCAATCCAATGTTCACGGATATGCCGATGCTATCAAGATTCCCGACATTCCCGCAAATTCATTTGAGCTAAAAACGGCTATGATTACCTTGGTCTCAAACACACCTTTCTACGGTCACAAGAATGATAATCCTCATGATCACCTTAAGAGATTCCTTGCTCTTTGTAATACCATTAAGTACAATGGAGTTCCACATGATGCTATTAAGTTGATATTAGTGCAATTTTCACTAGAGGGACCCGCTAAGCATTGGTTAGACACACAACCACCCGATAGTATCACCACATGGGATGGTTTCACCACTAAGTTTTTGAACAAGTTCTTTCCCCCATCTAAGACTACGGCTTTGAGGAACTTAATTATAGGCTTTCAACAAAAACCTAGTCAATCCTTTAGTGATGCCTGGGAGGAGTTTAGAGAGTTATTGAGGAGATGCCCTAACCATGGATTGGATGAAGTTCACCAAATCAATACTTTCTACGATGGCCTTAAACCTCATCACCAAGATTCACTCAATGCTTCCGCGGGAGGGAATATTCTTCTTAAATCCATTCAAGAGGCTTTGGACATCACTGAGACCAAAGCAATGGTTCAAACAAATACTCAACTTGAAGAAAGGGTTCATGTTATCCAAAACGATTCTCAAACACCTTGTGATAACCAATTCCTCAAGTATCACCAAGAGATCATTCAAAAGATGGATAGAGATCATGAGATGAGTTTTAAGGCACAACAAGAAATGATTCAAGCCATTAAGAGCCTTTCATTGAACAATTCTTCAAATGATGTGCATGCCATTACTCTTTCTTGTGTAACTTGTGGAGGTCCCCATTCCTATGAACAATGTGATAAGGTGCAAGGTTATCAAGGGGAATGTTATGCTTACCAAGAGGAACATCGTGAACACTTCAAGCCAAATATCAATCCCAATAACCTTTCTTACGAGTCCCAAAATTACCTTACTCCACCGGGATTCCCAACCCAACCACCCACCCAAATTCAACAAAATCCTCCTCAAGTGTTACAAAGGAATCAAGGGCAAAGACCACCTTACCAAGGGAATAACTATAGACCACCAAATACCTTTAACAATCAAGGAAATATCTTTCAAGGCAACAACCAAGGGTTTTACAATCAACCTCCACCTTTCCAACCCCAAGGTTTTCAAGGAAATGTGCCACAAGATTATAACACAATTGAGCTTTTTCACAAAATGAATCAAGAGAATGAAAGGAGGTTCCAAGCTAATGAGAAGAGATTAAGAGAAATGATTGAAGCTCATGAGAGAAGAATGAGAGAAATGCATGAAGACACAAATAAGAAGTTTATGATGCTTTATAATCAAAGACCACAAGGGGCTTTACCATCCAACACACAAACAAATCCAAGAGTAAATGTCAATGCTATTACAACAAGAAGTGGAAAGACAACAAAGGATCCTTCACCTCCTAAGCCTCCTATTGTTCCACCCACTTTTGTTCCTACATGTGACAAGCCTTCTACCTCTACTTCACCACCTCAAAATGCTCCCATTCAATCAAACACACCTTCTCAACCTATTCCTACTTCTTCTTTACCTTCCACAACTTCCAATGAAGAAGCTAACAAAGACAAATCTTCCACTACAACACCTATTCCACCTACATCAAAACCAACTCTTCCATATCCTTCAAGGTTGAAAAAGGACAAGTTAAAGAACAAGGATGACATCCAAGTCTCAAATTTCTTAAGAATGTTCAAGCAACTCAACATCAACATATCTTTTGCGGAAGCTCTTGCTTATATGCCAAAGTTTGCTAAGATGTTCAAGGATTTACTCTCAAACAAGGAAAAATTGGTTGATTTGCCCAACACATCCTTTAATGAAAATTGTTCCGCCGTGTTACTTAAAACCTTACCAACAGAACATGGAGTTCCGGGGCGCTTCTTGATACCTTGTAATTTTCCCGGTGTAGAAAATTGCATGGCTTTGGCGGATCTAGGGGCAAGCATTAACCTCATGCCTTTATCGGTTTGGAAAAAACTCTCTCTTCTCGAGCTCACTCCCACTAGGATGACCCTTGAGTTAGCCAGCCGAACCATAGCTTACCCCGTAGGTATAGCGGAGGATGTGTTTGTAGGTGTGGATAAGTTTACATTTCCGGCCGACTTTGTAGTGGTTGATTATGACATGGATCCTAGAGTTCCTTTGATTGTTGGTAGACTGTTTTTAAGAACGGGTCGTACTTTGATAGATGTGGCGGAAGGAGAACTAATTATGAGAGTAGAGGATGAGAAAGTGGTGTTTAAGTTAGGGAAAGTTTGTGATAGGAAAGAGGTTAAGGAGTCTAGACCGTGTGAGACTATTAACATAGTTGATGTGTTAGATGAAGTGTGTGATGAACACTTTCATGATGCTTGTAAGAGTACTAGTGATGAAATACCCCATGTTGAAACCGTGGCCTCAATTGCTCCCTCTTTAACAACTTTTGGAGAGAGTGATTTCCTCTTGGAGGAATTTGAGTCAAACTTTCTTGGTGATGATGATTCTCCCATTAATTGGGAACAAGATATTCTTACTATCCAAAAGTTGCTCAATGAGGACCCTATTCCTTCTCCTACTCCACAAGAAGTTACCCATGAGGATCCTTCCATAGTAAAATCTTCCATAGAGAGTCCACCTCCAATTGAACTAAAGGACCTTCCATCCCACTTAGAGTATGCTTTTTTAGAGGGCAAAGACCAATTACCCGTGATCATTGCTAAAAAGTTGAAAGAGGATGAGAAGGAGCAACTCATTGAAGTCCTTAAGAAACACAAGAAAGCCTTAGCATGTAAAATAGACATAGGGGGAATTGATACACATTTTTGTACACACAAAATCCTTATGGATGATGATTACAAACCCGCCATTCAAAGTCAACGAAGGGTTAACCCAAAAATCCATGAGGTCATTAAGAAGGAAGTGATTAAACTCCTTGATGCGGGTATGATTTACCCCATTTCCGACTCTCCATGGGTTAGCCCGGTACATTGTGTTCCAAAGAAGGGTGGAATCACCGTAGTGCCTAATGAGAACAATGAGCTTATTCCTACGAGACTTGTTACCGGTTGGAGAGTTTGTATTGACTATAGAAAGCTCAATGAGGCTACTAGGAAAGACCATTTCCCATTACCTTTTATGGATCAAATGCTTGAACGCTTAGCGGGAAATGAGTACTATTGCTTTCTTGATGGCTTTTCGGGTTATTTCCAAATACCCATTGACCCTAAGGATCAAGAAAAGACCACATTCACTTGTCCCTACGGTACATTTGCTTACAAGAGGATGCCTTTTGGCTTATGTAATGCACCGGAGACGTTTCAAAGGTGCATGATGGCGACTTTCCATGACATGATAGAGCAAACTATGGAGGTTTTTATGGATGATTTTTCCGTCTTTGGAAATTCATTTACCTCATGTCTCACCAATCTAGAGAGAATGCTTAAGCGTTGTGAGGAAACACGTTTAGTGCTTAATTGGGAGAAATGTCACTTTATGGTGAAAGAGGGAATTGTTTTAGGACATAAAATATCCAACAAGGGATTAGAAATGGATCGAGCTAAAACTGATGTGATTGCTAAGCTTCCCCCACCCACTTCGGTTAAAGGTGTGAGGAGTTTCTTAGGTCATGCGGGGTTTTATAGGCGCTTTATACAAGATTTTTCTAAGATAACTAGACCGATGACTCACCTCTTGGAAAAAGAGGCTCCTTTCATTTTTAACCAAGATTGTTTGGACTCTTTTGAGACTCTTAAGGAGAAATTGACTAAGGCTCCCATTTTGGTTTCTCCAAATTGGGAATTACCTTTTGAGCTTATGTGTGACGCTAGTGATTATACGGTGGGGGCCGTCTTAGGTCAAAGAGTGAATAAGCATTTTCAACCTATACACTATGCGAGTAAAACCATGACCGATGCACAACTTCATTACACTACCACGGAAAAAGAGTTGCTTGCTATAGTCTATGCTTTTGAGAAATTTAGACCATACCTTGTGCTATCCAAAACCATAGTGTATACGGATCATTCCGCTCTCAAGTATCTCATGACAAAACAAGATGCTAAGCCTAGGCTTTTGAGATGGGTTTTGTTGCTTCAAGAGTTTAAGATAGAAATTCGTGATAAGAAAGGGGCTGAGAATTTAGCGGCGGATCACTTGAGTAGACTTGAGCATCCTTTTCAAGGAGATTTTCCAAATCAAGAAATCAATGAATCCTTTCCATTAGAGGAGCTCATGTCTATCTCTTCCCAAGAGGATGCCACTCCTTGGTTTGCGGATATAGCAAACTATCTTGTGCGAAATGTGCTTATTGAGGGTCTTACTTACCAACAAAAGAAGAAATTTCTTAAGGAAGTTAAGTATTACTTTTGGGATGATCCTTATCTTTTTAGGCAATATGCGGACCAAATCATTAGACGGTGTGTAGATGGGCCCGAGGCATTTAAGATCTTAGAAGCATGTCATAAAGGACCTACGGGTGGACATTTTGGGCCCAACTATACCACCAAGAAAGTCTTTGATTCGGGTTACTATTGGCCTTCCATTTACAAAGATGCCAATGAGATGGTGAAATTTTGTGATGTGTGTCAAAGACAAGGAAAAATTACGCAACATGATGAGATGCCACAAAATTTTATTCAAGAGTGTGATATTTTTGATGTATGGGGCATTGATTTCATGGGACCTTTTCCATCCTCTAAGGGAAACAAGTATATACTTGTGGTGGTGGATTATGTGTCCAAATGGGTGGAGGCTAAAGCCTTACCTATCAATGATGCTAGAGTTGTTGTGAAGTTCTTAAAGCAATTGTTTGCTAGATTTGGTGTACCTCGGGCCATCATAAGTGATCGTGGTACGCATTTTTGTAATGATCAATTCATGAGATTTATGAAGAAATATGGAGTTAATCATATACTTTCTACCGCGTATCACCCTCAAACCAATGGTCAAACCGAGGTCACAAATCGTGGCTTAAAGAGAATTTTAGAGAGAAAGGTGGGAGAGCATCGAGCTTCTTGGTCGGATAAGCTTGATGATGCTTTGTGGGCTTTTAGGACGGCTTTTAAGACACCAATTGGTTGTACTCCTTATAGGCTTGTCTATGGTAAAGCGTGCCACCTCCCATTCGAGTTAGAACACAAGGCATCTTGGGCTCTCAAGTGGGCTAACTTTGATTTAAACCAAGCTGGTTCACATAGGAAAGATCAACTTAATGAGATGGATGAATTGAGAGCCAATGCCTATGAAAATTCTTTGCTTTACAAGGAAAAGACTAAGAAATTGCATGATGCTAAGATCAAGAACCGTGAGTTCAAAGTTGGAGAGCCGGTTCTCCTCTTTAACTCAAGGTTGAAACTTTTTGCGGGCAAGCTTAAGTCGAGATGGTCCGGTCCATTCACTATTGCTCAAGTGTTTCCATATGGAACTATTGAGTTGTCACAACCCGATGGTCCAAATTTTAAAGTGAATGGTCACCGTGTGAAACATTATTTTGGGGAGGACATTTCCGTTGAAATGGTCCAAGAGATCCTTATTTTCCCCATGAATTAATTCATTGAGGGACGAGTCGAGCTAGAGACTCATTAACTCAAGCATCGTATAACTAGGTTTAGAGTGTTGTAGGTTAGCAATAAGGGTATAGACTTGGAGATAAGTGTAGGGGAGACCTTCTTTTGTCTTCATGTTGTTTGTAGGGTTGCTCACTCATTTCATACTTTGGAGCTTATGGAGGAGGCCCTTGTATCCGGTTCACTTCGTTACTATTGTGATCTTTCATTGACACCTTGTGTTTAAACATGAATTCACCAATAGTTGTCCTTTCCTTAACTTGGGTTAAGCAAAGTCTATTCATTGTCATAAGTGTAGGGGAAGTTTTTATACTTCCATGCTCTTAAACATTGAGGACAATGTTTAGCTTAAGTGTAGGGGGTCTTCTATCGAAGTGACCTTACCTAGAACTTGTCATTGTCTTTCATGATAACTTGGAAAATTAATTTTTCAAACATTTTTCAAATTTTTGATCTACTTTGGCCACCAAAAATATGCATACATAATTTTTGCATCAATCATATTTCATTTTCATAACATATTTGCATTGTATATATTTCTTCTTTATTCTTCATAAAAATATATAAAAGAAAAAAATATAATAAAAACATGGTTTTAACAAATTTAGACTTCTTTGACATATTAGGCCCGCCATGGATATTTTGACTCAACCCGAGTTTGCTTATCTTAGCATTCTCTAGCTAGTATCCTTAACCATGTAGTTCTTCATTGGTCTATTAGGATAAGCATCCACCAATCTCATTCTTTGAGATTTTAAATTTGTGGAGAATGGGAAATGATAGAGTTGAAGCAAGTATAAAAGGGCTAGATAAACTTCATGATAATTACTTGTGGCTAAACCTTTCTCTTCTTTGCCTCTATTTTCTTCGCATGTATATATTGTTAATAAATAATCAAGAACGGTTTTAATTGGTTTGTAATCTCTTATGCATTTTTGTCTAATCATTCACGGTTGGTATAAGTACGTCTTAAGATTCTAAGTTAGAACGTTTTATGTGTACTAGACTTATGTCATGCTTAATATTTAGCGGGTGTTTTTCCTTTTATTCTTTTAAACTTTCTTAGTGAGGAATAAAGAAAAATAAGAGCGGCTTATGAAAAAATGAGTGGCTAGAAAAAAAACAAAAAGAAAAGAAAAGAAAAAAAAATATATATATACAAGACTCCCAAGAGGGGTAGTGTGGTGTTAATTATAGTGACTATTGAGTTCCAATATTACCTTGACGGGTTGCGGGGATTCAATAGATTGCTCCAATCCAATATTACCTTGACGGGTTGCGGGGTTGAAGATCCAAAGTCTCAAAAAGATGGCGGATGTAAATTATTGCATGAGTTTTATTTTCTTTCCTTAGCGAGTGTGTAGCTACTTATGAAAGCATGACATGAGGATTTTACACATAAGGAGAATGACTTATTACTCTTGAAACGGACTTATATTAATTGTGAGCGGTTTTTTAAGTAATGGATGAGAGGATTACTTAGGATTAAAACCGTGCTTCCTTATTTTTGGATTTTACATTTCTTATACTTCACACTTGAAATAATGACAAATTTGCTCACAAGCAATTTGCTCAAATAATAACCGGTTCCACATTTAATTATCATGAATAAGTTGATGCACTTTTTACTTGTGAATACAATTATCTAATTTTTAAGCTTGGTATGGGGAAAGTGAAACTTGAGGGTGATAAATGTCCATGGTACCCAAGCCCTAATCAAAGTCATTGAATTCTTTATGAGTTATTTCCGTCAAAACCATTTCAAGAAAAAAACCAAAAAGATATAGATAGAATAGTATTTTGTTCATTGCATTGTTCAAAGTTAAAATCATGCATCATATAGTGTAGAATAGTGTAGATGCATTCCATATGGCCAAGGTGGATTAATTATGAGGAGAATGTAAATTTGTGCTTAAATATATAGCATTGCATGAGGATATGACAATGTTCAAGTGTAGGGGATTTGATATGAGCAAAAACTCATATCAATTTATCAACAAATCACCCTAAAACACAAGAAAAATACTTAAACTTTATGCTATAAAGCGGAATTATGTGGTATGTTTTGTGTTTGTGCTCAAATAGGTAAGAAGGATACAATTTCAAGCAAACAAAGGAAAATTAAGCTTAATTTGATGAAAAAGACAAAGAAGGATCAAAAGTGGCAAGACTTTGAAGACAAAGGACCTATCTTGACAATCTGCCAAAGATGAAGGACCAAAAGTGTAAATATGACAAAGTCAAGATCAAAGTCAAATCTGGTCAACTCTTAAGTCAACCAAGTCAAAGGAGCTTCTTGATCAAGTTTTCAAGTGGAAGGACTTAAATTGCCAAAAGAATGAAGAATATAGCTCAAAATTACATTCTGCCAAGTTAAGGGACTGATTCTGCCATTTTTGGAAAGTTATGATAAGCTTAATCCGTGTGAAACCAATATCAACCAATGGGAAGTGGAGAAACAAGTGACAAGGATCACCATGTCATCTCATTAATTACCCACTCAGCCGCCAGCATTAATTGGCCAGTATCCTAACAATATTGCGCACTAATTCCTTCTCAGCCAATAGGAATGCAACATGCAATAAACAGATTTATCCACTTTGGATAATGATCTGTGTGCTACTCCCATAGCCAATACAATCCTGCCACGTGTTATCTTCTTCAACGGAAATTTCCAGGATCGAGTTTGAGCTAGAGGCAATTTCAGAAGATGATATAAACATGAAAATTGATTGTTTTCAAGAGACGAATACAATGGTCACAGTCAATTAACATGAAATCATTCCAATCAAAAAACCCCAAACTTGTTCTTCACCTGCAAAACTCAGTTGAGCAGAATGTTACATGTGGAAGTTTCTGATTGGTTCTAACACGTCACCAACCCCAACCACTTCACGTCTGTAGTCTATAAATACCTTGGATTAGTCTCATTTCTGTAGTAGTAGAAAAGTGTGAAATCACACACACTTTTAGTTTTCTCTCATCCTTGTTAGATTTAGCTTAACAACTCAAGAGTCTGACAAACTCTTGAGTCTGTTATTAGTTGTAACAACTTACCAGTTTTGTAACTACCTTCTCAATTCAATCAATAAACATTTCAATTTTCCCTCCAAATACTCCATTACTTTTCTACTGTTCATACTTGCACTCTGTTACTTTTGTTGCTGATATTGGTTAGTTATGATCATTACTTGATCATAATTAGCTGCTTGTGAAGATTGTAGCTGTTGTACCTGTTTTGTTCATCCAATTCCAAGTTCTAGCAGATTTTGAAGAATTCAGTTCATAAATGGAGATTTGGTGATAGATAGCTGTTGATTGGTAACTGATTGATGTGTTCTAGTGCTAAGGTGGTGGTTAGCACTAGTTTAGAGAGCTCAACGCTCCTCTACTCCCCAATGGAGGCTTAAGCAAAAGGTCTCACTTTCTGATTTCTAGTTCCACTCAATTGTTGAATGCATGTTTCATTCCTAGCTTAATTCTACTTGATTGCATGATAAAAGTTGTTTAGTTTGTATCTGATCTGATTTCAGTGATTTGTAGCTGAAGTGTAGCTTAATCTTGCTTATAGCCTTAGTACTTGTCCTGTTTTTCAACATTCATCAGTAACTTTAGCCTTATAAGTCATTTTGAGTTCTAGCTTTGTACACTGCTTGTAACTAGTTCAAATATACTTCTTTCTAGCTAGTAATCTTAGTGTGATACTACTTTTCATTCAGTCTAAACATTTCCTTTAAAATCATTCATAAAAACTTGAAAAATATCAGAAAAGTGGTGTTTGGTATTAGCTTAAAAGTAGTGTTCAAGTGTTAGCAATTGGCAAACTTTGGTTCATTTAAAGTCATTTAGTCATAACAATTAGTTTTCAGTCATTAACTAGTTAAGATTTTGGTCAAAAAGGCAATTGGTCATTAAAAAGGTTTGGGTCAGTTTTTAACAAGTAAACTTTCAGAAAGTATTGATTTTCAAATGCTTGGCATTTCTTAGTTACTTGATGAAATCTTTTGAAACCAGTGCTCATTTCTCACTCAACATATGAACTTTTAATGTGTAAAAGGAATTTGTACAGTATCCAATATTGAGTAAGAAATAAGCAAAAGTATAAGCATAAGAGCAAATGCAATTCCCTATAGTAAAATGCAAACTGATTTCTTATATCTCATTTTCTACTTCATAAACTAGCTGATTTTCTTTCATATTTTCATTCCAAAAGTATTCCTGGATAAATTTTGAGATTTTGAGCTTTTTGAAAATTCTGGTCAACGAAAGTCGACATAAGCACAATTTTGGCTTAGGATTCATGGCTTATTACTTGATCATTTTCTTTGAGACTTGATTTCCCGTCTTTCTTTTGAGCTGTTTAACAAGAATTTTCACTAAAATCAAGTAGTGCAAGTCTGGCTTAACTGGTAGCTTATTTTGAGCTTATTGGATTTAGCTTATCAGAGTTCTAGTCACTTTTAGCTTAATTCCTTGGATAGGTCTAGCTAAATTTTGATTTTAAGTCGTTTGCAACTGGTTTGAGCAAATTTGGTTGAGAAATAAGCTCAAACGAGCTTATTGAAGTATTGAACCCGTTTTTGTTGAAATAGTTGTGAAAATTGCATTTTGGTCCTTCTAGTATTAAACTGTTTTCAAACTTAGCTAATCTTCAAAGTAATTAGGGTTTTCAAATAATCAGTCCTTGTATTTTTCAAATCTGTTCAAAAGTAGTTAGGCAGTTTTCAATTAGTTGGAATTTGGTTACATTGTTTGTTAAGTTTTCATTTTAAGTCCATCTAGTTTACTGATTTTACACATTTAGTCCTTAGACTTTTTGGATTTACATTTTTGGAATTTATATTTCATAGAATTTACATTTTCAGTCCTTATAGTTTGTGGAATTTACATTTAGCATTTTAATTGAATAAAAACTTGGTATGTGCACGTTGTTTTACATATAAGTAGACAATATTTTTCATTTTAGCAAGGCTTTGTTTGAATTAGCAATAGAATATCCAAAAAACTTTACCAACCAAAAACAATTAAAAACCCGATCTTGTTAGGACTTTCAATTTGTTAAGAACTGAGAAAAACGAACTTCAACTATACACATTCCATGACCTTATCCGGAATACCTGATCTGAATGAAATCTGGAATACTGAATCTTCAACAAGTTATCCGGAATCCGTATTGAATGACTATCCGGAATCCTTAAAACACACTATCCGAAATATGTTAATTCGATCCCTTGTCCGGAATCAAGTTTCTGCAGCTTATCCGGAAATGGGCTTCCGGTGCTTATCCGGAATTCGTCTTCGGGAGCTTATCCGGGAAATGGTCTCCTTTTCTTTATCCGTAATGTGAAGTCTTGAAGCTATCCGGAATGTATGACTAAGAAGCTTATCCGGAATGTTATCCGGAATTGGTGTTCCTATGCTTATCCGGAATCTACTATCTAACACTAATCCGGAATAACCAATTTCCTTATCCGGAATTGGTGAAAGGGATGTTATCCGGAATCCTTGTTTGTGTTAGTATCTGGAATGAGTATTTGTTACCTACCCGGAATCCTTGTCACCTCTCATATCCGAAATGTTGAGCTAAACCAGTTATCCGGAATGTTGAAATGGAGCAATATCTGAAATAATTCCTTGATGATGCTTATCCGGAATAAATCTTAAGAATACTATTCGGAATAAATGAAACTTGAGGCTATTTGGAAAACAAGGGTTTAAGAAACCCGGATAACACAAAAGTTAAACAAATAAGCTAATCCAAAAAAAAACACTTACCAAAACTTAAACCAAAAAGACTTTTAAGAAAAACTAATAAGCCACAATTTAAAAACTATTAAAACACTAAATAATCTAAATATTGAAAATCAAATTTTTTATGAAAATATTAAACTTATCAAAATCCACTTATTTTTGAAAAACTATTAAGCATTAAAATTAAGAAAATAAGCACTTTAATCTAAAACTTTTAAAATAACCAATTCAATAAGCACAATCAAATAAGCTACACAATCAAATCATCAACAAAATTAAAATAAACTACATGATTATCAAGATTAAACGAGATTAAAAAGATTAAGAAAGGTAGAATGAGAATTAAGAAAATAAGCTTGATTAAATTGAAGATTAAGATCAAAAGATTACAAGATTAATGTTTGATAAGCTTGAAAAACTAGAGAGAAGAAAAATTAAACACACTTAAAAATAAAATCTAAAAATTGACTAAAAACTAATTAACAACTAACACTAACACCCTCCTAATGACATATTAGGAGGGTATTTATAGGAGGTGGGGAGGTTAAGTGTTTATGCTTCCTTCTTTCTTTCTTGTCGTCTCGACTCGATTTAATTTCTTTGTCTTTCTCGACGTCGTCTCGGGATTTGTCGATATAAGTTGAACTTGTCTTATAATTTTCTTCTATAATTAGACTTGAGTTGTTCGACTTCATTAAACTTCCTTCTTTAGACCTTTTCTTCGATAAATCTTCAGAATAGGCCTTGGACTTCCGTTCTTTATGCACTCTCGATCTTTTGACTTCGTCTTTTGTCTTTTTCTTCGATAAAAGCCCGTGATAGCCCGTTTTTCTTCCTTTTTCATATTTTTATCCTGAAACACAATAAAAACACAAAACACGCATAATTCTGACTTTTACGACATAAAATACACGTTTTGGTCTTGTTATTATTGGAAATAAGTGGAAAAAGGATAAGTGTTTTCACACATATTAAATCCCCTACACTTGACCAGTGCAATGCCCTCATGCAATGCATTAATTTCAAAGCACGATTTACATTTTTCATCATAAATAACCCGCCTTGGCCTTTATTAAATACTAAACACTAAGGAAACTAAAAGAACAAAACAAGTAAGAAATCAAAGACTTACATTGGGGTTTTGGTTGTCATGAATGTTTATCATCCTCAAGTTTCACGTTCCTCATACCAAGCTTAAAAACGAGATCATTGTTATTATAAGTTAGCAAACTAACACGAACTCATGTGGCCCAATTATTTACTTATACTCCCTTAATCCTAGGTGTATCTCTTATATTTTAATTTTGTATTGAATGATCACGAGGATACATTGTTTGACTTATTTCGATAGTTTATTAAGGCCGAAAATAAAGTAGGACGATTTAATCAATAGTTAGCTAAAGGACAAAATCTTTTAAAACCGCTTCTCGGGACCTCATAAAGTTCATATCTTGGCATAACTCGCTTCACGATTTGAGACCTTTCTCGGACCGATATTTGGCAGCGACTTCATACTTCGAATCTTGAGAGACGTTCTTGAAATTATGGTCTTCTCTTCTTATTAGGAATTTCTTCGCTTGAACTTTTTGAGAGATTCTTCATATATGGACCACGACTTCTTCATTTTTCTCCAATCTTTATTTTGGACTTTTATATACAACGATCCGCCTCCTTTTAGGACTTAGATCTATTTATCCTCATACCTTGTTAGGGCCTTTTTGGATAGACTTCTCCATGATCTTTAGGGGAGTACTTGCTTTTCATCGTGTGTCTCGATCCTTCATATTGATTTTTGATAAATGATTCTTCACATCACTTTTGGATCTTTAGCAACAAAATGTAGCCCTCATTTCTTGTTAGGACCTTTTCGGACTCGCCAATCTTCACATCCCGCTTCAATAAGTTATGCGTTGGCTATGAACTCTAATTAATACCGAGCAACTTTTAAACGATCTTGTGCTAGAAGCTAAGTAACTTTTCAAATCGTACAACCTTATTTATTGCAGATAAATTTATTAGCAAGCGATGGGAGAAAAAGCTTATAATCAACTCACATAAATTCATGAAAGAATACCAAACTTATAATTGACTCTATCATCTATCGTTCTCCACAATTTAAAATCTCAAGGAATGAGACTCGTGGATGCTTAGCCAATTAAATCAAAGTTTTGGGTTTTCGAGTCATCTATAGGATCTTGCAAACTCTTAGACTTTTTCAAGTTTAGAATTCGCATTTTAAAGTTCCCTTGATAAACGACTCTCTAGGATCAATTATAGGAACTTGCGAAAAGTTCTTGTTCTTAACCCGTGAGAGTTAAGACTTTCGTGTTTTAAAGTACCCTATATAAAAGCCTAGCAAAACTTGACTTAAACACGTTAAGGATACTAGCTAGAGTAAACTTAGATAAGTAAACTCGGGTTGAGTCAAAATATTCACGACCTTGAAAAATTTAAAACCACTTTATTGAAAATTTTATTCTAGCAAAGAAAGTAAATAACGATAGCAAAGGAAAATTACAAGGCCAAAATAGATTAAAAATTTTGAAAAATGTCGAAAAATCAATTTTCTGGTTAAAATGAGGACAAATACAAGGAAAAGCCCACTTAACTTCGATAGAAGTCCCCCTACACTTAATATAAACATTGTCCTCAATGTTTAAGCATGTGGGAGTGAACTCTCGTACACTTAGGACATTGTGAACTTTGTTTAATCTTGCTAAGGAAAGGACAACTATAGTGATTTCAATGTGACATATAAGATATGAATTATTGAATCACGATACTTTAGGATAGAACCAGGAAGACGGGTACACGAGAACATGGTTCGTCAAAAGTCATCGAGAATGGATCTTTGAAGCTTTAATCCCTGCACATGATAAGAAACAAGACAACAAACACATACGGGGCTCCCCCTACACTTATTATAAAAATGGTAAAGGATAGATCAACGGGTTGCCTCCCGAGAAGCGCTTGTTTTTGATAACCGAGTCACGAGCCTGACTCGACCCAGAACTAGTTCAAAGGAAACGTGGTGAGGGATGGAATCATATCATGAGAGATGTCCTCACCAAAGTACAACTTCACACGCTGGCCATTCACTTTAAAATTAGGCCCATTTGGCTGAGAGAGCTCAATGGTTCCATATGGGAAGACTTTGGCGACGGTGAATGGACCAGACCAACGGCTCTTTAGCTTGCCCGAGAAGATGTTCAACCGAGAGTTAAAGAGTAAAACTTGATCACCAACGTGGAACTCTTGGTTCTTGATCCTAGCATCATGGATGATCTTGGTCTTATTTTTGTAGATCAATGAGTTCTCATAAGTTTCATTCCCTAGTTCATTTAGCTCGTTGAGTTGCATCTTCCGAAGATCACCGGCTTTGTTGATGTCAAAATTAGCCCACTTCAAGGCCCAATACGCCTTATGCTCCAATTCAATAGGGAGGTGGCATGCCTTCCCGTACACAAGACGATATGGAGTGCAACCAATCGGCGTCTTATATGCGGTACGGAAAGCCCACAAAGCATCATCTAACTTATCGGCCCACGAGGCACGATGCTCTCCCACAGTACGCTCAAGAATTCGCTTCAATCCACGGTTAGATATCTCGGCTTGACCATTTGTTTGAGGATGATAAGCGGTGGAAAGACGGTGATTGACACCGTACTTAGCCATGACTCGAGCAAATTGATCATTGCAAAAATGAGTCCCGCGGTCACTGATGATAGCACGAGGAACACCAAATCGAGCAAAAAGCTGCTTCAAAAAGTTCACAACCACCCACGCATCGTTCGTAGGGAGAGCCTTGGCTTCAACCCATTTAGAAACGTAGTCAACGGCTACGAGGATGTACTTGTTCCCTTTAGATGATGGAAATAGCCCCATAAAGTCGATACCCCTTACATCAAAGATTTCACATTCTTGTATGAAAGTTTGAGGCATCTCATCTTTATGTGTGATCTTGCCTTGTCTTTGGAAAGCATCACAATGTTTAACCATTTCATGAGCGTCATGATAAATGGTGGGCCAATAAAATCCAGAGTCGAATACTTTCTTCGCGGCGTAATTGGGACCAAAGTGACCACCAGTGGGTCCTTTGTAGCAAGCTTCTAGGATTAGTAACGCTGCCGGCCCATCAACACATCGACGAATAACAAGATCCGCACATTGTTTGAAAAGGTAAGGGTCGTCCCAAAAATAGTGTTCAATGTCTTTAAAGAACTTCTTCTTTTGTTGGGACGTTAACCCTTCCTTGAGAATTCCACCCGCCAAGTAGTTTGCAATGTCCGCAAACCACAGGGTGTCATCAAGATTGGAATTGATAGACATTAAGGCCTCAAGGGGAAAAGAGTCATTGATCTCTTGAGTCGGATGATCCCCTTGATAAGGATCCTCAAGTCTACTTAGATGATCCGCGGCTAGGTTTTCAGCTCCCTTCTTGTCACGAATTTTGATTTTAATTTCTTGAAGGAGCAAAACCCAACGAAGAAGTCTTGGCTTAGAATCTTGCTTAGTCAACAAGTACTTCAACGCAGAATGATCGGTGTACACGATTGTGGTGAAAAGAACAAGATAGGGGCGGAACTTCTCAAAAGCATACACTACAGCTAAAAGCTCTTTTTCGGTAGTGGTATAATGCAATTGAGCCCCCGTCATTGTCTTGCTAGCATAATGGATTGGTTGGAAGTGTTTGTTCACTCTTTGACCCAAAACCGCTCCAATAGCAAAATCGCTAGCATCACACATCAATTCAAAAGGTAGCTCCCAATTAGGGGTAACCAAGACCAGTGCCTTAGTTAGCTTGTCCTTAAGAAGATTGAAGGATTCAAGACACTCTTTATAAAATATGAAAGGAGTATCTTTTTCCAAGAGGTGGGTCATCGGACGAGCGATTTTAGAAAAATCTTGAATGAATCGACGATAGAAGCCCGCATGGCCAAGGAAACTTCTCACACCCTTCACGGTTGAAGGTGGAGGCAATTTAGCAATAACATCGAATTTAGCACGGTCGACTTCAAGACCGGCTTTGGAGATTTTATGTCCAAGAACAATGCCTTCTTTTACCATGAAATGGCATTTTTCCCAATTTAGAACAAGACGAGTGTCTTCACACCGTTTGAGCATACGTTCTAAATTGGTAAGGCAATGAGAGAAAGAATCACCATAGACCGAGAAATCATCCATGAAGACTTCCATAGTTTCTTCAACCATGTCATGGAAGATAGCCATCATACACCTTTGGAAAGTCCCGGGAGCATTGCATAAGCCGAAAGGCATTCTTTTGTAAGCAAATGTTCCATAAGGACAAGTGAATGTGGTTTTCTATTGGTCTTTAGGATCGATGGGAATTTTAAAATACCCGGAGAAACCGTCTAAGAAGCAATAATAGTCATTACCCGCTAGACGTTCAAGCATTTGGTCCATAAAAGGAAGGGGAAAATGATCCTTTCTCGTAGCATCATTGAGTTTGTGATAGTCTATACAAACTCTCCACCCTGTAACGAGACGAGTAGGAATCAACTCGTTGTTTTCATTGGGCACAACAGTGATTCCACCTTTCTTAGGCACACAATGACCGGACTAACCCATGGTGAATCCGAGATAGGATATATCATTCCCGCATCAAGAAGTTTGATAACCTCTTTTTTGATAACATCATGGATCTTGGGATTCACCCTTCTTTGGTTTTGAATAGTGGGTTTAAAGTCGTCCTCCATGAGAATTTTATGTGTGAAAAAGTGAGGATCAATTCCATGAATATCGGAGATTTTCCAAGCAATCGCTTTCTTATGATTCTTCAGCACGGCGATAAGTCGGGATTTTTCGTCTTCTTTCAAATCCTTTGTGATGATGACGGGTAACTTCTTATTGTCTTCAAGGAGGATTTTCGATGGAAGGCGTAGTCAAATTCGGATCATCGATAGAGATTTCCTTAGGAGATGGTGGAGAAATATGGTCCTCATTGAGAAGTTTCTCAATGGTACGAATGTCTTCATCCCAATTGGAGGGAGAATCGTCATATTGTAAGTCCACATCTCCTTGCTTCAAATTCTTTCAAAAGAAGATCACTTTCTCCAAATGGAGTTAGTGAGGTAGCAATAGAGACAACGGTCTCAACAATAGGTAGAGAAGAAGAACCACTTTTACAAGCGTCTTTGAAATGTTCTTCACAAGCCTCATCAAGAACGTCAATGAAATTAATGCTCTCGGTTTCAGAAGGTTGCTTAGAAAGTTTACCCATGTTGAAGACGATTTTATCATCACCAACTCTCATGATTAATTCGCCCGCGGCTACATTAATGAGAGTGCGACCGGTCCTCAAGAATGGACGTCCAACGATTAATGGAACACGGGGATCCATCTCGTAGTCAACGACAACAAAATCCGTCGGAAAGGTGAATTTGTCGACACCAACGAAGACATCTTCGGCTATCCCCACTGGATAAGCAACCGTACAGTTAGCTAATTCCAATGTCATTCGTGTGGGGACTAGCTCGGGTAGATATAATTGTTTCCAAACACTTAATGGCATTAAGTTTATACTAGCACCTAGATCGGCTAGGGCCATACAATTCTCTACCCCAGGGAAGTTGCAAGGAATCAAGAAACGACCCGGATCACCAAGTTTGGTGGGTAATTTACTTAAGAGCACTTCGGAGCAATTCTCATTAAGTTGGGTCTGAGCGATATCAAGAAGTTTCTCCTTATCACTGAGAAGATCTTTAAACATTTTAGCATATTTCAGCATGTGAGCGAGAGCCTCAGCAAAGGAGATGTTGAAATTCAGTTGTTCGGACATTTTGAGAAAGTTAGAAACCTGAATATCATCCTTGTTCTTCAACTTCTCTTTCCTCAACCTTGAGGGATAAGGTATATTAGGTTGAGATGAAGGCGTTGGAATAGAATTCTCACTCACATCCTTGGGTGGTGGAGGGGTGGAAGTAGAAGGTGGAGGAATTGGAGAAGGGGGCTCGTTTTCCTTTGTCACAATCACCGGTGTAGGTGTAGGAAGCTCAAGTTCCTTTAAACTTTTTCCACTTCGAGTGGTGATTGCTTTCATCTCCCCTCTTGGATTAGCAACAGTGTTACTCGGAAGAGAACCCGAACCAGAGGCTTGATTACTTTGGAAGAAACTAGCCATCATATCCCTTAAGTCATTTATTTGACTACTCAAAGAGTTTCGCATATCGGCTCAAAGATCATTCCCTTGTTTCACCATATCTCCTTTCAAGTTGCTGAGTTGCCGCTGAAGATTCTGCACTATTGCGTTATTAGTCCTCATGTAAGTTTCAACCTCTTGATTAAATGCGGTAGTTTGGGTGAGAGGAAGAGCATGGTAGGCAGGTGGTTGATAAGCGGGTTGTTGGTAAACTTGGTTGTTTCCTTGAGGTGGATATGGGGTTCTTTGGGTCTGATATTGATTTGGAGCACGAGGTTGGTTTTGATTGTTGCAATTAAGGTTGTTTTGGTTTTGAGGGGGGAAACCGGGTGGTGAAAGGAAGTTGTTTGAACGATAACTGAGTAAATTGCGGTCACCTTGAGGACGTGCTTGATAGCCTCCCGTAGAAAAGTTACCGTTGGCGGCATACACATTTTCCGGATTGTCATGAGTCGAAGGACAATCGGTGTATGAATGAGAACCCCCGCATATTTCACATGACTGACTCATAGCATTAACTTGCGCATTGATGGATTTGGTATTGTTAGCGGTTTGTAGAGCAATTGTTTCAACAAGCGAAGTAAGCTTATCAATTCTCTTGTCGCTCTCACTAGTACTAGCACTAGCCACATTAGTCCGAGCACTTTTGGTTTGCACTCGAGACTTATTCTCAATAATATCCCATGCGGCATTAGAAGACAACCAAAATATTACCCCCCGAGGCACTATTTAGTGAATCTTTGTCATTCATGCTTAAACCATTGTAAAAATTATTAATCTGATGTTCTTTTGTGAAACCATGTTGTGGACACTTTCTTAAAAGTTCCTTAAAACGGTCCCAAGATTCACTAAATGTCTCACCATACTTTTGTTCAAAGGTAATGATTTCATTCCGCAAAGCGGTAGTACGTGAGGGTGGGAAAAAGTAGTTGATGAATTTAGTCTCTAAATCCGTCCACGTAAGAATACTTTGTGGCGGTTCCTTATCAAGCCAATACCGGGCTTGTCCCTCTAAGGAGAAAGGAAAATTTTGCAAGCGAATTACCTCTTGTGAAACCCCATTATACTTGACCGTATTAGTGAGTTGAAGAAACCTTTTGATATGGTCGTGAGGATCATCAAGTGTACGCCCCAAGAATGGTTGAGAAGAGACCATTTGAATGAAACCGGATTTGAGCTCAAAGTTGTTAGCTCCAATCTCGGGTATGACATTAGCATCAGTGTTGCCCTCCACTTGCAATTGCAAAAGCTCGATCATTGGTTGGTTGTCCATGGTGACAATAGGTGGAGTAATGACTTCGGCTTGAGCTGCTTTCTTCTTACGAGCACGAGTACGCATACATACCTACAAAAGGAAGAGAAAAATAGACAAGAAATATTTTTGGTTTTTTATTACGTTTTTCTTTTTTTTTTGAATTTTTGAAAATTTTATATTTTTTAGGATTTTTGAAAATTTAAAAGCAAGGAAAATAACGTTCAAAAGTGAACGGATCCCTAAATCCAACGCGTCTCTCACTAAAAACCGTTAATCTTAACGAAAAGAGCCGGCAGCGGCGCCATTTAATAACTAAATTTTAACTTAGTTATGAAAGTTCGTTTATCCAGTCTTTTCGAATTGATTACATGTTGAAAGTGCGACTTAGTCGTTCTTGGGGGAAAATAAAATAGTTTGATTATCTATTTTAAACTAAATGTGAAAATGTCATTGAGTACCTAAGTAAAAATGAAAGCTTGAAAATTTAAACTTAAAACAAGACAAATTAAAATAATGCTAAGTAAAAAGGCGGGAAAAATTAAAGTTTAAAAAATTAAACAGTAGACTAAAAATGAATCTACTCCGGAATAAGGATTATGACCTTATCCAGAATACCTGATCTGAATGAAATCTAGAATACTGAATCTTCAACAAGTTATCCGGAATCCGTATTGAATGACTACCCGGAATCCTTAAAACACACTATCTGGAATATGTTAATTCGATCCCTTGTCCGAAATCAGGTTTCTGCAGCTTATCCGGAAATGGGCTTCCGGTGCTTATCCGGAATTCGTCTTCGGGAGCTTATCCGAGAAATGGTCTCCTTTTCTTTATCCGGAATGTGAAGTCTTGAAGCTATCCGGAATGTATGACTGAGAAGCTTATCCGGAATGTTATCTGGAATTGGTGTTCCTATGCTTATCCGGAATCTACTATCTAACGCTAATCCGAAATAACCAATTTCCTTATCCGGAATTGGTGAAAGGGAGGTTATCCGGAATCCTTGTTTGTGTTAGTATCCGGAATGAGTATTTGTTGCCTATCCGGAATCCTTGTCACCTCTCATATCCGGAATGTTGAGCTAAACCAGTTATCCGGAATGTTGAAATGGAGCAATACCCGGAATAATTCCTTGATGATGCTTATCCGGAATAAATCTAAAGAATACTATTCGGAATAAATGAAACTTGAGGCTATTCGGAAAACAAGGGTTTAAGAAACCCGGATAACACAAAAGTTAAACAAATAAGCAAATCCAAAAAAAGCACTTACCAAAACATAAACCAAAAAGATTTTTAAGAAAAACCAATAAGCCACAATTTAAAAACTATTAAAACACTAAATAATCTAAATATTGAAAATCAATTTTTTTATGTAAATATTAAACTTATCAAAATCAACTTATTTTTGAAAAACTATTAAGCATTAAAATTAAGAAAATAAGCACTTTAATCTAAAACTTTTAAAATAACCAATTCAATTAGCACAATCAAATAAGCTACACAATCAAATCATCAACAAAATTAAAATAAACTACATGATTATCAAGATTAAACAAGATTAAAAAGATTAAGAAAGGTAGAATGAGAATTAAGAAAATAAGCTTGATTAAATTGAAGATTAAGATCAAAAGATTACAAGATTAATGTTTGATAAGCTTGAAAAACTAGAGAGAAGAAAAATTAAACACATTTAAAAATAAAATCTAAAAATTGACTAAAAACTAATTAACAACTAACACTAACACCCTCCTAATGACATATTAGGAGGGTATTTATAGGAGGTGGGGAGGTTAAGTATTTATGCTTCCTTCTTTCTTTTTTCTCGTCTCGACTCGATTTAATTTCTTTGTCTTTCTCGACATCGTCTCGGGATTTGTCGATATAAGTTGAACTTGTCTTATAATTTTCTTCTATAATTAGACTTGAGTTCTTTGACTTCATTAAACTTCCGTCTTTAGACTTTTTCTTCGATAAATCTTATGAATAGGCCTTGGACTTTCGTTCTTTATGCACTCTCGATCTTTTGACTTCGTCTTTTGTAATTTTTTTCGATAAAAGCCCGTGATAGCCCGTGTTTTCTTCCTTTTTCATATTTTTATCCTGAAACACAATAAAAACACAAAACACGCATAATTCTGACTTTTACGACATAAAATACACGTTTTGGTCTTGTTACTATTGGAAATAAGTGGTAAAAGGATAAGTGTTTTCACACTTATTAGAACCCATCATGCATAACAAAAATTTCTTTTCTCTTGGGATTGCAAATCCTGCAAAACAACTAAAAAGTATGGATCCACAGTCACCATGTCACGAATGACATCTAGTCCTGGAACATCAACCTGCATGGTTACAAGTAAACTACTCCTCGTGCTTAAGGCATCGGCAGCACGATTGGAAGCACCAATTTTGTGTTTCCCCATAAAAGTAAATTTCTCAAGAAAAGGCAACCAACGCCCATGCTTATGTGAAACCTTATCTTGAGTACGAATATGCCTTAAGGAATCGTGGTTAGTGAACAAAACAAACTCCTTATGAAACAAATAATGGTGTCAATGCTTCATAGCTTGGACCACTGCATAAAATTCGAAGTCATAAGTAGAGTACCTGGACTTCGGCCTTGTCAACTTCTCGCTAAAATAGGCAACAGGCCGCCTACCTTGACAAAGAACTCCACCAATTGCAACCTTAGAAGCATCAACATGATGCTCAAAAACTTTAGATAAATCAGGCAATACAAGGATTGGCGCTGTAGTAAGCATTTCCTTGACAACCTGAAAAGCCAGCTCTGCTTCCTTCGTCCACACAATTGACTTTCCCTTCATACAGTCTGTCAAAGGGGCCATAATGGAATTGAAATTAGGGATAAACCGCCTATAGAAAGAAGCAAGACCATGGAAACTCCAAACTTCAGTAATGGTAGTTGGAGTTGGCCACTCCTGAACAACTACTACCTTAGACTCATCCACCTGTATGCCATCACCAGAAACAACATACCTTAAAAACAAAACTTTAAGGGTCATGATTACACACTTCTTCGTGGTTGCATAAAAACTGTCCTTTCGAAGCAAGGTCAAGACCTGCCTCACATGATTGACATACTCATTATGAGAAGCACTATAAATAAGAATGTCATCAAAATAAACAACCACAAACTTGCCAATAAAAGGCATGAGCAGTTGATTCATCACACGCATAAATGTGCTTGGTGCGTTTGAGAAACCAAAATGCATGACCAACCACTCATACAACCCTTCACAGGTCTTGAAAACGGTCTTCCACTCATCACCATGTCTAAGACGAATCTGGTAATATCCACTCTTCAAATCTAGTTTTGTAAAAATAGCAGCACCACTAATCTGGTCAAGCAAATCATCAAGCCAAGGAATAGGGAACCTGTACCTCACAGTAATCTTGTTGATGGCTCGACTATCAACACACGTACGCCACGTACCATCCTTCTTTGGAGTCAATAGGGCAGGAACAACACACAGGTTCATACTCTCACGAACATGACCCTTGGAAACCAGCTGCTCAACCTGCCTGCACAACTTCTCATGTTCTCCCGGGCTCATCCTATAACGTGGCCTGTTAGGCAGCTGTGACCCATGCTCTAGATCAATATGATGTTGGATGTCACGCAATGGTGGCAACCCATCGGGTAAGTCATCAGGCAAAACATCAGAAAATTCCTCAAGTAAAGGAATCATGGCTTCCGGAATTTCACTCTCTTTAGCAACCTCTTTCCCAATTAGAACAAAAACATCATCTTCACCTCTAAATCGTCTTCAAACTGGGAAAGAGTTAGTAAGGTACCAGTTTATTAACTTCTTCCTTGGGTTTATTCGGCATCAAAGTAATCTTCACATCCTCAAATAGGAAACTATAAGTATTAGTTCTCCTGTTGTGAGTAATGTTACGATCATACTCCCAAGGTCTACCCAACAACAAGTGACAATCATCCATGGGCACTATATCACACCAAACAGTATCCTTATATGTTGTTCCTATAGAAAATGTAACATGGACATACTTGGAAACTGTTATCTTGCCACCCTTTTTAAGCCATTGTAAGTTATAAGGTTTGGGACGATTTTCAGTTTTCAACCCTAATTTCTGGACTGCTTATTCTGCGATCAAATTATCACAACTACCTGAATCACATACAAAAGTGCAAACCTTACCCATAATGGTACAAGTTGACTGAAATATGTTGTGTTTGAGCCAATCATCACCATCAGCTTTAGGTGTTAAGCAGGAGCGCCTTACCACCAAATTCACCCCCACATCTCTAGACACATACTCCTCCTCATACTCAGGTTCTGCGTCATAGACTACGTCTCCTACATAGTCATCATAAGCCACATCGTCATCTTCCTCAGGTTCAATAAATAACTGCCTCTTCCCAGCCTTCTTACATGTTTGACTGCCGGTGACCAGGTTCACCATAGTTAAAGCACTTGAACCCGCCACTACCGATCGCTTTAGGAACTGATTCAGTATTCTCACCAACTGCTTTAGCCTGACTTGGGGCAAAACAAGATGTCGCATTACCCGAACCAGAAGCACCTGTTATTGCAGGAGAAGACAGACTCCCCACTCGTCGGTTCTGCTTCTCAAAAGTCAGTGCACGCTGATATACTTTAGAAAGTGTTATCGGATCAAACATGTTAACAGAATCCATGATCTGGACTCTTAAACCACCAATGTATCGAGATACAAGCCGATCTTCTGTCTCTTGAATGTCATTCCTTGCGATTAGTTGGTAAAATTTGGTTGTATAATCTTCAACAGACTTGGCCTCCTGTTTCAGATTCTGTAACTACTGGTACATCATTTGCTGGTAGTTATGAGGACTAAAATTATCCCTCGACCTTTTTCATCTTCTGCCAAATCGTGATCTTTGACTTCCCAACTCTTTCCCTCGTCAACTTCAATTGTTGCCACCACGCAAATGCCCTACCACGTAGCTTGGTAGCGATCAATGAAACCTTCATGTTTTCAGAAACTTCCTTGAATTTGAATACTTCCTCAACAGTAACAAGCCAATCAATGAACCCCTTGAGATTCAAAGTATCCCCATTAAACTCAGGAACATTAGTCCTCATTCATGATTCCCAACGCCTACTATTATCCTCCCTTTGATTCCTCCTTGGTCGCCCTACAGATTGTTCATCAGAAGACGAACCATCAGCAAACAGATTTTCTACCAGATCTGCATCTTCATCCTCATGACGGCGATTACGAGACCTCCTATTGCTCATCAAATTGTTCATCTGGTTGGTCAGTTGATCAAGAATTTGTTCTAATCGCTCCTCCATTATGTCCATCATATGCTGCTCAAATTCCTGTTTATTCACATCGTGAATATCCCTAGTTCTCCTTGGAGGCATCTTGATCAGGAACTTTGGCTCTTGATACCAACTGATGTAGACTAAAAAACTAAGTAGCAAAGATAGGTAATTGGATATGTTGATTTAAAAAGAATGCCAGAAACAATTCTGCTAATAATCGTTGATTCTAAAGAATGCCCGAAAATTAGGGTAAAACACTGCAACACAAAGGCCAGTGGTTTAACTTTTATTAAACTGATAACTGTCTTGCTAGGGTTACAGCGGATTCATTAAATAATGACCGCAAACAAAGAAAAACCCTAAAAATCCAACGGGTTGGACCGTAGCCCAAAGACAAAGTACTACTGAAAGTGAAAAACATAAATATGTAAAAAAACTGATAGTAAAAAGGCTTTTAGGGCCTTGGAAAATCCGCAACAAACTAAAAGTTGGTTACAACGTCGTCCTCCTCCTTTTTACGTACGTTTTGACAGGTCACGGGCTAAAAACAGACTTAGGATGAAAAAGTTATGCCCGTTTTACTAAACCCCTCTTCGTCACGCGATCTTGGGCCTCCAGAAACAAGTCAGCCCGTTCTTCAATACTTGGGCCTCCATCATGATGCCATTGTATTGCAAAGTACAAAAGAAAAGGAAGACAAAATGGAAGAATGCTTGGCTTCAATAATGAAGGTTGGTGTATTGTGCTCTGTGGATTTTCCATTACAACTGATGCATATAGAAAATGTTGTCTATGAGTTGCATCACATTCTCGATGTTCTTCAAAAGATTTGAGGTATCCTCACTACTCTGTTCTCTCCTATTGATTACCATGTTAGAATAACTCCAGGTTGGTCATTTATATAGGTCCTCATATATGCAAGTGATTAGCCTGTATAATCTTCTATTTTGTATCAAGGATTGGGACATGTCCAATTCCTTCACATAAGTTGATGTAATATCTTTGTGTTTTGCAATACAATTCGCCTTCCTTACAGAAAAACAAATTTACTTTACAAGTGTATGTATTTATGAATAGCTCGTTATTCATTTTGACTAGCTTTGTATATGCACTGTCGCACTCTTTCTTGGTGACAACAAGGAGTTATATAACTGTGGCTTAATTTCCCGGTGACATAAGTGTATGGTTCTCCTTTTGTAATAAATGAAGTAATGTTGTTTTTTTTAAAAGGGACTCCACCCCAGTAAAATGTATTAAAATAAAAAAAAAGTTTAAGTACAATAGAATGTGACTGAGTGTCACATTTACCTCAAGCACCGCTTGAACAACCACTAATCATATGACATGCCATATGATCCTAACACAAGAATATATAACCAAGAACACCAATAGAGAAAAACCACCTAAAGGTGCATAAGCAACCAAAAAACGACAACATATCAATTAACTAAAAACAGCTTTAGGAAGATCCTAAAGTCGAGCAAATTGAGAACCAGACCTGGACTTCTTGACTCTGCACGAGAGGAGCTTCAACCTAACAGTAGACACAATACACTCCAAGACCTGTTTAGAAGTCCTCAGGTCTTGGTTGTTACCAACTCGTGCAACAAAGGTTTTACATGACTACATGTTACTCTGAGGAGCTCATTTACGACGTTACTAATTAACATCCATGCAATGTTGTGGAGACTCAAATTTGTACTGCATTTCGCCTTTCAGGATTTAAATCGTACATTTGTTTTCTTAAAATCATTTACAAGCGCCCGAGATAAGCCTAGGCGACCTAACAAATACATGGATGTTTAGAATCAACAAATAGCATGGTCATAATTGGAGCCTTTTATTGTTCAATTGAAAAGTTATAACTAAGGTGGTGTTTGTTTCATTAAGATGTTTTAGGTCGACTACCACCTCTTAGTTGTAAGAGATGGTCATAACGTCTTAATCTGAATAAAATAATGTTGTTTATTTTTATAAATTGTTCGAATAAGTTTGATTGTCTATTTTTTAATATATGTAATAATAATAAAATGAATGTTATGTAAACGAGAAATAAAACATACGATTGGGTATTGCGATCCAGTGCTTACGATCAGATATTACGATCTAGTGTTACGATCAGGTATTGCGATCACATCTTATGATCAAGTATTACGATCACATCTTACGATCAGGTCTTGCGATCACATCTTACGATCAGGTATTGCGATCATATCTTACGATCAGGTATTGCGATCACATCTTACGATCACGTGTTGCGATCCAATATTCCGATCACGTATTACGATTGTCATTCCGATCACTTTCTGATAGAACATTGTGATCACATTGCGATAGAGTGACAATTATTCCAAGTTTTTTTTCAAAAACGTCTTTTTGTTTGCCTTGGATTTTTTGGCTTCTCGTGCTCAATTTCTTAGTGGAATTTCTCATTTTAGGGGATTTTAATTACAACACTTTGCTTTCTTCGAATTGAGATCCTGTTTTTCACACGACTTCTACGATGACGTCTCAACAAGATATTTATGCTGCGGGTACTGAGAATCGTCCACCCATGCTTACCAAGGAGAATTACACTACATGGGCTAGTCGTCTCCTTCGTTATTCAAAATGTAAACCTTTGGGAAAGTTGATTGTCAACTCGATTCAAAAAGGTCCGTATGTTAGATGAACAATTCTTATGCATGGGGACCCTACGAATGCTAACCCAGTGGCTTACTCTAGTCATGAGAAAACGAATGAAGAATTAACTGAAGCTGAATCCAAACAACTCGACGCTGATGATTAAGCAATTCAAGTAATTCTCATGGGACTTCCTGAAGATGTTTATGCTGCTGTTGATAGTTGTGAAACCGCACACGAGATGTGGCTTAGGATCAAATGATGAAGGGGAGTGAAATAGGTTTACAAGAAAAGGAAACTAAGTTGCTTCGTGAATGGGAAAAATTTACGTCTACTGAAGGCTAACAAATTGAACCTTACTACCATCGGTTTTCAACCCTCATGAATCATCTTAGAAGAAACAAACATGAACCTGCACAAATTGCTGGCAACATCAAATTTATTGATAATCTTCCTTCTGAATGGTCACGATATGTCACTCTTGTCAATCAAATGAAGGATCTTCATGTCATGGAATACACTCAAGTATATTATTATTTGAAGATGAATCAAGATGAAGCTAACGAAGTTAGGGCTGAAAGACGTGCCAAAACCCAATATCCATTGGCTTTTATCGCAAATTCTCCGTCATCTATGTCATATCCCATGGTACCCTACCATCAACCCTCATCAAGTAACTTCATGCCACAACAACAACAACAACAACAACTCACCCCTTATGGATATCAACTTCCTGCTGTTGTGAACTACTTGCAACAACTTATTGCTTGTTTTGATGACATCACTGATCCTACACACGCGATTAATACTGGTCTTGCACTTCTTGCAAAGGCATTCAAATTTACCATTAACCCCACCACCAATAATCAGAGAATCTCCTCGAACACAAGAAATAGGCAGATTGCTCAACCTTTCATGAATGCGAATCAAGATCACTAATTGGTAGTTGCTGGGAACACGGGGACACAGTTTCAACAATATGGTCAGAATGATAGGGCAGACCATTGGGAATGCAAGAACTCAGTATGGACAAAACCGTGGTAAGAATCCGAGTGTTCCGAATGTGGGTAATTAAAATGGGTTAATTGTTGTGCCAGCGGTTAGTAATCATATGGGAAATATTGTGGCTGCAAGGGCTGAGAATACTGGTACGGGAAATGGAAACAACAATCGTCAGGTTCAGTGCTACAACTGCAGGGGATTTGGTTATTATGCTCGAGATTGCATAGCTAAAAAGAAGAGGGATGCTGCGTATATTCAGACTCAGCTTCTTATAGCACAAAAGGAAGAGGCAGGGATTCCACTTTAAGCTCAGGAATTTGATCTTATGGCTTCTGCAGCTGAATATGACGAGGAAGAAGAAGTGAATGCCAACTACATCTTGATGGCAAACTTACAGCAAGCATCTACCTCAGGAATGCATGATAACATTGCTCCCGTCTATGATTCAGACGGTCCCTCTGAGGTACACCCACGTTTCGATGATAATGATATATATAGTACGTCGAATCAGGAGGAGGAGTATACTGAGATGCTTGAGCCCTACATTGAGACACACAGGGATCAAATGAATAATAGTAATATTAATTCGAATGACCCAGTGTGGACCTTAGTGTGGATCAAGTTACCCAGCCTACAACTCGTCCTGATGCGACCCATGCGTATTATAAATATTTATTTGATAAGCTTGCTAAGGATGTTGACCATGCTACAGTGGTAAATAATAAGTTTAGAGAAACTAATGCCAAATTGACCACTGAGCTTGCAAGATATAAGGAACGGGATAAAAGTTTTGAAATTCATCAGGCTAAAATTAAAGAACTTGAACAAGCTCATGCTACATCGGTTTATCAAGAAAAATGCACTAACTAAGAAATTAAATGCCTTACACTTAAGTAGTGCTAAAAAGATAAGCGAATTGAATGATGAAATCACCTCTCTTAATAAACAGCTTTCAACTGAAAAATATATTATTTTGGATTTAAAAGAAGAATGGAAAAAGCTGAAACATGATTTCAAAATCCGAGAAGATGGGCTTCTTGAGGATTTTTGAAAAGCTCAGGATAGAATTAGGGAATTAGACAACCTTTTGGTAAAACGTGGCCAAACTATGCAAACGATAAATATGCTCGCACCTAAAGTGAATGAGATAAAATACACCCGTTATAAAATGGCTTTAGGTTGTCCTCTTCCTCCCAATCTCGAATATCTTAAGCATGTTCAGGCCACAAATCAAACCTTATATAATGGTAGTGTGCTCTTGTCTGATGAGCATGATCCTCCTAGTGTGCATGATTCTGAGGAAACTACTGAACTTGCTATAGAGACTCGTTTAAGAATGCAAAAGCTTAATAAAAAGTCACGCCCGTTTATTATCCGAAAGTTAATCCTCCAACTGTTTTTGTTCGGTCTAAAACTAGTACTGAAATGCTTTTGCTGCCAAGTGAGGAATTGTTTGATGACCCTCCTAAACCGACTATCGCACGTCGATTTCTAAACGAGCTAAAATATAACTTTGTCATACTTAAACGTGTTGTTAATTCCAAAATCACTGGAGGAAATTTTACATCACCAGTTCAGATTGAGGTCCAGAAAATTCTTCAAAACGATATTAATCCGATTATTAATCAAGTTGATGCTAGGATAAGCAATTTGGAAAAAGCTTTTATAAAAGAATTAGCCAACTTTGTTGAAGACTTTAAATCTTTGGCGAAGGAGGCTGATGAATCTCTTGATAAAATCAAAGTTTTGGAAAACGATATTGAACGCCTCTCTACAACACCTGATGGTGTGTTGATAGCAGCCCTGTTACGTTAGATACTTCTGTGTCGAATCATGAAACCCTCCAAACTGAGCTTGAACGTACTAAAGAGAAACTGGAATCTGTTGTCATTAAAAAGGACAAAGAATTTACCGATCTTTGGAATAAATTTGTCAAAAAATGTGATGAATGTAAATATGACAAGATTTAGTATGATAAAGCCTACAATGAAATGCAACAAACTATCGCACGGTTGCAGGCTTAGTTAGAGGGGTTAAGGAAAAGAATTTGGCCTCTTCAGGGTTAGAAAATGCCAGTGATGGAAATGTTTAGAAGCTTAAGGCTAAGATTGTAGATTTAGAATCTGTTGTTGTTTCATATAAGCAGGCTGTTGAACAAAGTAAGTCTGTCTATCAGAAACTTATTGATAAAATTTGTGAGAACTGTAAGTTGAAAGCCTTATTAAAAGATAAGACTTCTGAGCCTAGTACGATTATGGATGATATGATTCAGACACCAGCAACCTCGGGACCCACTCGTATTGCTGTAACACCTTTTCCCAAGGGACTGGAACGAAAACTGCTATGATTGCCCCAGGAATGTTTCATGTTAGTTCTCCCTTTGCGCCTATCAAACAACGTAAAGCAAGCGTTAGGACAAAACCGACCACTATATCTCAACCACAAGTCATTGATTTAAAAAGTGCTAATTCTAACAGACGCGTATCTTCTTCTACAGGAATAAACAACTACACTAAGAGCAGAAGGCCACAACCTACATGCAATACAAGGAATGATAGGGTCCCTTTTTCCTCTAGAAGTAGTCGCCCCAAGATCAATAATGTGGAAGTAAAAGAACACCCTAGGAATTTACCGCGTTTTAATCATAATCAGAAACTTAATTCATCTGAATGTAATGACTTTAAGCTTGCTATTCGGAATGAAAAATCTGAAGTTATTTGTGCTAAATGTAATAAATGTTTCTTTACTTTCAGTCATGATGCTTGTGGCTTGACTATGAATGGTTTGAATTATGGTGGTTACACTCGAACTGACAAGCTGTCAGTCAGTGAACAACAACGCATTCCTAAGGCTAAGGTGTATGTTCCAAAAAGTACGCACGTAGGGTCCATGGAAAGTATTGCTAAGCCTAGTATCCCTAGATTCACCTCTAAATGGTTGCCTACTGGTAGAGATTTTGACTGTAGTGGCAAAATTTTCGACACTAGTAGATCTCATACTGAAAATGAAACGTCAGTATGTGATACGGCTTAATTATCTTCTAACCCTACAGGAACCTATTTTCGGTTGCTAAAATAGTTTCTTCTCTTATCACTGTCAGGCTGTTGAAATTTGTCTCTTGTGCATGGACTCGGGCTGTTCCAAACATATGACTGGAAATCGAAGCCTTCTCAAGAACTTTGTATGGCGTTTCATGGGAACTGTTCGATTTGGAAATGATCATGTTGCTGCAATTCTAGGCTATGATCTTCATTGGGTAAATATAATCATCACCAAAGTCTCTTTTGTTGACGGCTTTGGACACAACTTGTTCTCGGTTGGGCAGTTCTGTGATTCAGATTTGGAGGTAGCCTTCAGAAGTCATACATACTTTGTTAGGGATCTTGAAGGAATTGATTTGTTGAAAGGAAATCGTACCACCAACCTTTACACCATTGATCTTTTTCAAATGTCTGCTGCTTCTCCAATTTGTCTCATAGCCCGGGCCACTTCAACAAAGTCATGGTTATGGAATCAAAGGTTATCTCATCTCAATTTTGATGCCATCACCCAACTTGCGAAAGATGATCTCGTTACCGGTCTTCCAAAGTTTAAATATATAAAAGACCATCTTTGTCCTTCCTGTGAGCAAGGTAAAAGTAAGAAGAAGCCTCACAAACCCAAACCGGTTCCCAACTCAACGAATAGGTAACATCTCTTACATATGGATTTGTGTGGCCCAATGAGAATCAAAAGCATAAATGGAAAGCGGTATGTCCTAGTAATTGTGGATGATTATTCTCGTTACACATGGGTTCGTTTTCTTGCATCAAAAGATGAAGCCCCTGATGTAATTATTAACTTCTTGAAGAAAACATCAGTACTACTGCAAGCCCCTGTCATTATTGTGAGAACGGATAGTGGCACAAAATTCACCAATCAGCACTTGAAAGCTTACTTTGACGAAGTTGGGATCTCTCATCAAACTTTGGCTATAAGAACTCCAGAGCAGAATGGAGTTGTGGAATGGAGGAATCGTGCGTTAGTTAAAGCAGCTCGGACGATGCTTCTCTCCTCCAGTGCACCGTTATTCCTTTGGGCTGATGCCATTGCAACTGCATGTTATACTCAAAACCGCTCTATTATTCACACCCGATTCAACAAAACACCTTATGATATCATTAATGGACGAGAACCGGATATATCATTTCTACATGTATTCGGGGCTCTGTGTTATCCAAAGAATGATCGTGAAGATATCGGTAAACTTGAACCTAAAGGTGATATTGGCTTTTTCATTGGTTATTCTTCAACTGCTTGTGCTTACAGGGTTCATAATCGAAGGACAAGGAAGGTAATAGAGACTATGAATGTTACCTTTGATGAACTTTCGGGTATGGCCTCTCAACATAGAAGTTCCCATCCCGAGCCTCCAGGTCAGACTTCTGGACACGTAAGTTCAGGACTCGCGCTTCAATTTGCACTGTCAGCAATCTCATCGTTACAAACCTTAGAACGTGACTTGGAAGTTTTATTTAGGCCAATCTATGATGAATATATGGAGGCTTTTTCGTCATTTGGTGTTCCTCAAAATGCCCCAGTTGCACTTGCTACGGTAGTTCAAGAACCTCTGATTGCATCTACACCAACGGCATCTTCTTCTGCGCCATCTACGTCAACCTCAACCATATTGATTCTAAATATTCCAACCACTTCTCTGACTGCTGACGCAACTCAACAACATTATCAACAAATTCCTAATCATGTTCATCTTCAGAATGAAATAGTTGTTGAAAATCCAAACAATGCGATGCTCAACGAACATGAGTTTGTTAATCCATTTGCGGCTTCTACACGTACTACTCGGCCTTCAACATCATATGTGGATCCGTAGAGCTCGCATCAAGTTTCTCATACACTTCCACATGAACACAAATGGACTAAGAATCATCCTTTGGTTCAAGTGATTGGCAATCTCTCACGACCAGTCTCAACATGAAATTAGCTGCGTACCGACGGTGATATGTGTATCTATGCACTATCAGTCAGCACAATGGAACCAGCAAGTGTTAAAGAAGCAATGACCGACGCATCATGGATTGAGTCTATGCAAGAAGAGCTCAATCAATTCATCCGGCTTGATGTATGGGAATTAGTACCACGCCCGGACAATATTGATCCCCTTACTCTGAAATGGTTATTCAAAAACAAGATATATGAGGAGCAAACGGTCATTAGGAACAAGACTCGGTTAGTTGTGAGAGGTTGTAAACAGAAGGAGGGAATTGATTTCGCAGAATCCTTCGTCCCGGTTGCTCGAATGGAAGCTATAAGATTTTCTTGGCATACTTTGTTCACAAATCGTTCATTGTGTATCAAATGGACGTGAAGCCAGCTTTCTTGCATGGGCCATTAAAAGAAGACGTGTACGTATGTCAACCTGTAGGTTTCATCAACACCGAACGTCCAAGCCATGTCTACAAGTTGAAAAAGGCAATTTATGGTTTGAAACAAGCACCAAGAGCATGGTACGACGAATTATCATCATTTCTTCTCCAAAATCAATTCAACAAAGGAACCATTGATCCAACGTTGTTTATCAAGCACTACGGCAACGACATCTTGGTGGCTCAGGTCTATGTAGATGATATAATATTTGGCTCTACAAACCCAAAATATTCCATCTTATTTACCGACCTTATGAAAAGACGATTTGAAATGTCCATGATGGGGGAAATGACATTCTTTCTTGGTCTCCAAGTTCACCAATCCCCCCGTGGTATTTTTATAAATCAGTCCAAATATGTGCTCGAGACTCAAACGAAATTTGGAATGGAAAACTGTGATCCTATTGGTACTCCAATGGACACTAAACACAAGTTTGATTTGGATAAGAAAGGGACATTTGTAGATGCTACAAAATACCAAAGTATGATCGGGTCCCTTATGTACTTAACCTCAAGCAGATCGGACATTGTGCATGCTACTTGTTTATGTGCTCGGTACCAGGCTAAGCCAACCGAGAAGCACTTCAAGGAGGTTAAAAGGATCTTCCGTTATCTCCAGGGAACCATTCACATGGGTCTCTGGTATACGAAGGATTCTGGTTTTAATTTAACTGGTTTTTCAGATGCCGACCATGAAGGGTGTCATGATACATTCAAGAGTACTTCCGGTGGAGCACAATTCTTAGGCGAGAAGCTAGTGAGCTGGTCCTCAAGAAAACAAGATTGTACGGCTTTGTCCACCGCGGAAGCAGAATATGTGTCTCTATCTGTGTATAGTGCTCAAGTCCTTTGGATGGGAACACAACTCATGGATTATGGCTTTCACTTTAACAAAGTTCCTATTTATCGTGATTCACAATCAGCCATAGCCATATCCTGCAACCCGATCCAACACTCCAAGACCAAGTACATTGCTGTCCGATTTCATTTCATAAAGGAGCATGTGGAAAGAGGAACGACCGAACTGTATTTTGTCAAGACGGACTACCAACTAGCCGACATCTTCACCAAAGCTCTTTCTCAAGACAGATTTGAATTCTTGGTTTGTCGACTTGGTATGCGTAGTTTCACTCTAGATGAACTTGAACGTCTTACACATTCGCAGTAATCTTGTATATATCTATCAGAAAATCAAAATACAAAATATAAAAACTATAAAGCCAAAATAAAAAATGAGAAAATCTTTCAAAAATACCAAAAATATTCTTCTCTGACATGTCTCTCAGCATCGATAATATGGACATACTTAGAAATGTCGCTCAATAACGACACGGGTACGTACATAAAGTTCGAATGAGAGTTCAAATGTTTTCAAAACATGTCTTTTCTACTTTCTTCTCATAATGGCTTATAGTCACATGTCAGACTATAACCCGGTCCCCGTATTTCAAAACTGTGTGCTCATATACTCCCCTATTTTAATTAGAATTTCTTTTTGAGGGGGAGAACAAACTTTCACGCAACATTATTCTTTCCATGTTTCATCACTAGTTTCACAAAAATTTCAATCACATACAATTTTTGAGGGGGAGAATAGTGATTAAAATGTGTTCAAAATGTGTCATCTTGTATAAGATCTTTTATATAAGTGCTTTCTCTTCCTAATATGTGCAAAAAACCTTTCATTTTATGATGCACATATGTAGGGGGAGCATTTTGGTGATATAGAAAATACTCAAGGTGTAAACATTGATTTCATCAATATCCTGATTGCATTTTCAATTGGTTCTTCTGGTTACGATATCTATACCCTTCAACACATTAACTCACAATGGTATTGGTGTCAAAAGGTGGTTAGGTATTCGTCCTATGATCCAACCAGAACCAGAGGGATCTTCCTAGGGACAATCCATTAGAACTTAGAAGTCCTTAGGAAAGATGGAGCAGTTGAGTGTACGCGAATAATGCCAACTAATGACTTAAGCTAGCACTGGAACAATCACAACAAAGTGCTAGTTATGACGTCTTGGTAAGCATTAAAGGGGTTGAAGAATGAAAAAGAAATGTAAGGATAAAGGGTGAAAAGAAAATAGCCCTCCATACAACTTAGGCAGAAACCGGGTTAATACATCTACTATCAGAATCAAGTTGATGATTTCTGGTATTGAAGACAAAGCATCATGTACCCAGTGATGCAATGCACAACCCTTCCTAGCCTACTCGAGCTTCTCTCAAAAGAAGTTTGTTTTATTGTCACGAAGTTCAACTCATTTCTATCAAGTTTCTCACTTCGAGATAGTAGATATTGAAAAGGTGACAGTCTGCTCCAGCCTTCGATCACCAAATAAACGTGCACTTATAGAGTTTAGAGCCAACGATATTCATCAAAAAATCTCATTAGGACACTTATTCCATATATCAATTGTTGTTCACCATTAGAACACAAGCGATAATTCACAAAGTCCTACGCTCTATCCTTGTGGTATTGCTAGAACATTCAGAGTGATACTCTCTAGTAGTCACAGTGATGAATGGAAATCCTTCCAGTGTTGACATCAAACAGCACTGCGGTAGGTCATATGTAAGATTCACTTGAATTAAACATATGCTAACTAGAAAGCAACAGTGGTTTGATTCTATTTTGATTCAAACTCGTTCCAGGTATCTATGCAATATCTTTATGATCTTGCCAGAACATTCAGAGGAATACTTTTTAGTATTTACAATGACGAATGGAAATCCTTCTAGTGTCATCATCAAACAACACTGCGGTAGGTAACTTGTGAGATATGAATCAAACTTGTGTCAACTGGAAAGCAACAATGGTTTGATTCTTAATTGATTCAAACTTGTTCCAGGAAATTGAATTGACGACTTAGTCAGCAGAATGGAACTGCATGATTCACTCCTTACTATGAATTATCTTTCGATATATTCAAGTATTGAGAACGGCTACTACAGCCGGAAACCCTGTCAAGGAAGTTCTTTGAACTTACCTAATCACAGTTACAGTATTCGTAATGTATAACGGGAAACTGGAGGAATGCAAACGGTGGTGTAACCTCAAGAGTCGTAATTCAAGACCACATGCTTATGTAAATGAGTAAAGCTCAAGAACATCTAAAGACAAAGACTTCCGCTACTCTGATGATCAAGGGAGATTGTTAACAAGCTTTCATCTCGAATCTAAGTTTGAGTATGTGGGAAAGACACAAGAACACAAGATGGTAAGGTTTTAAGATGAATTCAAGGCAAAGATCAAAGATCCAAGATCACAAGTCATGAAAGGAACTATGATGGAACTCTCAAGACAGCGAGCTTCAAAGTCAACAACATCAAAGAAGTGAAGTCACATATTACATGACCACCCCTTAGGGGGAGATTGTAAGAAGTATTTAAAGTGATGGTCATATAATATACCGTTGCGAAGCTCGTGGAAAATGCTACATAATGGTGTTGAGAGTTCTAGTATAATGTTTTGTATGTAACGGGAATTAGTCCTAAACACACAAATGAGGAAGGCCTTCTATACCTTACACTTGTAGTATAAAAGGCACTAAACACCTCATTTGTGTGTGTGTGTTTTCCATTTTCACAGATTATAGAGAGAGAAACATATGTCTTTCTCTCACTAGGAAATCACAACCCTTTTGTTTTCTCTTTATTCTTCATCTAATCTAATCTTTCTTTTTGGTTTAATCCATGATGGTATTCATATTTGGTTAAGTCGTGTGTATAAGTCTTACAAGATTTTTAATTAAATTTACATGTCACAAGTACGATATTTAAATATCGTCTAACGGTCTTCACTGACCGAAAGTAAAATGCTATTGAATCAGAATGAAATGTCAAAGCCATTTTATTCGTGTCTTATTATGTTGCTGAATTCGAAGACAGTGGCGTTGCGGTGTACCAGATAAATTCGTCCTTACATACTTGTACTTTCTGCATCAAATATTTTAGCAAAATTCAAGAAAGTTCAACCTAAAGTCTTCCATTGTATCAACTCTGAAACTTTCAAGAATTCAACAAAGTATAGGTGTGTGGGACATGAATTCACGAGGAGGTAAACATCACAAGAAGGCGAAGATCACACGTGAAAGGTCAAAAGAACATGCTCTAAGCCAAAGCCCAATGATTATCAACACATATTCACAACAAATAAAGAAAAGAAAAAGAAGAAAAGAGAAAGTGGACTACAAGCACAAGAACGAAGATCTAATATGCTAGATTTAGGTCTTTGTAATTTGGAGTGACCTCCCTTAGGGGGAGATTGTTGGAAATACGTTTTATTATTAGAAAGTCTCGGTCACTCCAACAATATAGTTACAGGCTCGTAGTAATAGTATTTTTAATAGTTTAAGTAAGTCCGGCCCATGAGCATGTTCATGGGTCGGAGGCCCAAGTTCATTTATGGACTTGGGTATATAAACCAACAACTCCATTGATGGAGAGGGTGTTGGTTGTTTCATTTTCTTAATAAATTTTCACATTTTCTCTCTACTTTATCTCTTTAACTTTCTCTCTCTAGAAACATCAACCTCACTTCTTAGGATTAAGATCACCATTGTTTTACAAACTGTCTCAGCCTTTATGGTAATTTTAATACTGCATCCATTTTGTTACTGATACGGTTAATCATGTATATGGATCATATGTCATTTCATGTATTAACATTATGTTTCTCGTTTAAACGATTAATCTAGATTACCAAATGTAATAAGAAACTTCCTAACTACCATTTGGGCACGACCATGCAAACATACGATAAGTCCCACGAGGGGGCCATTATGTATCATACTCCATTCATGGAGGAACAAAATCCTATTTTGACTACAAGTACCTTTTACACATGTAATAAAACATTTCTGAAATAAGTTTTATCATTTTCATTTGACTGACACAACGTTTACTTAAAATCAAGAAATGCAATTCATTCATGCAAAGATCCATTTGCATCTCAAGTCGGATAATAATACTTACCCTATGTGTAGTTTCTTAATGACTTTGATCCATAAAGAATACTACATGATTTGTGGTGGTCTAATTATTCAACCACATTGAATAACCTATGAGTCTCGAAGAATCATCTTTATGTATTTTTAAAATACAACCAACCCTCATATTTGTCTTAGTTCATTAATACTCCCATATTAATGATTGAAAATGGAAATATAGAATATATATAATACACTAAGTGAATATAGTATATTTAAGGATTAAACATGAAAATATAGGATACAATTATTAAGAAATGAAAATAATATTTCCAGCAAAAATTTATTCATTTATTGATAACAATTACTTAAACATCCCATGTCTAAATACTAACACATAAAATCAATGATTACATATTTACATAAGACTAGCAGAACGAACAAGACCAATAGACTCAACATGCTCAAAATGATTTTTCAAAGGCATTGGTTTTGTGAAAGGATCTGCGACGTTGTCATCTGTGTGAACTTTGTTAATGACAATATCACCATCTTCGACAACTTCTCGAATGTAGTGAAATCTCCTTTGATAATGTCTAGCAACCCGCATGATTCCAGGATCATCGACGATGGAAATTGCTACATAATTATCACACAACATTTCAATAGGTTCATTATTAGTCGGCATGACTCCCGCAAGACAACTAATAAACTTCCTTATCCAAATAGCCTCCATTACAACAGCAGCAACAACATATTCAGCTATAGTAGAGTACATTGCAGTAATGCTCTGCTTACTACTCTTCCAGTCCACAGTTCCATCATTAAGCACAAACACATACCCGGTTTAGGATTTAGTGTCCTTGTCAGTTTGAAAACTAGCATCGATATAACATTTAATACAAAGCTCATTTTTCGTCATAGCCTCATAAACAAGTTCCATATCTTTAGTATTCCGTATATACTTAAGAATGATCTTAAAAGCAGTTCATTGTTTCTCACCAGGATTCTGTTGGAATCTACTACACAGATTTTACGCAAACGCAACATCGGGTCTAGTGCATCTTACCGCATACATGATAGAACCAATTATCGAAGCATAGGGAACTCTCTGCATGCGTTTCACCTGACTAGGTGTGATCGCACCTTGGTTTTTACTTAAGTCCAGCTTTTCTTGCATTGGAACAAATCCTTTCTTGGATTTATCCATTCTAAGCTTCTTTAGAACTTTATCAAAATAAGCACTTGACTTAAAGAAAACAAACGCTTAGATCTATCTCGTGTGAATCTTAATTCCAAGAATATATGAAGCTTCACCTAAATCTTTCATGGAAAAACACTTGCTCAACCAAATTTTCACTTCCTGGAGCATTGAAGTGCTATTTCCCATGAGTAATATTTCATCCACATATAAGACTATGAATGCTACATTACTCCCACTAGATTTTACATGTACACATGGCTCATCGGGATTCTGAACAAAATCAAGATATTTTATTTCTTCATCATACCATTTATTCCATGTTCTGAAAGCTTGCTTCAAACCATAAATGGATCTCTGCAGCTTACAGACTCTGCTAGGATACTTTGGATCAACAAAACCTTCATGTTGCACCATGTAAACATCTTCACTAAGGTGACCATTCAAGAAGGCAGTCTGGACATCCATTTACCAAATCTCATAGTATTAGAATGCCGCTATGGCTAAGAGAATCCTAATAGCTCTTGTAACACCCCATTTTGATAATGGAAATGTCACATGAAATTATGGCGTGTCATCAAAGCATACAAGGAAAAATGTCTAAACATTACTTGACCATAAAAGGAAAATACCGGAATCAAACATCGGTAGTCCAAAAGTAAAGCTCATCACACACAAACATAGTATAGTAAAGGAAAGGACTAAACAATTTCCAAAGCAAATGTATCATAAGAAAGGAAATGCATAAAGTAAAGAAGGCTAGAAAGCTTCCAGTCCATATGCACGTACTCTTAGTGTCTACGAGCGTCCCTGAGTACCTACCGTTTTGGGAACATAGAAAAGGAAAACGGCTGAGCAAATACGCTCAGTGCACGGATGTACAATATAGCATGAATAGGATAAGCATATAACATATAACAACAGAAGAAAACTAAGTCCCGAGTAACCTGGTTACGTCTTGATAAAACTGGTTTAATAGTTTGAAAGTCGTATGTTTATCTTATAAAAACTGTTTATCATATTTTACCATTAGCCAATATAGGTCATGAAAATCCACCGTGCATGAATACTTGGAGGGGTGACCTCATCATGCAAATTAGAGGGGTTGCCTCTAATTTAATATACTGGTTTTTGGGTAGGAGGGATCAGCTCCTTGTGAAGGATGCAAGGCACACACCACATTCACCATGAAATCCTGACTAAAAACATGTAACTAGGATGCACCCATACGCCCCACATGATAAATATAATATAAATGGCCAAAAGCTGAAGGGATGCCACGAGCAATCACTCCGCCGTGGTGAAGTCATAACATCAGTGCCTCTAATGTTATGGTTATGGTACCTCCATAACTAGGTGAAACTGGTCATGCATGTATATGGCTATAGGTAATCTTAATTAAACATAAGCAATCAAACACGTAACTTATACTACGGGAAAATAGTTAGCTGCATACGGGGAAATCCTAATAAGGAAAGAATGTTCATACTGAAAGGACGGGAATCCGTACCTTATGTCCAGTGAACGAAGAAGATGAACTGAGAGAAATCCTACTTCCGAATCACTAGTGCTACATAAATACATACATGAATAAGTATCCACTTACTAACTACGTAACTGGTTTTATGTCATGTCTTAGCTTATTTTATGTGTTCTTACCATGTTTTACTGTTTTTAAGTGTTAAACCGTGTTTATCTTATATTCTGTTTAATCTGATTAAGTATTTCTGGTATTTCATGTGTTATTATACTTACTGTGTAATAATAAGTAACTTTCCAAAATAGCAGGTTTCCTAAAATTGAAAGTTACCAAAAATAGAAAGTTTCCAAAAATAGAAAGTTTCCAAAAATAGAAAGTTTCCAAAAATAGAAAGTTTCCAAAAATAGAATTACTGCTTAAAATAGATAATTTTCTAAAAATAGAAAGTTTCCATAAATAGATCAGCTGCCTTAATTAAATAAGTTTCCATAAATAGATTAGCTGCCTGAAATAAATAAGTTTCTAAAAATTGAAGGTTTCCATAAATAGATTAGCTGCCTTATTTAATTAAGTTTCTAAAAATAGAAAGTTTCTATAATTAGAAATAAGCTGGTTAAATAAGCTAAGTATATAAGTCTAAGTGTTTTCATGATTATTTCCTAAGTCATATGATATAATGTATAGTTTAATAATTATTTCGTGTAATTAAATTAAACTATAGGTTAAAATATTTAATTAATGTATAACATGTTTTTAATTAAATAAAGTTAAATACTTAGGTTAAAAAATGTATTATTATATATTAATAATATAACCTAAGTCAAGTTAATTAATTAATTATAATCATGGTTTTTTTTTAAATAATTAATTAATTATAAGTCTAAAATATAAAAATACTTAGGTTAATTAATTTCATGATTATTAATAATTAAAATAACCTAAGTCATGTTATTAAATTAATCATGTCATTTTATTAATTTAATTTTTAACATACGATCATAAAACATAAAAACTAAACATACACCATGAACCGGATCTAGACTAAAAAGCATGAACCGGACATGAAATCGACACCGTACCCTGAACCAAATCGGGGTACCCGGTGTCTTGATGCTGACGTGGGACCCACACCAACCAACCGAGACCATATGGTCTTGGTGGTGGTCGGTTGGCCAAACCCAAACCCCCTTCGGGTTCGGTGCAGCCTGCGGCCAAAAACAAACACCCCTTAAACCATACTTTTGATTTTATTAAACCTCAATTTATGTTAGATCCATGTTTATTTATTAGGTTTTTGTAAAAAACATAACATGTTCTTGATTTATTAAAAGATCAAATCAAAAGAAAAAGTTTAAAAAGGATTTACCGAATTCGTGGATAAAAAGGACGAAGAACAAACACGATCACCAACTAATAATCCAAGATCCAAGATCACAAACCACCTCCTTGTGGTGTTTGTAGGGTGGCGGCACAAAAAGAACAAGGAAGGAGGGTTTTTAGGTTTTTGCTAAAAATCTTCTGTAATTGTAAATGAGTAGTGAAAAATCCCTTTTTCCCTTTTAGTAAAATTTGACAAATGGGCTTGGCCCATTTGTCCTTGTAGCCTCAGGTAGGGGGCCCCACATGGGGTACCCGTACCTTTTTCCGTGTCTCGATGTTAAGTTATACGTTTGTGATTATTTGTGTTCGCGTTTTAAGTGTTCTCGTTACGTAACTATCGTGATCTAATATATTTAATTACGCTCGTAATAAATATATATACGTAATTAATAATAGTTCGTGTTTTAATTACGTTCATGATTTCATGATCGCATGTTCGTGATTAATTATCGTCAATATTTATTACGTGATCGTGCGTAGTAAATACTTATCGTGTTCTAACACGTACGTAATACGTAAAATCCTAACACGTAATCGTAATCATGCTATATTAAGAAAGTTTTAATCTAGTACGTACGATCTTAAGGGTACTATTCATGGTAAAATCATGCGGGTTTTACAAGTCTTCCCCCCTAAAAAGAATAATTCGTCCCCGAATTATAGATAAAGTAAACTGGAAAAGAAGAACATACCCGAATTCAACATATGAAATGAGGGTAAGAAGCCCGGATAGACTCCTCTGTTTCCCAAGTGGCTTCCCGCTCGGTATGATCCCTCCATAGGATTTTGACGAATGGAATCGTCTTCTTCCTCATGACTCGTTCTTTTCTGTCAAGAACTCGTTCGGGTTCTTCTATAAAAGTGAGATCTTCACGTATCTGTTCCAGTGGATATTGAACCATGTAAAGGGGATGATACTGGTACCCTCTGAGTAAGGACACATGAAACACATTGTGCACATGCGAAAGCTGCGGAGGTAACGCCAATCGGTAAGATACTTCACCGACTCGTTCAATGATATTCAAACGGTCCGATGAAACGAGGACTGAGCTTCCCTTTAATCCCGAAGCGTCTAACACCACGTGCCGGCGAAACCTTAAGGAAGACGTGATCTCCTATGTTAAAGTGTATATCCCTACGATGCTTATCGGCGTAACTCTTCTGACGTGACCGTGCCTCCTGAATTTTCTGCTTAGCTACTACGATCTTCTCATTGGTCATCTCTATGATTTCCGGTCCTTCAAGTGTTCGCTCACCAACCTGATCCCAGCAGATTGGGGCGCGACACTTTCTGCCATACAACATCTCAAATGGAGCACACTTGATACTTGCGTGCCAACTGTTGTTGTATGCAAATTCCACCAACCAGATCTAATCGTCCCAATCGCCCGTCCATTCCTACACACATGACCTCAACATATCTTCCAATGTCTGAATGGTTCGCTTCGACTGTCCGTCCGTTTGAGGATGAAAAGCCGTGCTAAGCTTAAGTTGTGTACCCCAAGCTTTCTGCAGACTTTTCCAAAAGCGCGAAGTGAATCGAGGATCTCTGTCTGAGACGATGCTGGATGGTGCACCGTGGAGTCTCATTATCTCTCTTCTGTACGTATCTGCGAGTTTACTTACCGAATCTTCCTTGCGGATCGGTAATAAATGAGCTGATTTGGTAAGTCGATCAACGATAAACCAAATTGCATCGTGCTTCCTCTTGGTAGGCGGAAGACCAGTAAAAAAATCCATGGTGATTTTGTCCCACTTCCACTCTGGGATATCTAACGGTTGAAGGAGACCGCCAGATCGCTGATGCTCGATCTTAACCTGCTGGCAGGTAAGATATTTGGAGACGTAATGGGTCACATCCTGTTTCATACCACTCCACCAAAAGTACTGCTTGATGTCATGGTACATCTTAGTCGAACCAGGATGTATAGAGAATGGGGAGCTATGAGCTTCAGCTAACAAAGCTTCCCGGAGTTCTTGGTCATCAGGAACACAAAGTCTTGTGCCCTGCCATACGATACCATCTGCATCTACTCTGAATTATGTCTACTTCTCCAAATTTTGTATTATCGCCCAGATTTCTCCGTCATCCTTCTGAGCTTCCTTGATCTTAGAGAGTAACTCGGGTTCTACTCTAAGCTTAGCCCAGTAACCGTGCTGTCCACGTACCATGATCTCGATGTCTAGTCGCTCCAAGTCTCTGATGATTTCCTCTTCGATTTTAATGTTGTTGATCATTCCGGACTTCCTGCTAAGAGCATCTGCTACTACGTTTGCCTTTCCGGGATGATACTGTAGATTAATGTCATAATCCTTCAATAGCTCTAACCATCTCCTCTGCCTCATGTTTAATTCACGCTGAGTGAAGATATACTTCAAGCTCTTGTGGTCCGTGAAAATGTCACATGATTCTCCATATAAGTAGTGCCTCCATATCAATGCAAACATGACTACAGCAAGTTCCAGGTCGTGCGTGGGGTAATTTTCTTCATAAGGCTTAAGCTGTCGTGAAGCGTACGCGATCACTTTCCCATGTTGCATGAGAACACAGCCAAGTCCCTTCCCCGATGCATCGCTGTAGATTTGAAATCCACCCGTACCAGATGGTAGAGTAAGAATAGGTGCAGATACTAGCTTCTGCTTCAGATCTTCAAAGCTCTTCTCTCGATCTTCAGTCCAGACGAATTTCTCCCCTTTCCACATCAGTTTGGTCAATGGTAGTGCTAGGCGGGAAAAGTTCTCCACGAATCTACGGTAATAGCCAGCTAAGCCTAAGAAACTGCGGACTTCCGTCGCTGATGTCGGCCTTGGCCACTTAGTAATGGCCTCAACCTTCGCTGGATCCATAGTGATTCCTTCTGCTGATACAATGTGACCTAAGAATGCCACCTTGTCTAACCAGAACTCACACTTAGAGAATTTAACATACAACTGCTTCTGGCGAAGAATCTGTAGTACTGTACGAAGATGGTCTTCGTGTTCCTCCTTGGGCTTTGAGAAAATTAGGATGTCATCGATGAAGATAATGACGAACTTGTCCAGAAATTCATGGAAGATTCTGTTCATCAAATCCATGAACACTGCTGGAGAATTTGTTAGGCCAAATGGCATAACTACAAACTCGTAGTGGCCATAACGGGTACGAAAGGCAGTCTTAGCGATGTCCTGATCCTTGACCCGTAGCTGATGATAGCCTGACCTAAGATCAATCTTGGAGAAGTGTTTGGCCACTTGGAGTTGGTCAAACAGATCGTCGATGCGTGGCAGTGGATATCTATTCTGAATGGTAATCTTGTTGAGCTCGCGATAGTCTATGCAAAGACGCATACTGTCGTCCTTCTTCTTAACAAACAAGACCGGTGCGCCCCATGAAGATGCGCTCGGTCGAATGAAGCCTCGCTCAAGAAGTTCTTGCAGTTGATCCTTCAGCTCCTTCAGCTCTATGGGAGCCATGTGATAAGGAGCCTTGGAGATTGGTTCAGCTCTTGGAACCAGCTCGATACTGAATTCCACTTCTCGTGCAGGTGGTATGCCCGGAAGTTCTACTGGAAAAACATCTTGGAATTCTAACACTATAGGTTGATCCTGAATTGATGGGGATTCAGCATCCATGTCGTGAACCGTAGCTAGATAACCCTCGCAGCCATGTGACAGTAGTGCACGCGCTTGCAGGGTAGATATGATTTGTACAGACCGTCCGGGTATGAACCCATTATGAATGTACTCTGGTGCATTAACATCACCGAAGATAACTCGATATGAATGGCAGTCTATGGTAGCATGATGCTTGGATAGCCAATCCATGCCAAAAATCATGTCGAAGTCATTCATGTCCAGCGGAAGTGCGTCGACAGGTCGAACCTTATCGTCAAATTCTAGGGGAAGACTCTTGTATACATGGGTGATTAATACAGATTCCCTCAAAGGCGTGGAAATAGTAAGCCTATTTTCTAGTGGCAAGGGAGGCATCCTAATGTTCTTAGCATAAGCAGTAGAAATAACCGAGTGAGTAGCACCCGTATCGAAAAGAACACATGCAGCTTGACCATACATATACAAGATTCCAGTGATGGTACCTGTAGACTTGTTGGCCTGGTCTCGAGATGTCGTGTAGACACGCCCGGTAGTAGGAGGCGGCTTGGTATCAGCATGTCCCGATGTACCCTCCATCTCGCCCTTACGGCAATCCTTCATAATATGGCCAGGAAGACCACACTTGAAGCACGCATCAGTATTACGGCGACATGGTCCTGGGTGCCTACGGTGGCAAGTAGAGCAAAGAGGATGAGTGTATCCTCCAGCAGGTGCTCTGGCTGGCTGAGAACCTGATGAAACATTTTACATAAAACATGGTAATTGGGTACAAAGAACAAAGCGGATAATCGTAAGATTTAATACCAGTGATAGCTAGACGGCTAGGCTGCGAACCTCTCTGGTTCTGGTCCCTACCGTTTCCATGGTTCCTAGTAGAAGTTTTGCTAAAGTGTCAGAATATGAGTTATAACGTGAAATCATAAGGAAATTGCGTAAGTATTAGGACCTGCTGCTGTTGGAGTGCCCAGCGTTGTTACGGTAATTATCATTACCGCCACGCCTATCCGTAGCAGAACGGTCGTTAGTCTGACCGTTTCCCTTGGGCTGATGAGGCTGCTGCTGAGTAGCCGGCTGAGACCGGTCCCCAGTTTTCTGCCTGAAAGATACATTTAAAGAGATGAATAATTGACATATGGAAAGTATACGGATTGGTCACCGCTTGAATACGAAGGTTTACCTCTTGTCGGGTCTTTCAGCTTCCCCGAACTAATCTCTCTCCTGCAGCATTCTCCAGTTTTCGTGATGCATCAGCCACTTGTGCTACCGTATCCAACGGAGCACCTGATAAGTTATTGGCGATCCTTGGATTAAGAGCCCAACGAAAATGTAGTGCTTGTTCCTCAGTGGTGCCCGCAGCTGCTCTCAAGACACCAGCATAGCGAAGGAAACGTTGCATGAAGTCATTGCTGTCCTCGTCAGGTCGCTGTCTAAGGATATAGTATTCCCTCATGAGCCGATTCCTTCCTTCCATGGGGAAGATGTTAGGCGGGGGAGGATAGCCGTCGTTCTGATGAAGGGCGTCTTGCATCTCTGCATCCGCAGCTGCAAATATTGCCCAGAGATTGTCTGTGTTTGCCATCTGATAGTATAACATAAACATATAACTAAACAGATCAAAACATAAAATATATGTATATATACATGAAAAAAATATTTATACTAAAATTTCATGAGAAAAATTTTATGCAAGAAAATTTTGTGTATGAATGCATGATGCAGTTTTATGAAAACATTTGTATGCTCGAGAGTGAACGCCTCTGGTCAGTTCACCCAAACCAAAAGACATAGCGAGGGGACGCCTATGGGTCGGTCCCAAATCTAAAAGTTTCGATAAAACACATGCGACTAAATAGGGCCAGTCCTGTACCAACCATTACTTAGTCAAAAATCTGCGACAATGACATGTATATGTATGCTTAAAAATGATGAATGCATGAAAACAACTGTCAGTTCTAGAAAGACCGTAGTGACTACCCACTAATCACAGGTCATATTTGAGAGCCTACAGGTCGAAGCCTTGGCTCTGATACCATAATTGTAACACCCCATTTTGATAATGGAAATGTCACATGCAATTATGGCGTGTCATCAAAGCATACAAGGAAAAATGTCTAAACATTACTTGACCATAAAAGGAAAATACCAGAATCAAACATCGGTAGTCCAAAAGTAAAGCTCATCACACACAAACATAGTATAGTAAAGGAAAGGACTAAACAATGTCCAAAGCAAATGTATCATAAGAAAGGAAATGCATAAAGTAAAGAAGGCTAGAAAGCTTCCAGTCCATATGCACGTACTCTTAGTGTCTACGAGCGTCCTTGAGTACCTGCCGTTTTGGGAACATAGAAAAGGAAAACGGCTGAGCAAATACGCTCAGTGCACGGATGTACAGTAAAGCATGAATAGGATAAGCATATAACATATAACAGCGGAAGAAAACTAAGTCCCGAGTAACCTGGTTAAGTCTTGATAAAACTGGTTTAATAGTTTGAAAGTCTTATGTTTATCTTATAAAAACTGTTTATCATATTTTACCATTAGCCAATATAGGTCATGAAAATCCACCGTGCATGAATACTTGGAGGGTGACCTCATCATGCAAATTAGAGGGGCTGCCTCTAATTTAATATACTGGTTTTTGGGTAGGAGGGATCAGCTCCTTGTGAAGGATGCAAGGCACACACCACATTCACCATGAAATCCTGACTAAAAACATGTAACTAGGATGCACCCATACGCCCCACATGATAAATATAATATAAATGGCCAAAAGCTGAAGGGACGCCACGAGCAATCACTCCGCCGTGGTGAAGTCATAACATCAGTGCCTCTAATGTTATGATTATGGTACCTCCATAACTAGGTGAAACTGGTCATGCATGTATATGGCTATAGGTAATCTTAATTAAACATAAGCAATCAAACACGTAACTTATACTACGAGAAAAAAAATGGCTGCATACGGGGAAATCCTAATAAGGAAAGAATGTCCATACTGAAAGGACGAGAATCCGTACCTTATGTCCAGTGAACGAAGAAGATGAACTGAGAGAAATCCTACTTCCGAATCACTAGTGCTACATAAATACATACATGAATAAGTATCCACTTACTAACTACGTAACTGGTTTTATGTCATGTCTTAGCTTATTTTATGTGTTCTTACCATGTTTTACTGTTTTTAAGTCTTAAACCGTGTTTATCTTATATTCTATTTAATCTGATTAAGTATTTCTGGTATTTCATGTGTTATTATACTTACTGTGTAATAATAAGTAACTTTCCAAAAATAGCAGGTTTCCTAAAATAGAAAGTTACCAAAAATAGAAAGTTTCCAAAAATAGAAAGTTTCCAAAAATAGAAAGTTTCCATAAATAGAATTACTGCTTAAAATAGATAAGTTTCTAAAAATAGAAAGTTTCCATAAATAGATCAGCTACCTTAATTAAATAAGTTTCCATAAATAGATTAGCTGCCTGAAATAAATAAGTTTCTAAAAATAGAAGGTTTCCATAAATAGATTAGCTACCTTATTTAATTAAGTTTCTAAAAATAGAAAGTTTCCATAATTAGAAATAAGTTGGTTAAATAAGCTAAGTATATAAGTCTAAGTGTTTTCATGATTATTTCCTAAGTCATATGATATAATGTATAGTCTAATAATTATTTCATGTAATTAAATTAAACTATAGGTTAAAATATTTAATTAAAGTATAACATGTTTTAATTAAATAAAGTTAAATACTTAGGTTAAAACATGTATTATTATATATTAATAATATAACCTAAGTCAAGTTAATTAATTAATTATAATCATGTTTTTTTAAATAATTAATTAATTATAAGTCTAAAATATAAAAATACTTAGGTTAATTAATTTCATGATTATTAATAATTAAAATAACGTAAGTCATGTTATTAAATTAATCATGTCATTTTATTAACTTAATTTTTAACATAAGATCATAAAACATAAAAACTAAACATACACCATGAACCGGATCTAGACTAAAAAGCATGAACCGGACATGAAATCGACACCGTACCCCGAACCAAATCGGGGTACCCCGTGTCTTGATGCTGCCGTGGGACCCACACCCACCAACCGAGACCATATGGTCTTGGTGGTGGTCGGTTGGCCAAACCGAAACCCCCTTCGGGTTCGGTGCAGCCTGCGGCCAAAAACAAACACCCCTTAAACCATACTTTTGATTTTATTAAACCTCAATTTATGTTAGATCCATGTTTATTTATTAGGTTTTTGTAAAAAAACATAACATGTTCTTGATTTATTAAAAGAACAAATCAAAAGAAAACGTTTTAAAAAGGATTTACCGAATTCGTGGATAAAAAGGACGAAGAACAAACACGGTCACCAACTAATAATCCAAGATCCAAGATCACAAACCACCTCCTTGCGGTGTTTGTAGGGTGGCGGCACAAAAAGAACAAGGAAGGAAGGTTTTTAGGTTTTTGCTAAAAATCTTCTGTAATTGTAAATGAGTAGTGAAAAATCCCTTTTTCCCTTTTAGTAAAATTTGACAAATGGGCTTGGCCCATTTGTCCTTGTAGCCGCGGGTAGGGGGCCCCACTTGGGGTACCCGTACCTTTTTCCGTGTCTCGATGTTAAGTTATACGTTTGTGATTATTTGTGTTCCCGTTTTAAGTGTTCTCGTTACATAACTATCGTGATCTAATATATTTAATTACGCTCGTAATAAATATATATACGTAATTAATAATAGTTCGTGTTTTAATTACGTTCATGATTTCATGATCGCATGTTCGTGATTAATTATCGTCAATATTTATTACGTGATCGTGCGTAGTAAATACTTATCGTGTTCTAACACGTACGTAATACGTAAAATCCTAACACGTAATCGTAATCATGTTATATTAGGAAAGTTTTAATCTAGTACGTACGATCTTAAGGGTACTATTCATGGTAAAATCATGCGGGTTTTACAGCTCTAATGTCTGCAACCGGAGAGAAAGTTTCCTCATAATCTAGCCAGAAGGTTTGAGTATACCCTTTCGCCACAAGAAGAGCTTTATAGGTGTGTATCTTGCCATCCATGTTGGTCTTTATCTTATAAAGCCATCTACACCCTATGGTTATTGCGCCCGTAGAAAGATCAACCTAAACCCATAATTGATTATCTTTCATGGATTGCATTTTCGCGTTCATTGCTTCAAGACGCTTATTGGATCTAACATCCGATATAGCCGCTTGATAATTAGGAAGCTTACCATGATCAGCTAATTCGTGTTCATCAACATCTATACAGAAACCATACCTATGAGGTGCTTGAGGCGTCCTACCGGACCTTCGAACGGGAACGTCTACGCTTTGAGGTTCTACAATGTCATGTAGAACTTCATCATGTACTTCGCTAGTGTTACCAGAAGGCAGTGCATCTACATCTTCGACGAGTTCTAAGTCCTCAGTACTCCCACTTGCTCCAAGCAGTAGAGTACTCCCACTTGCTTCTTGATCTATGAGACTTGTCTCAAAGAACTCATCGTTTCGAGCAACAAATATCTTGTTATCAAGTGGATAGTAGAATTAGTAGCCTATCGTTTCCTTTGGGTATCCTAAGAAAATACACTTAATTGATCTAAGGTCTATTTTGTCAGGAGCATCCCGCTTCATGAGAGCCTCACAACCCTAAACCCTCAAATAAAACAACTTGCTTTTCCATACCATACCTGATATGATGTCTTATCAACCTTCTTGGTTGGAATTATATTGAGAATGCGTGCAATAGAATCTAAAGCATAACCCCAAAAGGAATTTGGTAGAGTAGTTAAGTTCATCATGGAACGAACCATATCCAATGGATATCTATTCCTCCTTTCTGACACTGCGTGTAGGGAGGTGTGAGATGTGACACAAAGCCACATTTCTTCAAATTTTTCATAAACTCAAAACTCATGTATTCGCCTCCACGATCAGATCAAATAACCTTGATTTTCTTGCCGAGTTAGTTTTCCACTTCATTTTGAAATTCCTTGAATGTTTCAAATACTTCATGTTTATGTTTCAAAAGGTAAACATAACCATCATGGCTGAAATCATCCGTGAACGTAATGAAGTAGCTAGCTCCTTCTCTAGACACGGTTCTAAAGGGTCCGCACACGTCCGTATGGATGAGTACCAAAAGATCTTTAGCTATTTCTACCACATGTGTGAAAGGCTTACTCGTCATCTTCCGATACACACAAGACTTGCATTTATCATTGAAAGAGTCAACGTCGGTGGGATTCAAAATTCCATCACGTTGAAGCTTCTCAATGCGTTTCTTGTTTACATGACCAAGGCAATAGTGCCATAGATAGGTCGAGTCCAACATCACATGTTTGGCTCTTTTCCTGCTAACATTATATATATATATATATATATATATATATATATATATATATATATATATATATATATATATATATATATATATATATATATATATATATATATATATATATATATATATATATATATATATATATATATATATATATATATATATATATATATATATATATATATATATATATATATATATATATATATATATATATAACTATTAAGATTGAGACCTTGCATTTCAATTTCAAAAACACCATTATGCGGTATTGCATTAAAATAAAATATGTTGTCTTTGTAAACAGAAATAACATTATTTAAATAACATGACTAAAACCGTCTTCCATCAATCTAGAAAATGAAACAACACCTCCAGTAATAGAAGGCGCAAAATGACAATTATTCAAAGTAATAACTAGTCTATTAGGAAGTGCCAAATCATATTGACCAATCGCTTCGACGTTTGCACGCATGCCATTTCCCACGTACAAACTCAAAGCTCTTTGCTTCAATTTCCTGCCATCTCTAAGCCCCTACAAAGTATTACAAATATGAGTTCCACAACTCGTATCATATACCATCGACTTATTATTAGACATAGCATAATGTTCTATAACGAAGATACCTGAAGTACTATCTCCGCTAGCACTCTTACGTTTCTTCACCTCAGCTAGATACTTCGGACAGTTCTTTTTTCCAGTGTCCTACCTATTTGCAGTGGTGACAGTCGGAGTCCTTTGTCAGATTATCTTTCTTTGGTGGTGGAGGAATTTTTTGCTTTGGGGTGTAATTTGACTTACCCTTTCATGCATTCTTTCCTGTACCCCCTTGCGGTTTCTTACCCTTGTCTTTCTGGATCCGTCCTTCTCTAATAGCCATTACAGCAGGAGTCTCAATCTTCTTTGGAAGCCCTTTCTCATGTGACTTTAGCATAGCATGTAGCTTTACTAATGTTTTCCCCATGCTATGAAAATTGTAAGTTTGCACAAGTGACTCATAATCCTTGTTGAGAGAGTTCAAGATAAAACTCACAGCATGTTCTTCTGGCATGGGATAACAATTCCCCATGCTATGAAAATTGTAAGTTTGCACAAGTGACTTATAATCCTTGTTGAGAGAGTTCAAGATAAAGCTTACAACAAGTTCTTGTGGCATGGGATAGCATATGCGTTCCAAGGTATCCAAGTAGCCATTCATTTTAGAAAATGAGTGCTAATGGATTGTCCCTCTTCATGTCTGCAAGCGTGAAATGATTTTGTAGTGTCATACATTTCGATCTTACCTTGTTCCTCAAACTAAGTCTTGAGTTGGGTTATCATGTCATATGCGTTTAAATGCTCCAACAGAATTAGCAATTTTGGTGTCATGGCACCTGCATAAAACGTGATACATATCTTTCTTTGCTAACTCCATCATAGTTTCATTAATTTGAGCCTCCGTAGCTACTACAGGATTAGGGACCTCTCCAAGAGGTTGTTCAATGAATCTCATCTTATCTTCATACTTGAGACAATTCTCAAGTTTTGATACCAGTTAATGTAATTCAACAAAGTTAACTTCTCATGAGTGAGAATTGACCTTAGTGTAGAATCTTTGTTTTGGGCCCCAACCATCTACAATACAAAGTTTAGAAAATATTAGTATTTTCAATAATAAGTTTCTCATAAAATTAACTACCTAAGTTGAAAAGTTAATTTAATAAAGAGCCTAAGACCCAACTTGACTTATTCCGTTAATGTAGTTGATCTACTAGAGACAAAATAATTCAAAAGGTAATCATCGAATGATAATTGCCTCTGGTGAAGCTCTTAGCCATAATGAGGTCATGACTACAATATCTAGCATAAACATAGTCACGTCATGTTTGCCTCATCTCGTACTTTATGCTTAAGGTCTGACCAAAATATACAACGTAAGTCATCTAATATTAGACTGCGGATTTATAATCTTCGGGTCCGACCCTTGGCTATAATGGCGCCTCATATTTGGTTAAGTCGTAAGACTGTCTTTGATGACATTACCAAGACAAGTGACTAATAACTTGGTTAGTACAAAACTTACTTAAGTGGGTATTAATAATTTTTGAAAATCATGATAAAAATCCGTATAAAAGGAAACACGTAATACTTCCTTTTATAACAAGTTATTAAAACAATGAATTTACCATATTTTAAAACTTTCCTTAAATAAAACATGTGGCTTAATTTTAATGAATTCATCGGTCATTCAAGAACACCAATTACCCATTGTTTTAAAACGTTGTACTAATCTTTATAAAGTGCCATAGGTTTGTTCGATCTGGTTTTCCTCACATCTCTTTCGAGCACCAATGGAAAACTCAAACGAACCTTGTTATGGTCACACTAGATTCTATGGCGTCTTGGAAGATACACAGAAAAGAACCAGAGAAGCTAGTCGGCAATAGAAGCTTGTTAAGAACCCCTCTTCTTTAGGAACTCGTAGAGATCCGCCTTTTCTAGTCTAGTGTGATCTAACTAAAACTTAATATATATCGAATAAAAGATAGTTTTCTATATAGTTCTTGAGTAAATAAAATATTTAGTCAAAGATCAAACATTTACTTACTCTAGTTAGTCTGGTTTAATTCCTGAAAAATCTTTTGCATTTATACAATATAAAAATTATAGCAATAAATAAAATAAATTAAGAAAAACAATAAACATATCTAATATATCACATATAAACTATAATAAAAAAAGATATTTTTCCAAGAATAACTTATTTTAGGACACTAAATTTAGAAAATCTAAAAATCCAATTTTGAGATTTTAGGCTGATTTTGTTTTGCAAGCAAACAATCAGAAAAAGAAGTCTTCTCCATCTTTCGGATAAAACTAACAAGTTGTGCATAATCGATTTTAGTGACCATAAAGAAATCGGCCCTTAAAAGTGTATACATTATTTTATAAAACTTATTTTTTGTTTGGGTGTCAAAAATCGCAGCCCTAAAACAATTTATAAAACTTCCTTTTAGCATACATACACCAATACAATTAGCATTTTCTTATCACATAGCAATCCAAAAACATGTTAAGTATCTAAATCATGCATTATAGCAATTAGTAATCATGGTTCATTGCTTTAAACAATTTAAACATGCGTAACATATTGGAAAACATGTAAATTGCACATGTACTTGTAATTAACGTTTTGCTATAAACCTAAAAGCATGCAAACTTATTTTTTCTAGAAAATTATGGATCTAATAACATCTAATTAACCAATTTAAAGATCTTCAATTAAATCATAATCAACTATTCAAGAAGAAATTCTTTTTGCACCGATTTTAGCATTTTTATGTAATTACATGGCATAGATTTGTCTCGTGATGCCACTGTTGGAACTTAAGAACCATACGAATCATATATTCATGCATCAATAGTAAACGCAATGGATAGGATCGATTAACTATGTACATAATGTAATTAACATAAAGATAAAGAAAGCATACCTCAAGTTCAAGAACGGATGATCCAGTAACCAATAATCAACCAGCCAATCAAACCCTGACTTTGAATACACGAAAACCAATCACCAATAAACCCAAAGATCAAGTTAGATATTCTCCAAGATAATCCACACAACACCTCAATCAATCACCTTCGATTACTAGATCTAGTTAAGTAAAATACTTAATAGTCAAACCCTAAAACCCCTTTGGGGTCTTTGTTGTCGTCGAACACCAAGAAGAACAAGGGGAAAAAGTTTGGTTTAATTCTATGAAACAATGAACCAAATTCCTTGTTTATATAGTTGAGCTTTATTTTATTTATGGGAAATATTACAACTTAACCTACAAGTAACAAACCTTCTAGAGCCAAAAAGTTTTTTCTTCCCTTTTCTTTTGCTATAGTCGGCTGAAACACCCCTATGGTGTATTTGGTTTGACTTTTTAACTTCCTATATATTTAGTTATGTAATTAAAATAATTACCTTAAAATATTAAATCCTATTAATTAATAATTGTTAAACCTTTTAACTTATTAATTAATTACTGTTAAGTAGTAACTTTTATCAAATTAAATATACACAATAAATATAGCCATATTGTATTGTATACTTTAATAAAATGTTATCTCGATATCTAAGTGTGTGACCCCTTAGGCCCACGTACTCCCGGCCGTATCAAATACTAACTATGACTTACACACATCCCAACACATTCTTCAGCTTATATAGTCCAACTTTTCACAACAGACCTCTAACTTTCAATCTTGAAAAATTTAGTCCCTGCACTAACTGAAAGTCCCTAATCAATGCTAGAAAACCTAAACTTAGCTAATCAACACAAGTTATTACTTTTCAAACGTAATCTTATTATTTTATAATAAAGAATTACAAGTGTTATGGATAACACCGTTTGATGACAATGTGTTGTGCACACTTTGAACAACTATAAACCCTAACTTATGAATATAGTCGCAGCTGTTTGATTCTATAAGTTCTAAGCATTAATGTTATGAATATACTCAAAGTGTTGAACATTAATGCTTGGATACACATCCTATTTATAGTGATACGAGGTTGACCTAAATAGTACTTGATGGTGACTACACAAGACATTCACTTTTCAGACATCAGTCACATGATGCTCTTCTATTCTTGGTAGTTTGCCATTATGCTTTAAGGAAACAGTTCTTGAAACAGTTTCCTTTTTCTTCATTGTCTCGAACACACAAATGGCATGTCCAAAGTGTGCTGAGTGTTAACAGGGTATTGCCACCCCTGTTAACCCTCAACCCCTCAGAGTCCCTGATACATCTTGGCTGTTATCCATCACAGCCAATGAGTATGTCTTCAAGTAATCTTTGACTTCCTTGACAATGTCTCTGACATGGACTCCTCTGAGGTTGCTCACAGGGACTTGGATCTCTGTGAGTCTTGTGATACTTGCCTGCCTCTTAGGCACAGGCAAGGGACTATCTTAACAGCTTAATTATGTTTAAATCTATGATCAGGGAATCTAACAAACTTAGATTCCCAACAATTTCCCCCTATTTAAACATAAATATAGCTAGATCTATCTAAGTTAAGGTAAGTGAGATAACAGCTTCTTCTTACTCATAACAGATCTAAACAAACATACCTCATGATTTTATTCATACTTAAAGAAAAATTACAAGTACATTACAAAAGTGAAATAAAATGTGAAGGTAGAATTGAGCTGTGAATTTCTTCAATAGTCATCATTTTTGATCTTTTCTTCAGCTTCAGCTAAGTCTGATCTAGTATCCAATTCTGCCTGCAAAGATTTTGCAAAAACTTTGGAATACTCTGTGTTAATCTTGAGTCCCTTCTTGTGACAAAGCAGCTGAATTGTTGATGCTAAGCCTAACTCATCTTCTCTTTGAAATGCATACTGGCAAGCTCTGTTCATGAATGCCATTCCTCTTTCAGGCTCTATGTATGTCTGACCATCAACAGGGCCAACTATACCATTTGGTAAGATCAAATCCCTGTGCATTCCATCCACTTGAACATCATATGTGACAAAAGTTTCTTTAACAAGTTGAGAAACTCTTCTTCTTTTCTTACCAGTCTTTGGGGGTTTTTGTTCAAAAAGCTGTGGTGGGGGATCTATCTTGATTTTGGCAGCCGTTTCTTTGATCCAGGTAAACTTAGCCTTAAGAGTCTTAAGCATAAGAAAATTAGCCTGTCCAGTTCTTTTGGCAGCTAAGGCTTCAAGTTCAAACCATTCAGATAACCCAAGTGTCTTTAACCTGAAGTCGTCAAATACATTCATGTTTCCCTGTTGGTTGTCTCTCCACAAGATCATCTGTGGGGTGTTGGTGGATTTGTGAATTGTATATTTGAACTTGGTTATCTTGCCAGGTGCATACCTGTTGTTAACGCAGGCATCATAATCAGCTTTGACTTTTCTTAGTGCCTCTGCGCGTTTAACTTCCATTTCCCTCAACCTTTGTCTCTGCTTCTCCCTTTCAGGTGGATTCATCTTCCTCAGAGTATCTTTATTCATTTCTTTGGTTGTCTTGAGTTCATTTAGTCCTTTGAATTCCTTAGCCTGTTTCTCTATTTCTTCATGTGTTAAAGGATTCTCATTGGAAGGTGTAAAGGTTGAAAATTGGGAAAGGTCTGTGGTGGATCCTCCTGTCTCTAGCATCGCAGCTATCTTCTTTAGTTTGGTGTCTGTGTCAACCAAAACTATCTCCTTTCCTTTCTTCAAGACAGAGGATTCCACACTCATGTTTTTCAAACCTTCAGCTCTTCTGATAAACGCTGTCTGAGCCTGAGTTTGTATTACTTTGGGAAGGGAGCTAACAGTGAACTTTAGCTTCTTGGCAGCTGGTTCACCATCATCCCCAGACTCGCTGGTGTTAACCAAGGTCAGGGACTTTGATGAATCAGCTCCATCTTGATTCTGTTGCTCCCCCTGAGTGTTATCCTCATCATCAGATATGGTAATAGGTGTGATGACTTGGAGGGGGCAGGTGAAATGGTGTTGTCAGCAGATGTTGAGCCTTGTTTAGCAGATTCAAGGTTAAGTATTGTTTCCTTCTCCCCCTCACGTTCATCCTATCTACGCAGACGTTTGGATGAACGTGTTTGAAAGTGCCTTGCAATTTGTTCAACAGAGGCAGCCATAGCACGTTGCCTTTTCCTTGAAGCCCTGGCAATCTTTAGCAAAAGGTTGCAGTTTCCATTAGTATTGCCCTGAACTCGATTAACAATAAAGTTTGCATGACGATATTGCCTGTTTCGAATAGCTTCAAACTGTCTGTGCATAGTTAACTCATGTTCATGAAATAAGGCAGGGACCTCTGTGTCAATTACATCCTTGATTCTTGTGGATAAGTGACTAAGTCCTTGTGCTACACCTTTTCTTGCACCATCCTTGATGGGTTCAGTAACAGCCTCCTCAACAGCCTTTTTTATGATCCATGAAAATGTGACAGTGAAGTTATGCATTTCAGACTTGATCACATCCAGCTTTCTTGATAAGCGTTCAATGTCAGATTGATGATGAACAGGCTGAAGATTATGGATGTTGAGGCTTTGTTGAGCATAATCATCCCCCCTTGGTAAAAGATTAAAGTTGGTTTGGGCAGGATGATCAAACATGAGAAATTCAGTTGTTGGATCATAGGCTGGCCGTTGGAAGACTGTGGTAGTGGAGGTAGCAGAGTTGGGAGTGACAATAGCTTCCTTGGGAGGAGGAGTATTATTTCTAGCTGGAGTGGACACAGCTATTTCCTTGGGAGGAGAGACAGATTGTTGATAATCTTCTTCTTCTTCATCCTCCTCCTCAAACATCCCCTCAGGGATTTCATCTTCAGGCATTGATTCAAGATCAGAAACATCATCCACTAATGACAGCATTTCTTCTTCAAGATTAAGCAGAGGCTCTTCGTCATTTGTTTGATCTTGAATGAGTACATCAGCCTCTTTGTCTTGTTGTACCTGGGATTCGGTGGCTGGCTGTACAATTTCAGCCTGCAAGTTGATATAATTAGTAACAGGGAAAAAAGTAAGGGGAATGGTCGCCATTTCGCTGTCCCAGAGAGGCTGAGGGTGATTACTCAGCCACTCTAAAGGATAAATCCTTGGGATTCTTTTAAGTGTGAAGAATATATGGTTAATGATCGCCATTCGCTGCCCTTAGGAAAGCTGAGTGTGATTATTCAGCCCCCCCCAAAAGGTTAAAACCTTTGGGACTCTTTTGATTGTGAAACATATGTTGTTTAAGGATCGCCATTCGTTGCCCCTAGGAAGGCTGAGGGTGATCATTCAGCCCCCCCAAAAGGTTAAGAAACCTTTGGGACTCTTTTAAGAGTGAAACATATGTGGGTTAAGGTCGCCTATTACGCTGCCCCTAGGAAAGCTGAGGGTGATGATTCAGCTCCCCCTGAAAAGGATAAATCCTTTGGGATTCTTTTTCTGAGGGAACCAAGAGGCTGTGTGAAGTACAGCTGATCAAGGTTGAGACATATGTGTATTCAGGTTGTTGTTAGCCTGAATACTGTCTAGATGGTGCAGGGTCATCGGGGTGCTTTATAAACACAAATGAATCATTCCCTGGTGCATAGACAGGGTGTACAGAAGTCTTAAAGAGTTCTAAGTGCATAGACAGACTTCTATGGGTCTAGGATTACCCTAACTTCACCACTCTCTCCTACAGACAATTGAGAGTGGATGCTTGTGAACCTCTAAAAATTTACACAGATTACCTGTGTGATATCAGCTGGATTTGGCTGGTTTCCTGTTGTCTCAGCTGATATTGAGACGCTAGACCCCTGTTGTTGGTCAGCCGAAGTCTCTGATTCCACATGGGTATCTAGAACAGAGGAGGTGTCTTGGTTCACAGTCTTCTTTCCCTTGGCCTTAGCAACAGATTTGGTGTGGGAAGAAGATGGGTTTTTCTTCTTCTTAGGTTGTTGGCCAAAAGAAGCCTTGGACGTCGTAGTGTGCTGCCCAGAGGTCAAAGACTTAGACTTGCCAGACACACTAGAGGTAATCACCTTCTTAGAAGAAGGGAGCAAGGACTTCTCAGCTGTTGGTTGTTTGTTAGCAACGATCATCATATGGGAGGTAACAGGGACATCTTCAGCTCCAATTTCTTTGTAGATGGGACCTGTGATGCGATAGGGCTTCAGAGCAGTAAGAGCAGAGTTATGATAGTTGTCTCCCAACAGGCTTTCAAAGATCAGCGACAAAAAGCGAACATAGCAAATATTCGTTTCCCTGACTTGGTTTCTTCCCTTCAGCTGTTCAACAAGGTTGGAGAAGAGAATGCTTCCTACATCAACATCATCTCCCCAGATCAGCCCATAAGCTATAGATTGGTGGTTGAAGGACATCTGATCTTGGGATCCCTGCATTCCTCCCAGGGATTTGACAATGTGGGTGAAGAGGACACGCCACATAGGTGTAAAGTACTTAATCTTCAGAGGAGATTTCGAGAGGACCTCAGCGGGTGTAAGAGCAGGGTTTACATCATGGAAGGGTTTGAGTGTGGTCAAGGCATCCTTAACAGCCTTTTTGTCAACCACCTTAAGGCATTCATCACCATGTTTTAATCCAGCCACACTCGAGAAATCTTTAAGTGAAAAGGTAAATGGGTGTTCATTACAAGAAAGGCTAAAGGTTATTGTGTCATCTACTACTTCATCAGAGTACCAGAATTCCCTAAGGTATTCTTGGTAGAAGGTGGTTGGGGATTTGGTGAAAGCTTCACTTACATCGCAGTTCTGCATGAAGTTAACCAGATCTGAGTAGGTGTCATTTGGAGCCTTGATCCATCCAATGGAGTTGTTTGAGGCAAGGATGATTTCGTTGAGTTCGAGGTTAACGTTTGCTGCCTTGGGAACGGGAAAAGCCATGGATTCAAGGTCGAATGAGAATGAAAATGGAGGATGGTTTAAGAGAGAGAAGAACTTAGAGAGAGAAACAGATTTGTGAAATGAGAATAGTGGTAGGTGAGGAGAGACGAGAGACAATATATATATTCAAATAAGTAAACAGTTACTCAACCGCATTTAATGCAAAGTGGGAAAATGACTGCTCATGTGGGTCCCTTGACCTTTCAAAACTTATTTGTCTCATTATTCGAAAAATAAATGATTAAATATTGAAAATGTTTTTTGCATTTACTTGGAAAGTAACTACCTAGTTTCATATGAAAAACATTTAATATAGAATCAGTCATATAATGAACACATTTAATATCAAGTCACAGGCTTTGAGATATTGAGCATCCCTAGCTCAGCAACTAGCCTGTTGAAAGAAGGTTCAGCCAAAGGCTTTGTGAAAATATCAGCTAGTTGCAGCTCTGTGGGAACAAAGTGCAGCTCAATATCTCCCTTCATTATATGATCCCTGCTAAAATGATACCTGATATCAATGTGTTTGGTACGAGAGTGAAGAACAGGGTTGTTGGAGATGGCAATGGCGCTGGTGTTGTCACAAAAGATTGGCACTTTGTCATATAAAATTTCATAGTCAGCCAATTGACTTTTCATCTAGAGCACCTGAGCACAACAGCTGGCTACAGCGACATATTCTGCTTCAGCTGAAGACATAGCCACAGAGTTTTGCTTCTTAGCACTTCATCCAACCAATTTTCCTCCTAGGATTTGACAGCTGTCTGAGGTGCTTTTCCTGTCAATACAGCATCCAGCATAGTCTGAATCTGAATAGGCCTTGAGATCAAAGCCTGATTCCTTGGGATACCATAGACCTAGGGATGGTGTTCCTTTGAGATACCTGAAAATTTTCTTAACAGCCACTAGATGGGATTCTTTTGGGTTAGCTTGGTACCTTGCACAAAGACATGTGGAGAATCTGATATCAAGACGACTAGCTGTCAGATACATGAGTGACCCAATCATGCCTCTATATAAAGTCTCATTGACAGAGACCCCTGACTCATCAGGGCCCAAGTTGTTGGGTGGAAGCATAGGGCATTTCACTGATGCACAATCAGCTAAGTCATATTTTTTAAGTAGATCTTTAACATACTTTTCTTGAAAAATTGAAATTCCCTTAGGACATTGTTTAATTTGAAAACCCAAAAAGTAAGTTAATTCACCCATCATACTCATCTCAGATTTCTTGGTCATTAATTTAGCAAATCGTTTACTAAGATTAACATTTGTTGACCCAAAGATGATATCATCCACATAAATCTGCACAATGATGAAATCACTCTTATCCTTAAAGGTAAAGAGTGTTTTATCAATAGAACCCCTGACAAATTTATTTTCAGTTAAGAAATTAGAAAGAGTTTCATACCATGCTCTTGGAGCTTGTTTCAGCCCATACATGGCTTTGTGTAATCTGTACACATGGTTGGGAAACTCGCTGTTCTCAAATCCTTCAGGTTGTTCAACATACACTTCCTCAGCCAAATCTCCATTGAGGAATGCACTCTTAACATCCATTTGATACATAGTGAAGTTTATATAAGCAGCATAAGCCAGGAAGATTCTGATGGCTTCAAGTCTTGCAACAGGAGCAAATTTTTCATCATAATCAATTCCTTCAGTCTGAGTATACCCCTGTGCCACCAGCCTGGCCTTGTTTCTGATGATGTTTCCAATTTCATCCATCTTGTTTCTATAGATCCATCTAGTGTCTGTGATATTCTTTCCAGGTGGAGCTGGCACTAGTGTCCATACTTTGTTCCTTTTGAACTAATTGATTTCTTCTTGCATAGCAGCTACCCACCCTTCTTCTACAAGAGCCTCAGCTACTCTCTTAGGTTCAATTTGTGAGAGAAATTCAGCAAAGAGACATTCATTGGCTGAGGCAGATTCTGAGTCATGAATTCGTTGTCTAGTGGTAACCCCTGCATTAGGTTCCCTAATAATGTTGACAAGAAGAATGTGTTGATCTCTTGACCACTTATTTTGAGGAGCTGGGGACTCAAGGACAGGAACACTAGTGGGGACAGCTGGTACAATTTGAGTTTCATCCTGCTGACTAGGAGGGCTTTCTTCAAAGACTACTTCAGTGTCAGAGTCTTCTTCAGCCATATCAAGAGGTACAAGTTCATTATCAGCAGGAGATTCTTCAGAGATTTGAAGAATTGGTGAGTCGTCAATAGCAGTAGAAAAAGAGGGACTACAAGAGGTCTGTGGTTCTTCTTCATCAAGTTCCTGAGAGGTAGGAACTTCTATGTTGTGAGTAGACAGAGGGTCAAAGGCAGGAACATAAGGAGTGAGAGTGTTGGAGTGATGATGGTGATGACTGGTAGGTCTAGGTTCTGAGAATTCATCACTTGGGAAAGACACATTTTCATTAAAATCAATTTCATCACCCTCTGTTCCAGTTCTTTGTATGACTTCATCATCTTCATTGAATCTGACATGAAAGGTTTCTTCTACTTCTTGTCTTCTGATGTTGAATAGAAGGCTTTGGCAGTTGGAGAGTATCCCAAGAAGAAACCATCATCAGCTTTTTCATCAAATTTTCCAAGTTTATCCCTGTAGTTGTAAATGAACACAGGGCATCCAAAAACATGAAAATAGCTGACATCTGGAGATCTTTTTCTGAAAACTTCATAGGAAGTTTTACCATGTCTTTTGACAATGATTGATTTGTTTTGTGTGTAGCAGGCAGTGTGAACAGCTTCTCCCCAAAATTGCTTTGGTAAGGCTGCACCATTCAACATGGTTTTGGCTGCTTCAATCAAAGTCCTGTTTCTTCTTTCAGCCACACCATCTTGTTCAGGGGTTCCAGCTGAAGAGAAGTTTTGTGAAATACCTTTTTTCATCACAAAAAGATTCAAGTTGATGATTCTTGAATTCAGTACCATTATCACTTCTTAGAGCTTTGACTCTAACACCATTCATATTTTCAACCTGTCTGATGAAGGACATGATGGTATCAGCTGCATCACTTTTCCTTCTGAGGAAGAACACCCATGTATATCTCGAAAACTCATCAACTATGACCAAGGTGTATTTGTTATGATTAATGGTCTGAGGTTTGACAGGCCCAAACAAATCCATGTGAAGGAGATGTAAGCACTTGTCAATAGAGAAAGATTGCCTAGTCTTGAATGAAGATCTGTGATGCTTTCCTTTGACACAGGCAGAACAAGTCTTGTCTTTAGAAAACATCACTGAAGGTAGACCAGTAACCAGGTTTTGTGTGGCTATCTTGTTGATGTTCTTGAAGTTGAGATGAGACAGTCTTTTGTGCCACAGCCAATTGACACTTTCAGAGGCTTTAGCAAGAAAACAATTTGAGCTGTCTTCAGAGCAAATAGCCATGTTGATCACATAAACATCTCTCCTTCTAGGTGCAATAACCACAACATCATTGTTTTTGTTGAATATGGTTCCCTGAGTCTTAGTAAACAAAACCTTGTAGTCAGCATCACACAATTGCCTGATGCTAATAAGATTGTGTTTAAGACCATTCACATATGCAACCCTGGTAAACGTTATCCCATTGCAGTTCACTGAGCCGTATCCCTCTGTGTCACCTAAAGAATTATCTCCAAACACCACTTTAGGACCTGGCTCCCTTGAGTATCTGTGCAGGTATTGTTGAATCCCTGTCATGTGTCTAGAACAGCCACTGTCTAGATACCATACCGATTCCTTGAGATGTTTCTACACAGATACATAGAAACAGGTTAGTTCCAATGGTGAACCCACTTTCCAGTGGGTTCCCTGAATTGCTGATTAGCAATTCTTGTGTTCCTGTAGAACTTTTGGCGTTGGGAGGGACAATTCGCTGTCTCATTGGTAAAACTTCCACAGATATCACACCCAGGGAAGTCACCACACTCGTCTGAGTGATGGTCTGTGAATCCACAGAATTTACAGGGAGGATAAGGTCTGTAGTTTCCCTGTTGTCTTTTTGAACCCTGTTGTCTATCCCTGGAGGGTGTCTGAGCTCTCTTAACTGCCATATGTCTATCATGATCTAAGGTCATGTGGTGAGAGTTCTTACATATATTGCAATAAGGTTTGACTAACCTTTCCCCGTTGGGTTCACCTAGGACAGACTTAGGTTCACGAGAAGTAGAGCATTCAGCGGAAGGCTTAATGTGTTGTTTCAAGAGTTCTACTTCTTTCATTAGAGACAACAGGCGTTCTTCAGTGGAAGGGTCAACCTTGTTCACAGATTTAGTTGAGACAGGCTTAAAAGCAACTTGCTTACCAGATTGTCTAACAGGCACATTAAATACTTTAGCTGGTGGTTTCTCAACATCTGTTCTAAGTTCACCCTTAGCAGCTCGTGAGGAACTGCTAGGTTTAACTCCAGAGAGTTTGGGCAAAGGTGGTAATTCAGCCACATCTTCAGAGACATGGTCATTAGTCAAGGTGGTATCTGACATATGAATAGTCTCTGTAGATTTGAAGACAATGTCTTTGGGTTTGGTGAGAATTCTCAGCTTATTTTTCTTAGCAGATATATCCCTTTTAATGTCAGCAGGCAGTTCATCATTAAGCAATTGATCTATAGTGAACCTAGCACACAGCCATTTTTCAATAACCTTGTTTAATTCAGATACTTGATCGTTTAAGGCAATGTTTTTCAAGGTTAACCTAGTGACTTCATTTTGAATGGATATTGTCTCTAAATTAACCCGTCTGAGAGTTTCACATTCAGATTTAGCATTTAACAGTTTAGTTTTAACAGAGTGAAACTTGTCAAGTAGGTTCTTTCTTTGTTCCTCAACAAAGTGTAAATCAACAATGGTGTAGTCAAGGACATGTTTGCGTTCATCACTATCAGACATAGATAAAAGCCTGTGTACCTTTTTCATTGTGATGTCAACCCATTGTCCTGATCTTGCATCACCTTTTCCAACAGCTGGTTCATCCTCAGCTATAGCCATGAAAGCCCTGACTCTAGTAGTATCTTCCTCATCTGAAGTCAATGGCTCATCATTCCAATCATAAGCTTCAGCTACCAACCCTTTCTCTGTCTTTTTATCACCTCCTTTCTTCTTAGACAGAGCTTCAAGCTTCAAATTCATCTGTTCCAACTCAGCTTTAAGTGCCTTGTACTTGTTTTTGTAATCCTTCTTCTCATTGTCTGATGAATTAGATTGGTGAGATGAGTTATTTTGTTGTTGTTTGAAGTTGTAAGGTTTGGTGGAAGATGATGGATAGGAAGGTGAGGATGTCTTGGTGGAAGGACAGTCTTTTTGGAAGTGTCCAAGCTTTCCACAGGCAAAGCAAGTTTCTTTTGATCTGCCAGTTTGTTTACTAGCTGATCCTATTCTCCCTGATCTTTTGAAGAATCTTCTTTGGTTGGCTAGCAAGGCTCTTTCATGAAACTCTGCATTAATGTCTGTTAAGAACTCTTGGCTGCTGCGGGTGTCTTCTTCAACATCAGAGTCGTTGTCATAAGGATGTGGTGCAGAGATCAAGGCTTTGGAAGATGCTCCTTGAACAATAAATCTTTCAGTCTCTGACTTGTAAATAGTATCAATCAGCCCTTCTTCATAATTATACTTTCCATAAAGCTGAGCTAAGGTGTCATTCTTGATTGAGTTATTTGCTGTCTGAGTCTGATTCATACTCAGCCACTTTCTTGGAAGGCTGTTAACAAATGTGGCATTAATCTCAGCTTGACCAATGGTGACATCATTCATTGCTAGGTCATTGAGAAGAATCTTCAGCCTTGTATAGGTTTGTTGAACCTTTTCACCTTCAAGTGACTTGAAGGCATTGAACTGAAGTCTGAGAGCCTGAATATTTGTTTCTCTAGTTTCAGAGGGTCCTTCATGGCCAAGGATGAGGACTGTCCACATTTGCTTGGATGTGGGACATTGAATGACAAACTTCATGATGTGTTTGGGAAGACAGGATATGATGATGCTTTTGAGACGTTTATCTTGGTTTGCCAATTTTCTATCAGCTGGAGTCCATTGTTTGAGAGGTTTGGGAAGAGGGTTTTCTTCAGTGGAGGTAAGCGCCATGGGAACATAAGGACCATTTTCTAAAATTTCTAGAAGAAATAGTTCAAGTCCATCGAGATACACAAGAAATTGACTCTTCCAGCTAGCAAAATCTTCTTCATCAAAGACTGGTACACTTGTGGCATGTGATCCACCTCTTGAGTCAAGAAGTTGGGGTAGATCATCTTCATTGGGAGGAGGGGTGAGTCTTGGTGAAGATGGTGTTGCGGAAGGTGAATGTGGTGGGTTAGAAGTTTCTGGCATGGTGGATCTTGATTATAAAACTGAGAACGATGTTTCTTGAAGGTTTTAATATCAAACACCGCTCTGATACCAATTGAAAGTCCCTAATCAATGCTAGAAACCCTAAACTTAGCTAATCAACACAAGTTATTACTTTTCAAACGTAATCTTATTATTGTATAATAAAGAATTACAAGTGTTATGGATAACACCATTTGATGACAATGTGTTGTGCACACTTTGAACAACTATAAACCCTAACTTATGAATACACTCGCAGCTGTTTGATTCTATAAGTTCTAAGCATTAATGTTATGAATATACTCAAAGTGTTGAACATTAATGCTTGGATACACATCCTATTTATAGTGATACGAGGTTGACCTAAATAGTACTTGATGGTGACTACACAAGACATTCACTTTTCAGACATCAGTCACATGATGCTCTTCTATTCTTGGTAGTCTACCATTATGCTTTAAGGAAACAGTTCTTGAAACAGTTTCCTTTTTCTTCATTGTCTCGAACACACAAATGGCATGTCCAAAGTGTGCTGAGTGTTAACAGGGTATTGCCACCCCTGTTAACCCTCAACCCCTCAGAGTCCCTGATACATCTTGGCTGTTATCCATCACAGCCCCAATGAGTATGTCTTCAAGTAATCTTTGACTTCCTTGACAATGTCTCTGACATGGACTCCTCTGAGGTTGCTCACAGGGACTTGGATCTCTGTGAGTCTTGCGATACTTTCTTGCCTCCTAGGCACAGGCAAGGGACTATCTTAACAGCTTAATTATGTTTAAATCTATGATCAGGGAATCTAACAAATTTAGATTCCCAACACTAACAAACCAAATACAAACACAACAAATACAAAATAACTTTCAACATCCTCCCTTAATATTTTCAAGAAAAATCTTGCACTTAAGAAAACATATTATCCAGACCAAGCCCCTTGCACAATTTGTGATGTTTCATTATGTCAAAACACTTAGTTATATATTAGCAGGTTGATCTTTAGTATTAACCTTAACAGTGTTTATCACACCTGCTGAAACTTTTTCTCCGTACATCCAACTCAAAATGCTTAGTCCTTTCATGAAACACAGGATTTGCAGCAATCTGAATAGTTGAACTACTATCACAGTGCAAATCTATAGGATACAAATTACCAACACCAAGACCATGAAGCAATCTACTCAACCAAATTATTTCACAAATAGTAAAAGCCATGCTTCCATACTCAGGCTCAGCAGAACTTTTAGAAACAGTATTTTGTTTCTCACTTTTCCATGATACAAGAGAATTACCAAGAATAACACAAAAACCAGTAACAGACCTCCTTGTTCTAAGACACTTAGCCCAATCTGCATCTAAAAAAGATCTAAGCTTTAGATCAGACACACAATTATATTGAAGCCCTAAACTAGGTTCCTGTTTAAGGTATCTCAACACCCTCAATACAGCTTTGAAATGAGATTGTAATGGCTTATGCATATGTTGACTTAAACAGTGAACAACATAACTAACAGCAGGCCTTGTATTAGTTAAGTAAATTAACTTACCAACAAGCTTCTGATAATTAGTGAAGCAGTCCAAATACTTATCCTTTTCAGACTCATCACAACTTAAAACAGTATTCTCAATAAAGGATGTTTCAACAGGTTTAACAGCCAACAAACCGTACTTACTCAACAACTCCATACAATATTTCCTATGAGTCATACACACACCAGGTTTGTTTCTCAATACTTCAATGCCAAGAAAGTACTTCAACTTACCAAGATCTTTTATTAAAAAGTTAGTTTTCAGAAATTCTTTAAAGTTTATATCATCCACATAAACAAACAAAGCAATAAGCAAATCACCATCTTTTTTCACATACAAAGAATAGTCAAACTTACTTTGTTCAAAGCCATGCTCAACTAAGGCAGTGGTATGCTTAGCATTCCACTATCTTGAGGCTTGCTTTAACCCATACAAAGACTTATTAAATTTGCACACCTTGTTACTATCCACACAATCAAACCCTTGAGGAAATTTCATATAAACATTTTCAATAATATCACCATACAAAAATGCATTATTCACATCAAGTTGATACAAAGGCCAATTGTAGTGAACATCAATGCTAATTAAACACCTAACAGTAACCATCTTAACAACTAGACTAAAGGTTTTATCATAGTCAAAACCCTCTCTTTGACTATAACCTTTAGCAACCAGCCTGACTTTGTATCTTTCAACATCACTAGAAGACTTGTATTTAATTTTCCGCGGCTACTTACTATCAATAGCTTTCCTACCCACAAGAAAATCACAGATAGTCCAAGAATTGTTTCTGTTTAAAGCTTCTATTTCATTGTTCATAGCTTCAACCCAATTAGGATCAGACAAAGGTTCAGACATACAAGTAGGTTTAACAGAGTTATTCAAGTTAGCAGCAAAGCACATATTTTGACAACTAAGCTTAGTATATCTCACATACTTTTCAATACCATACCTAACATTAGAACTCACAACATAATCATTAAATTTTACAGGCATTCTAGACTCTCTATTAGACCTTCTCACACCAAGTGTCTACACATCACTGTTATGATCATTAGATTAATTAAGGTGAATTGGTGTTAACTCAAACCTTTGGTTTTGAACATTACCCTCAGATAGACTATTTACACCATGTTGAGTTGCATATATCTCTTCTAAGCCTACTCTAGTAGTATCTCTAGACCTATTATGAAGTGGGCTACTACCATCCACAACTGATGAAGTCCTCCCTTCATCATTCGGACTTTGAGACCCAAGACTATCATAAAACATTAACTGATCAATCTCACTAGTTTCTTCAACATCAAAAGTTGAACTACTAGTTTTCATTTTGAAAGGAAAAACTGTCTCATAAAATTTAACATCCCTTGAAAAGAAATATTTCTAGTATCAAGAATCAACAACTTGTAACCTTTTTAAGATTAGAATACCCAATAAAAACACATTTTTTAGACTTATAAGACAGTTTATCATGATTTGTTAAAGCAAAAGCAAAACATAGACAAGCAAAGAATCTCAAATGGGAAAGACTAGGTTTGACATTATACCCCAACTCATATGGACACTTTCCATTTAAAACAAATGATGGCAGCCTGTTTATAAGATACACAACAGTTAAAATACAATCAGACCAAAATCTCAAAGAAATTCCTCCCTGAAACATAAGACTTCTTACAATATTAAGCAGATGTTTATGTTTCCTCTCAGAATAAGCACAAGATGTTTGATGAATGATGCCAAGATCAGAAAATAATGTACTCATTTTATTATTAACAAACTCAATGCCATTATCTGACCTAACAATTTTCACTTTAATTTTAAACTGAGTATGAACTAGATTTATAACAGACACACAAACATCAAACACCTCATCCTTAGATTTAACCAAATACACCCATACAGCTCTAGAGAAATCATCAACAACTGTAAAAAAAATATATAAACCCTTCTCTGCTTGTGACCCTTTAAGGCTCCCATAAATCAAGATGAATTAAATCACCAAGACATTTAGACTTATGATCAGACAAGAGAAATGGATCCTTAGTCTTCTTAGCCCTATGACAGACCTCACACACAGGAACAGAGGAAGACTTAGATATATCCAGATCATTATGCAGAACATATATAACTTGTTCAGTAGGATGACCAAGCCTAGCGTTCCAAAGCAATTTAGAAACATGAAAACTCATAATCATATTAGACTCACCCACAAAGCATTTAAAAGACATGTCAAACAAATAGAGACCACCAGATTCACTGCCAGTCCCCAGAGTTATCTTTCTTTTCAAGTCCTGAATATAATATTTTTCCTCATCAAAACCTACAAACATCTTGCTATCTCTAATCAACTTATTAACAGACAGCAGACTAACACAATAACCAGGAAGAACAAGAACATCATACAGAACAACATTACTAGTAAGTTTCAGGTTACCAATATGACTGATAATAGCAAGAGTGCCCTTAGGATGACCAACAATAAAATTAAGACCATACACATCAATAACATTAGTCATTCCCACACTAGACACAGTTAAGTGTTGATTAGCACCAAAATCAATCATCCAACCAAGACTAACAGTTTTAACATACAACTTATTATTGGTAGAGAAAAAAATAAAAAAATTGATATTAAACCAAACATTATCATTAAAGAAAGAACATTTACCTGTCGTATTAGCATGAAATCCACCTAAATCAGTCTCATGATCACTAATCAAAGACAACAACTTTTGAATCTGCTCAGAAGTAAAACCATAAGACATAATACTAGAAGCGGTTTTATCATACTTAGCTTCAATGTTAGCATTGAAGTTAAGTTTATTCACACCATAATTAGTATTCACACCAGAATTAAACCTTTTAAACCCAGAAGGAAACCCAACCGATTCTTAACACCTCTCAATAGTATGACCAATCTTGCCACAATTCTTGCAATTAAGATTTGGATTAGGCCCTCTATTACAATTATTATTATTAAAACCATTACTACTTCTAGTGTTATTGTTATTGAAATTTCTTCTATTACCATTCACATTAAATTATTGAACAGCAAAAGAAGAAGCATTCATCTTAGACTCAGAAACACTAGAAGACTCAGAAACCCCTCTATGAGACTCTTCCTTAGATACAATATTATAAGCTTCCTTAACCTCAGGGAGAGGATATCTAGTTAACAAAGAACTTCTAACATATTGATAACAATCATCAAGACCCATAAAAAACCGCATAAGTTTCATGACATTCTGATGTAAAAATAACTTAGTACTAGCAGGACAACCACATTTAACTTCACATGAACACTTAGGGAATTTAGTAAGAGAATCAAACTCCCTCCATAATGAATTCAGCATATGATAATAATCAGCAACAGATGTACCACCTAGGTTAACAAAATTAATTTTTACAACAAATTATATATCACATACCCATCCACTTTATCATAAGTTTCTTTCAATTCATTCCACACAAAAGCACAATTATCAGGATAAACCAAACACATATAAACATCTTGAGACATAAAATTTATAATCCAAGTCAAGACCATAGCATTACATCTATCCGACTGAGCAGTCAAGACATCACTAGCAGCATAAGACTCTTTAAGACAAGAACCATCAACAAAACCAAATTTATTCCTAGCTTGTAAAGCAAGTTTCATAGCACCACACCAAATTCTATAATTTTCATTACCAAGAAGCTTGAAAGAAATCAAAGCAGAACTACTGTTATCACTATTATGAACATGAAGAGGATTACCAGCATCTAAACTACTAATAAGAATAGGATTAGTACTTGGACCAACAGACATGATGAACAATCAAGAACAAATAATCACACAAGAAAGCAAAAACAACAAAAATAATAAGATAACTAAGACAAACAACCAAAAGAAAGCAATTAAAGAGAACCAAATCAAAACCAAGATCACCATAAATGCAACTGGGTGGACTAGGCTAGCAGAGCAGGTATCCACATCAGTCAAGAAAGAGGGTCAAGGTGTTAATTGAGCCTGTTTGCACCACCTCAATTGCAACGATAATCAAGGTAAAGATAGACTTACATAGCTAATCAACTAGCGGAAACAATCAAAAACCGATCGAGGCAAGAAAGCCCCAAAAATCAAATTAGGGTTTCAAAACCCTAATGTCACCAAAAAAACAATAAACAGCCATAGTCAATGATTCGTCATACGACTGTTAAGAATCAACCACCATAAAACCCAAGAACCACAAGAATCACAAGAATCACAAAACCCCCCAAATTTTCCAAAATCCTAATAGTGGAATCGCGATTTTAGAGAAACTGTCTCTGATACCATGTAAACAATATCAATATTATGAACAAAAACGCACCAGTTGCACTCAACCAACCACCCTTAGTACTAATAATGAATCAGTTCAAATATACAATACAATCAAGTCCACAAATGTGTGCTTGATGACAAAGATAATCCCCAATAGGTGGATCTTATCGCTCACATACAAATCACTCAATCACTCAGAAATACAAGACCACAAATCAATCATAACCTTGAAACATATTAGTTAGAGAGAGAAAGTGTTGATCAACTGTGTGTGTAGAGAGAGAGATATCGGCTAAGTTATGAACTCTAGCTTCATTCTTCAGCTTATATAGTCAACTTTGCACACCAGACCTCTAACTTTCAATCTTAGACAAAATTAATCCCTGCACTAACAAACCAAATGCAAACACAACAAATAAAAAATAACTTTCAACAATTACACATATTATAATTCTAAAGATGTTAATTTGTTGAGTGTGCAAATCATCTCCTTTTGTTATAAGTGGGAAAAATTTTGCAAATAAAAAAGCAATATAAATGGACAGTTTAGGAAAGATGAAGTAAAAACAAGACAAAAAAGAAAACTCCCGCGAAAAACGTAACAGACTCTTTCTTCAGGCCTGTAATTAGCTTCTCCTTCTCTTACGCATTTCATTAACCCAATCTCCGTATCACATTCCTTTCATTTCTTCACTCCTTTTGTTATGGCTTCACGCGATCCTGAGATCGATGAAGGTGGCGGAGGAGGAGGAGGAGCGGGCAGCCTCAAGAAGCCGCTCCTCCACACCGGAAGCTGGTACCGTATGGCCGGTATGAGCTCTCGACAGTCCAGTATGTTAGCATCATCCGCTCAGATCCTTCGTGAATCGGTTTCCATCTTTCTTTGTGTGTCCATTGTGGCATTGGGTCCTATCCAGTTTGGATTCACAGTAATCACCATATTCCCTTACAACAGTTTATTAAAATGTGAACCATGGTTACTAGTGTTTGTAATTGTATTGTAGTGCGGATATTCAAATCCTACGCAGGCGGATATTATAACAGATCTTAAACTTAAGACATCTGAGGTTTGATCTTTAACTGATATAGCCGTTAATTAGTGTTTGGTTGTGTATTGTGAATTTTAAGATAATTTTATTAGTTTTTAATGTTGATTATTTGTTGTTGATAAACAGTTTTCGGTGTTTGGTTCTTTAGCAAATGTGGGAGCTATGGTGGGTGCAATAGCAAGTGGTCAGATTGCGGAACATATTGGTCGAAAAGGGGTAAGATTAGTATGCAAATCGTGTGTGATCTACATTTATGTGAAATAATGGTTGTGTCTAATTATTCCCACTCTTATTATTTGTGTGTTAACTACCCGGGAATCTTGTGTGTTATAGAGTAGTCAAGTATCCGTAAGTAATGATTTTGGGCGCCTATATCCTGACTATGTATTGCTTTTTTTGTGTGTAAAAAGCATAAACCTATGAATAATATGCATTTGCCGGGTGTTAGTGCAGTCTTTGATGATTGCTGCTATTCCTAACATACTTGGATGGCTTGCTATCTCATTTGCCAGAGTAAGTGACGATGATTAAGCACATTCCCAACCATTAAAGGGACATCTCTTAGAATTTCTTCTTGCTCGACTGTATAACATGGTAATCCTGTTTTGTTTTCCATAGGATTCCTCGTTCTTGTTCATGGGAAGGTTATTGGAAGGATTTGGTGTTGGAGTTATATCTTACACGGTGAATCTCAGGCACCTACTCGTTGTAATATCCTCTTCCGTCTTTAATAAAACTAACTATGACTAGTACCACATATGATGTTTAGGTTCCTGTATATATTGCTGAGATCTCACCTCAGCACATGAGAGGTAGCCTTGGATCCGTAAACCAGGTTGGTCATGATGTGTTTTTCACCTTATGAAATTCTTGTATAGCCGTGAACTGATGTAAGATAGCTTACCTTGGATTTCCCTCCCATCTTAGCTGTCTGTTACTATTGGAATATTGTTGGCATACCTTTTGGGACTGTTTCTTCCATGGAGAGCACTTGCAGTAGTCGGTGAGGATTACCTTTCACTAGCTCGTTATAATGAGATTAAAGAACGGGAATACGTAATGTTCATCATCGTCAAAATTAATCCATACTCTTACTGCGTCAACAGGAACTTTGCCATGCATACTTCTGATACCGGGTCTATTTTTTATTCCAGAATCTCCTCGCTGGTTGGTAAGAATCATAAAAGTTAGATTCGTTAAGGACTTTCAGGTATTTTAGCAATAATGATATTTATTACTACTTGCCAATGTTGTGTAGGCTAAGATGGGATTTATGGAAGATTGTGAAACCTCTTTACAAGTTTTGCGCGGATTTGATACTGATATTACCAGTGAATTTAATGAGATCAAGGTATAAGGTTTACTCCCTTTATTTATTTATTTATTTTGCTTGATATCCATTTATGGATTTTAACAGAGGTCTGTGGGAACAACAAGTAAACGAGCTACAATTCGATTTTCTGAGCTTAAAAGGAGAAGATATTGGTACCCTTTAATGGTATAAATTACCAGTTCTACATTCAAATAATATGATTTTCTTAAACATGTGAAATTATTTTAAAACTGTTTCCTGTTTTCGTTTTTTTGGACTACAGGTAGGAATAGGTTTACTTCTTCTTCAACAACTCAGTGGTATAAATGGTGTTCTATTCTACTCTAGTAACATCTTTAGATCAGCTGGTTAGTTCATGACACTTTAAACTGTATCTACTCTACGTCAGGACTATATAAGTACTAATGTACTATTGTTTAAATTTGAATATACTTTATGCAAAAGCTAGTGCCCTTTCTTTGGTGGATTAATGAAAAGAAATCTCGGTTTTTTAATATGTTGTCATCTCCTTGAAACATTTGATAATAAGCGAAAGTGCGATGTGGACAGGAATTTCATCTAACAAAACCGCAACACTTGGACTTGGTGCAATTCAGGTACCAATTAACCAACTAATTTTTGCAAACGTTGTTAAGCCATAACACTTATCAGTCATGGTCAGCACCTGCTTTTATGTAGGTTGCCGCTACTGCAGTTACAACATCATTGGTCGACAAAAGTGGTCGCAGAGCTCTTCTAATGGTGATAACTTGTTTCAATCTTTTTTTTTTAAATGCGACTACCCTTTTGGATCCATGGCCGCCCCCAAGCCCCAAATAAGCATGAGCAATGCATCAAGTCTTTGAAGACTTGATGCATTTAATGCAATTAATGCACATTTCATTAACTAGCCAAGACTTGTATGAAAGACTTGAGCATTGTCAAGATTTTTGAAAAAGCTTTGCAAAAAGCTTTTGACACGATGCGAAAAAACCACTTCAAAACACTTCTTAAAATAGTGAAAAGTCATTGGTCATTTGAGCCATTGTGGATGACTATCAATTATTAGCTTGAACAAAAGATTAAATATTGTTATCAATTGCAGCTGTCTACAAGTCTAATGGTTGCAAGCACTCTTCTTGCTTCAATGAGTTTCTTCTTGAAGGCTAGTAATGCTTAGTTTTTGTTATTGAAATAGCATATTCATATATTTGGACCGCAATTCTAAATATTTCTCCATTTTGCTTCCAAATAATGAACTTCAGACCATTGTTTCTAAAGATTCATCCCTATACGGCTTCTTGGGAATATTGTCCCTTATAGGTCTAGTGGTATGTTTTTTACCTTGTGTCCATTTTTTTCACTCCCGTGTTAACCTTATCATTCTATAATGAGTGATTACTGTTAATTTGGCCATCCAGATGATGGTGACCGGCTTCTCTCTCGGACTTGGACCTATTCCTTGGGTTATAATGTCTGAGGTATTGTTAAATTTAGTTGTGATTTAATGCATTCTATTAGTCAACAGTAGTATTTTGGAGTATCATAAATTTATACTATCAAGTTTAGCGCCTAAAGAGCTAAAGATAACTATGGTATTGTCATTTATTTTTATTGATGTTACTCTTTTAATTCCCAGCAAGGCAACAAGTTAATATTTTGTGTGTCAATATTTGAGAGAAGGACTACTGCATCTTTTTATTTAAATCTTGTGTTTCAAATTCAGCATTTTTTTATCAATTTTTTTTTTCTGATTTTAGTTTATCAGATGTCTCTCATCATGTGCTGTTTTCTGCAATGGCTTTCAGTTATTTAGGGGTTCAAATATTTAAATTTTGACCGAACATCCCAAAAAAGAAATATATTTTCGAGGGTTTCCATTGCAAGTTTGAGAATTCATTTAAAAGGTTGTTTATACTTAATACTCAGCACGGATGTCTGCTTCGGTTATATGTCACTGTCAACTCAAAGATTTTAAGAAAGAAACAAGCGAGTAGATTTGATAAAAATACATCCCTATTCAGCCTCGTATACTTTGGCTTAGAATGAAAACAGACATGACTTTATGACCTGTTTACTGAATTAAGTAATCATATGTTTTGTTGTGTTTTATTTAATTTCAGATCCTTCCTGTAAATATCAAGAGTCTTGCTGGCAGTGTCGCAACACTATCCAATTGGTTAGCAGCATCCATTATTACTATGACAGCACCGCTACTCTTGGAGTGGAGCAGTGGAGGTACCCTTTGTATGTGTGAGCGTGTGTGTTGTTTTGTAACTCAATTTACTGAATTGGTACCTCTTTAACAGGAACCTTCATCATATACGCTGCTATCTCTACTTTTACTCTAGCTTTTGTGAAACTATGGGTTCCTGAAACAAAGGGAAAAACTTTGGAAGAGATACAATGGTCCTTCAGATGACACTGATATGGTCTTCTGACATAATCTTTAACGGTAAAATTCGCTCTTCCTGAACCTGTCAAGTGTTACGGTTTGATTTCAACATTAGTTAGTTACCAGTATTTACGGATATGTTTGTTAGTATGTATCTATGTTACTATGTATAACCTGGACATCGCATATGTCTTAATATATGTTTGCATAACTATTACTCCCTCTAACCCGAAAAAAAAGTGTGACTTGTCGGTCGTTTAACAGTCAAATATCTAAGCAACCGTTAATAAAGACAAAAACAAAGGAAATTAGACCAAAATCAAACTTACCAATGTGGTTTAATATTTATGGATGTGTTACAACTTGCCAAAACATAAAGTATTACGTATATTTTGGGACAAAGGGAGTATAACTCAGTATGTATGAACAAACATGTATGACATACATATGTACGCACCCTTATACTGGTGTGTGGTGTATCTACTTCTGGTAAAAGAACAATTTGTTGTTGATCTAACGGATGCTGACTTTTAACCAAAGTGAATTTAGCTGGCAGGAAGAAAGACATTGTTAGAAGATACACCATTCTTCAACATGAACCAGGTGACATGCCTTTTTTTACACCTTCAACTCATGGCTTCCCGTGATGGTCACAACAAAAAGGAGCTTGATTACTCATGTCGTTGAATATTGCCTACATATATCTTTCTGGATTTATGATCATACCTTTAGTTAATCTCAAGATTTGAAATTTATGTGCAACCTTATCTATAAGGGACATATATATGTCGGTTTGCCTTCATCTACAAAACACCATAAGGCGATATGGACTGTAAAAGCATACGTCTTCTAGTAGCAAACACAAAATGAAACTCATTTTCTCACAGAGATGGCGCATTGTTTTGTCTAACGCAGAGTTATGGGAATCTTTCTTAATGCACTAGAGGTGGCAAGCAAATGCAACTAGTGCAGAAAAAACTTTTCTGGCACATCAGTATTTACCAAAATTATCAGATTATTAAGTCGAATACATATAGATTTCTAACATTCAAAGTTAAGTTTGAATTGATTTCTAAGTAGAAAAGGGACTTTTTTCTCATAAAAGTTCAAGTGTCGAATATAATGTTTTTAGAAAAAAGATAATCTTAATCGGGTTTGTTTCAATCCAAAGTCATTGAAAGTGCAATTATGTCATTAAAATAAAAAAGGAATTGAGCTAGTACTAAGCTAACTCCCCAATCCATATTGACATGACCATTTTAGTTGTTACTTAATGCCTTCATCCTATGGTCAATCCGCCCTAACCTGATAATAAACGATGCGATAGTCATGGTAATTTTCCTAACGCAACGGGTCTTGGGGTGGCCTGTGCAGTTCAAGGTTAACGTTTCAACTTCAAGTTATCAACCGTAGTTCAGATGAGTTCACCATCGAATAAACATGATGTTATGAAACATAATGATACTCGAAACGAAAATCTGGATATTCAGACTTCAAAGATTTTGTACGTCTGTAAAATCTCGAATCAAAACTGCATCGATCAATGATAAATTTGACTACCCAGATTGCCACAAGGGTGAATAGTAAATATAAGTCCTTAAAAGTTACAGTAAAAACAGAAGATCCAGATGCTCAAATCCTAAACCATCCCAATAAAACAAACAAGTATCGATCATATGATGTGATGCGACAACTAAGGGGAATCTATTGAATTGGAATATTTCTATGGAGCAATTATTCTAAGTTGACTAGAATTACATCCAACAATAGCAAGATTACTATTCATTGTTAATGGAACTGCTGCAGCAAGCCAGCAAGTACGTGCAAAAGTTGGAAAAAACATATACGTATATATCCATACGTGTCTTCCATACATCATACATGTACCTATATGGGCTACATACGGATAGAAAATTGACCAGCCTAAAAATTGATACATCTAATCTTACACAAAAACAATTCATGTATAAGCATC